>CM062815.1:503006088-503571088 GCA_031772625.1 Pinus tabuliformis
TTTTTATGAGATTCGTTAATTGTGGCTGCATATCGACGCTGCTTGTCAACACGCTTCAAATAAACAAGGCATTCTTCAAGACTGGAAGTGTCTGGAAGAAGTTCTACAGCTAATTTAAGAGATGGAATTTCACATTCCACGGGGAAGATTGATTCCAAACCATAAACTAGTTGAAAAGGAGTGAAACCTGTAGCAGTCTTAATCGACATTTGGTATGCCAAAAGCACATGATATAACATGATATGCCAATTGGATCAAGCTTTATTGATCATCCTTTGTAGGATAACTTTCAGGTATTTATTCACGTCTTCCACTTGACCATTGGCCTGATGATGGTAAGGAGATGAGTGCTCCTGCCGAAAACCCAACTTGAGAGCCAATTCAGCCATCATCTTGTTCTAGAAATGACTTCGATGTGGTCAGTGACAATCTCTTTTGGAATACCAAAATAAGAAATTACTTGGTTGAATAGAAACAGTGTTGTTGTTTCACCATCATTCTGAAAAGTGGGCATAGCTTCAACCCACTTAGTAAAGTAGTCCACTGCTACAATAATATACTTATGACCCGTTGCCGAAGGCAGGTTACAAGTTGCAAAATTAATGCCCCACTTTGTGAACAAACTGATGGTAATAACAGGAAAGAGGGGAGCTGAATGAGTGCACATTTTCAAAGTATAAACCTGACCAAGATGGCATTTTTTGTCTGCTTCAACACAATCTTTGAAAATCAAAGGCCAAAAATAACCTACAAGCAATATTTTTTGGGTTGTATTAAGCCCAGATAGATGACCACCACAAGCTCCATTGTGACAATCATTCAGCACTGACTCAGCTTCTTCTAAGGTTAAGTGGCATCTAAGGATTGAATCAACCCCGCGACGATATAAAGTGTCACCAGTAATAACATAACTTTTAGCTAAGTGATGTCATTTTTTTCGCTCGTCCTTGGAAAAAGTGGGAGGAAAATTCGAAGTCTAAAGATATATTATAATATCTCCATACCAAGGATCTTATGAAGAAATAAGGAAAAGGTGTTCATTAGGGAATGATTTCTCATAAACCATTTCTTCTTTACAAGGCAACCCTAAGATTAATTTCGTAAATACAAATGATTTCTTAGATTTGGCTGACAAGAACTCTAGATCAAATTCTTGTAAAATAACAATCCATCTGTTATATTTTCCCCCAATTACTCGCCTACTGAGAACAATCTAAAATGGGTTGACAGTCACTAAGACAAAAGTTTTTCTAACCAGAATACAGTGTCAAAGTCACTGAAAAGCATGAACAGTTGCCAAAACTAATTTCTCTACAGGAGAATATCGTAATTTAGGACCTACCAAGCCTCGGATTAGATAATAAATCATGTGCTCATGGAGAGCATTGCCTTCCTTAACTGGAAGCATACCGAGGGTTGATTCTGCTGTAGTGAGATATAAGAGGAAATCCATGCTATAATTGGGTGGACTCAGTAAAGGAGCATAGGTCAATGCGTTTTTCAAAACATCAAACGAGAATTGAGACAAATCGTCCCATATAAATGGAACTCCTTTCTTGATTAATATCATAAATCCCTTTATGATATCAGCATAATTGACGATAAATATCCTCAAGAAATTAGCTTTTCCTTGGAGACTTTGAAGTTAACGAATAGTAGACGAGAGAGGAAATTCAAGTATTGCCTCAACCTTGAAAGAACCTACGTGAATCCCTTCAGTAGATACTATGAATCCCAATAACCGACCAGACGTGACCGCCAAAACACATTTATTTCAATTTAACCAGATTTTATAATGACAACATTTCTCAAAAATTAATTGAAGATGATGAGGATGATCAATTCTCTTTCAAGAACGCGCAACTAGGTCATCCAAATAAGCTTCGATGATATGTTTGATATTGTGGAAAGCATAGGACATGGCCCCCTGAAAAGTTTCTCCAACATTTTTAAGGCCAAAAGGCATCCTTTTGTATGCAAAAGTACCCTAGGGGCAGATAAAACTTGTCTTATGTTGATCTTCAGGATAGATAGTAATTTAATTATAACCCGAGAAACCGTCCATAAAGGAGAAAATCTCATTTCCCACAAATTCATCGATAATCTGATCAATAAAAGGTGTGGGGAAATTATCTTTTGGATGATCCTTATTTAAATCCCTAAGTTCTATGCATACGTGGATCTTTTCTTGGTTTTTATCAATCGGGATTAGATTTGAGACCCACTCAGTCAACGGAATGGGGTAAATGAAACCGACCTTAAGCAGCTTCTCAACCTTGGCTTTGATAGCTCTCGCTTTCCTAGGGTTTATCGGCCGAAGCTTTTTCCATATAGGCTTCACATTCACATAAGTCTTCATCTCATGTTGGACTATTTATAGATCAATTCCAGGCATTTCCCCATAAGACCAAACAAACACATAATGGAACTCTTTAAAAAGATCGGTATAAATTTGAATTTCTTCAGGGGAGCATTCAACTCCGATGAAAACATTCTCTATTATATTGGGATTCTTGTAGATGTCCACCGAAACTATTTCCAAAATTATAGACATGTTACCTAAGGAAAAAAATTGTGCTGGAGCCAAAGGGTTTAAAATTGTGTGAACACCGCTAGTTGACAAAGGGCTAGACAAACTTGATTCTACTTCATGCAAGTCTGGGAGAAAATATGACCGATGATGCAAAACATCCCATGGTCTTTCTATACTAGTCGTTGCTTTTAGGATTACTTCCTCAGCTGGTAGAATAGTATCAAGGCAGTCCATAGAAGAAGTAGAGTCAAGAGTCCAAGTCGGAGCAAAATCTCCATCCAAATCCTCTGGTGAAAAAGGAGTAGGATCGGAACCTGCAGTATTATGTTAGGTCCCTATACTACTAGTGTAACCCCTTATTGTATTAGTACAAGCCCTTATTATATTTTTGTTCCCATGTAGTCCCCATGTTGTTATTATTGTGCGCCATAGAAGCCCACTATTGTTATTATTGTGTTCTTACATTATTATTGTTATGTAGGCTCTGATTATATTATGAACCCTTAGACTCCTATATATAGAAAGGAGGTCTTGTCATTTGTATCATCCAAGAATTTTTCATTTTTGTAATGTAAAGGAGGTTTCCCCCTCGAAGAGGATGAATTCTAAGGCGTTTATCTTTCTTTTCTATCTTTTTGTGAGTTGGTTTCATAACATTTGGTATTAGAGATTTGGATTCTAGGGTTTCACTGCTCCAAATAGGCCATCGTGGAATTTTTGCTATAATTGTTTCGCTATGAAGTCTTAGAAGCTAAAACAAAAATCCTAGTTAAGAAGAAATTGGTTTGAACCTTGAGTCTGAATTTTAGAGCTTGTCTCGCTATATTTTAGGAGATACGATCTGAGGAAGTTAGGGTTTTTGCAAGCTCATGAATTCCATATCAAACAGGTCATCGTGGAATTTTCATTATAATTGTTTTTCTACAAAGTTTCAGACTCAGGTTTTCTCAAAGCAATATAGAAAGTATGCATAGGCTCCTTAACATACTATGATGTCAAGCAATGAACAGCAGAAACTACGACCAAATATATCTACTCACTGCTTTTGACACACAATTAGGAGAGAGATTTCCCAGGTGTTGACACGGCATTAGGAGGAGAATGAACCACTTAGACTGGATTAGGTAGTGTTTTATAACTATAGCTCCTTGATTTGTGAATGGGAAATACAAGTTTCCTATATTCATAGGAATCAATGGGATAATGGCAGATTGCTCAAGTGGGCTGTTTGGCGTAATAAAGACTTTTATTTCATCTCCTTCCTGTACTTCTTGCTCCCGAGCGAGATAGATCGAAAGACTTGTCAACCCATTTGAGCTGAAAACTAATTGAAGCTTGGGCCCGAATTTCAGATCTTTCTTTGCTATATTTTTGGAGATACAGTCCAAGACATTTAGGGTTTCTGCAAGCCCACAAATTACATCCCAAACAGGTGATCTTGGGAAAATTGTCATAACTCTCTCTCGGAGCATCTGATTCAAATTTCATAAGAAGTGAGAGAAAGAAAATGGAATGTAGTTTGTTGGTTATCAATTTCAAAACCTAAGGTTGAAACAATGGCACGTGGCACTTTGTACAAGTTCGCTCTACTGAACTAGTCTATAATCAGGTCATCGTGGGAGATTTGACATAACTCTTCCTTGCAGAATCCAATCTTGATCAAACTTGCGGAGTTAGAAAGAGGACTCGGAGGGCTACTGCAGGATGCAATTTCTAAATTTGGAGATCTGAAATTACATAGTTACAGTCATTTCAAGATCGAGCTCCTAAAATCAAGAAAAGGCAATATGAGGAAGTTTGACGGCAAGGATCCAATAAACTAGATACTATAGTTGGAGCAATATTTTGATCTACAAGAGGTGAAACTATTACAAAAGGTACGTATTGCATCTTCATATTTAGAACTATATCAATTTTTTGGTATAAAGGGCTTTGTTCTCATAAACCACTTGTTACGTGGTCAATTTTCACGGAGGAAACGATAGCACATTATGAGGATACAAAGAGCAACGCCTTCTTTAGCCAATTGATAAATCTCAAAAAAAAGTGTTCAATGGAAGAGCACATTGAGGAATTTCAAAAATTTAATATAAGGGAAAATGATATTCCAGAGAAGCAAAGGATTGATGTCTCCATAGGGACTTTAAAGGATAACATTCAACATGAGGTTCGTCTTTGGGAACCTAATTCATTATAGAGGGCATTCAGGTTGGCAAGAAAACTGGAAAGAAATATTATGGCAACAAGGAAGCCTACCCCTCACAACTATAAACCTGGAAGTGTTGTTTCTACTAACCTTCCATAACCTACAAGGTTGAAACCACAACAATTGGAAGAAAAAAGAGTAAAAGCGTTGTGTTACAATTGTGATAGCAAATACATTAAAGGTCATAAGTGTGCTGAGAAGAAATTATTTTACATTGATTGTGAAGAGGAGGGAGAAAAGGATCAAGAAACATCAAAAGAAGAGGATATACACTAGGAACCAACCCCAAAGAAATAAGAAATGAATCTAACCATACCTTGTAAAACATTGGCAAGAATTACCACTCCTCAAACTCTCAAGATAGAAGGGCATATCAAGAAGAAAAATGTTCAATAAGTGAAAGATCACATCAAGCATCAAGAAATTAATCCGATCATATCTTGTAATACATTGGAATAAATTACCATTCTTCAAACTCTCAATATAGAAGGACATATCAAGAAGAAAAAGGTTCAAGCAGTGAAAGATCACATCGAGCATCAACAACAAGTTCTCCAACTTTTAAAGGATAATGCCACTTTGGTGGAGAATCGAATGAAGCAACATGCAAATCAACATCACAGTGAAAGAAGTTTTGATGTAGGTGATTGGGTACTTTTACAGCTACATCCATACAAGCAAATGTCCCTCAAGCAAGCTATTTATGATAAGGAAATGTTGGCAATACTACATGCACTTAAGCAATGGTGACCTTACCTAATGGGAAGACACTTCAAGGTAAAAATGGACCATGATAGTCTTAAATACTTTTTAGAAAAAAGATTATCTTCAGAAGAATAGAAAAAATGGGTCACTAATATGTTGGGTCGTGACTTTGAAATCATCTACAAAAAACGGAAGCAAAATGTTGTTGTAGATGCAATCTCAAGAAAGGATGAGGATGTGGAAGCATTGTTTTGTGCTATTTCTATTATCCAACCAGATTGGATAAATGAAGCAAGGGATGAATGGAAGAAGGAAGAAGAAGTGTGGCCACTCATTCAAAAGCTACAGAAGATCCCATTTCAAATAATATTTCCAGAATTTGACGAGGAAGGAAAAATCATATTGAAACCTGGAGCACTCGCAGAAAAAAGAACCTGACAGCTACGAAATCGATCAATTTTAGAGTATCTCATCAAGTGGAAGAACTTACCCCCTGAAGATTCCACATGGGAGGACAAGAATTTTATACAGAAGCATCAAGAACTACTCAAACATTTAGGACAACACCTTTTGAAGGAGAGAGGCATGTTAGGTCCCTATACTACTAGTGTAACCCCTTGTTGTTATTAGTACAACCCCCTTATTATAGTATTGTTCCCATGTAGTCCCCATATTGTTATTATTGTGCCCCATAGAACCCCACTATTGTTATTATTGTTCCCTTACATTATTATTGTTATGTTGGCTCTGATTATATTATGACCCCTTAGGCTCCTATATATAGAAAGGAGGTCTTGTCATTTGTATCATCCAAGAATTGTTCATTTGGGTAATGTAAAGGAGGTTTCCCCCTCGAAGAGGCTGAATTCTAAGGTGTTTATCTTTCTTTTCTATCTTTTTGTGAGCTAGTTTCATAACATATTAACTATAAATTGCTAAACAATTTCAGCTGCAGACATGGGATATGCCATTCCACCCACTTTCTCCTCTTCTAATGTGGTGGTAGAAGAGGGTAAGGCCCAAGGATCCAAAAAATAATGATTTCTGAAGAACTCTCTTCAAGAAGGGGCCTTGTATAATGAAATGGAATTTATTAGAGAAATAGGAGAAGGAAGATCAAAGGTACCCATCAATGAGGAATACATTTTTACTCCTAAATTCTCAACAGGTTGCTTGGGATTGTTCACTAAGGGAATGGAAGAATCAAAGGATGCATTGGATTATTTAGGAGAATACTCCATCTCATCAACAGTAACAATTCTCCCTTCATGGGGAAATCATAGGATACGAAATAATGATGATATAATGGCATCCATTTCATAAATCCAATTTTGTACCAATAGAAGATTATAATCCAAATTCGCATCAACTATTTCCACCTCGATATTGACCACCTTGCACCCAACACACATGGGAAAGGCTGGAATAATTCCATGCGGCTTATGAGAATGACCATCAAATGCAATCAATAGAGTAGGTGAAGGAATAACTTGAGGAGATCTAATAGCTTTCCAACATTCCATATACATGACACATGTGGAAGATCCCTCATCAACTACAGTTTGAAAGATATTGGTCTTTCGATGTGTAGATTTAATCTAGAAAGCCATGTGATGAGCTAGTCTCTTCTTAATATTTGACATGTCAAATGTAATAATAAGATAGTTTTTCGGATCTATTGCCCCGATCATAGTGAGCAGCGCGTTCATTTGTGATGGACACGACTAGAGTACCTTTAACGCAGACATCGCACAAGGACTTTGAGTCAAATCTTGAACAATGGAGTAGTTCTGGTCAGCCCCAGAATTAGGGTTAATAGTTGAACGTTTTACAGAGCCTTTCGTCATCTGAGGTATAGGCTCAACTACAGGCCTCTCAATATGGAGTGGCTCTGGAACATCAGGAGGGGACTTAGCCTTAAAGGATTCTAGTTCACCATAATCATGTGATCTTGTAGCGACATAAACATGAGAACTCACCATGTATACATTCGATGGATTTTCCCCTTCCTGGTCTGTGGGGGTTCCAGTATTAGTATTCACGCAGTAAACATTTTTTGCCCTTGGGGAAAGGGTTAGTTAGAACTGCCTGGGAGCTGGAAGAACCTTACTGCAGTAACAAGCATTAAGCATCCTGAATCTTAGGGAAAAGATGAGTTAAATGGTCTCCATTTCACAATTTGCAAGGAAACTTAACTTTATTTTTGGACTCCGTTTTACCCTCCCTAGTTTTATTACTGGGTTTGTTTGCATTACCCTTCCCATCCTTATCTTTCTTCTTACTACATCATTTTTTCTTCTCATCAAATTGTTGATTTCCTTTGGGGTTAGAATATTGGACAACGTTAATAGTTAAAGGTTGAGAAGGCATAGGCACTAGCGTCGATGCCTTAATAGAAGAAGAAGAAGTTTGTAAAGACAACTATTGCAATTGACTTAACAGGTTAGCCATACTATTATCAATCGATCCAACTATCCCGTCAGCACGGGGACCTGGCTTCAGTTTGGCTAAATCGATCTTGGATTGAGGAGAATAAGGAAAAATATTTTCAAGAATCCCAGACTGAGAATATATAAGTTCTAACTATTGGGCTCTAAACATAGCCTGTTCTTTGGTCAATACCCCAAAGAGTGATACATCCTTAGAAATTTTTGGTTGCAAAGATTTTAAAAACCATTTGAGAAGGAATTAATTAGGAATATAGGCTTTCATGAGCCTCTTAATTCTTCGCCATTCCTGAATATGGTCAAAAATGTGAGTTGCCTTATCTTGTTGGAAAATATCCAATAGATTAGTTCTAGCATCATACCAAATGGGAAACTAAAAATGGTTCAAAAACATAGTAGCCAATTCACCAAATGAAGCAAAGGTACCCCCACTAAGCTCTATATACCACTTAGCAACATTTCTAGTTAAGGTGTGTTAGAACAATCTCAACCTGATTGAATCATCAATTAGGGAGTTAGATGAACACCATAAATGGAATGTTGTTATATGGTCAGTTGGATCCTCCCCAAACTTTCCTTCAAATTTTGGAATATCCGATGGAAGTTTGGTGGGAACTAGAGGCCAAGCCGGATTATATCGAATCAGATCATTTATCAATTTTGAGAGATCTAGAAAATTTAGGGTTGCCAGGAATGGTAAGCGTGAAGGACCTTGAGAATTCCACCCATTATGAGTAGGATTCCCAACATTTTGAAAAGAATATCCTATATTTATAGAGGCACCAAGTTGCTAAGGATTGTTTGTAGAAGAAACTGAACCGTAAGGAAAACCTTGTGGTCCAAAAAAATTCAGAGTTTGACCACCTCCTGCCGAAAGATTACCATAACCAGGAAAATTTCCCCCAAGTGAAGTATTAAAATGAGAGGAGAGCCCTTGGTAAGGGTTCCATGCATTGGCAAAGGGAGAATAACTCTCAAAGGTACTTACGGAGGAGTAAGGAATGTTCCCCTGTTGACCAAAAGAAAACTGATTCTCAGCTCCTAAACCATTAAAAATAGGGTTAGTCCATCCTTGAAAAGGATTATAACTTTGACCTTCAAAGGTACTTATGGAGGAGTAAGGAATGTTCCCCTGTTGACCAAAAGAAAAATGATTCTCAGCTCCTAAACCACTAAAAATAGGGTTAGTCCATCCTTGAAAAGGATTATAACTTTGACCTTGAGTCAAGAAAGCGAGTGATCCTAAAGAAGGATTAGAATGAGGTATATAACCACTTACAAAAGGAAAACCCTAGAAAGAGGTTGAACCACTAGACATAGAAGTCATAGTTGTGGAAACAATAGATGAAACAGTTAGAGGAACTGAGGGAATTAAACTAGAAGGCATCCCAAAGGGGAAGGAACTAGTGTGGGAAGCAAAATCTTGGGTGCCCCCACTCGAATATGGAATGGAGGTAGAGCCAAAGATTGCAGTACTAGGAGTGATAGTAGATATATAAATAGTCTCTCCTCCTTGAACTGAAAGAGGAGTATGCTCACTAGTATCACTCATAACCGAATTCATGCTCCCAACAATGGCCATCGAAGAAAAGGATGATAAAAACCAGGGCTTTCCAGCCTGTGATTCGAGGTCCCAATGTATAATAGAACATATGGATAATTGGGAGGAAGAGGTGAATAAGGAGTCACAGGGGACTCAGGAATCTCTTCAACCTCAACTTCATCTTGTAACTGGAAGAGAACTCTAGAAAGGACTAGAGTGTTCCTCTCCAAATCATGACTTACATTAGATCAACCCTGTGATACTATAGCTTGAAGCAGAGGATCAATCTTTGATGCATTCGCTGCTACTGATTGAAAATCTCTAGCAAAATTGCTCCTACACTTTCTAGAAGAAGGCTCGACACATGTAGGTGAGAGCCCACTAAGCCTCTTGGACTGACCAACTGGTCGATCAGCCACTTTTAATTATTAAGAGAACTTGTAAAGACTCAAAAAAATTATAAAGCTATGGCAAACTAGGAGCAAAGAGAACTCACTAAAATGTCCCTAAAGATACAATCAATCAAGCAACTTCCAAGTATTTCCACTCCAGGTGATTAGGACCAGACACCAAAATACAAGAAAGCAAAGTAAGGGAGCTTTCGAAGATAGTTTTGGATAATGACGGCTCAAGCCTACTAGTGAAGGTAACATAAATAGTTACATTAACATTGACCTGAAAAACAAAAAAATCCCTTGTCAGTGCAAGTACCCGAGCTTCACAAGGGCACCCTCTAGAAGTACTAATGAGAGTGATACAACATCTGCCTCATGTACCATAAGTATTCCCCCCCTTGTAATCACCTATGTGGTCCCTAGGAAATGAAACTAAGGTCACCAATTCGTATCGGCAGTCGGGCAGAACAATCTTTGGCCGGGATCCGACAAGTAGGAGAGGGGGTATCTTTCTTCACTGCCTTTACTCGCCCTCATGCTTAACTCCCAGAAGAGAAGAGCTTTCCCAAACAACTTCACAACAATGGATTTCACTCTTTTAATCAACTTATATGTTTAAATTTAGAGTGGCCAAGGAGATTTAACTCTCCACATACTTATTCCAAGGCCCTAAATGAGCTAGGCTATTTGATGTTACTATGACAAATCAAAAAATTCTAGTTCATTTTAATTTTAGCGCTTGATTTTAATGGCTTTTCTTAAGTCAAGGGTAAAATGGAATTGCAACTTATGATGTTATGAACGCAAAAACAAATCAATAGAAAAATTGGCTATATGCATATGAAACTTTTTTTCTTCGATGAAAGATATTTCTACAAGGTTCTACAAACAAACTATGAAAGCAAAAAAAAAAAAAAGAACTTTTTCAAAACACACGCTTACACCCTCAAAATCTACCAAAAGACTAAAAATTCTGACAGTGCAACTATCATAATGCAAACTAAAAATGCTTGATGCAAGATTCTAAGGATTACTCTTAAAGCAAGAAAATGTGTTTCTCAAAGAGATTAGGAGGCCAAAACTTAACAAAAGGAGGAACAAACTCAATCGCAAACGTTTCCCCAAAATCAAGAAAATTCAACCTAATGAAAAGACTTCACACTTGCTCTAAAATGATAAGAAGACCAGTAACAAAACCAAAAATAAAAAGAAAGGAAACAACAAGATGTTTTTATCTTTTTTCTTTTTAGGGGCACAAAGTGCTCTTGAGAAAACAAAAACTACTAAAGACTTCAAGATCAATTTCAAGCATAAAGAACCTCAAATTTCACAAGCCATAGGAATCATTAACATGATAAAACTTAGAGTGAAAAGAGACTAAAAAATCAAACAAAATGATTTGAACAACAGACTAAAAACTCCAGCAAACAAGAAATATTTCAAGAAGACCAAGAAAACTTTTCAAGATTGCAAGGACTTTCTCAAAAAACCAAGAAAAAACCAAAGATATCAACTTTCAAGAAAAAAAGGAAAATAAATGTAATGACTAGGTTATAAGTGAATTGAGACAAATTCCCTATTCCAAAAGCTCAGAACAGCCAAGAAATTCACTGAGAAGCCTTGAACCTAAACATAGAAACTAACACTTCACCAAAAACCAAACCCTAGGTTGACTAGGTTTTTCCACAAAGAGAAATAGGAAACTAAAAATTTATAGGAAGCAAGACTCTCCTAGATAATCAATGACTAAATAGAGGCAATAAAAATCATGCAAAACCCTTTACTGGACTCATCATTTGAAAAATTCATTCAAAACCAAGCATACGTGACTATGCAGTGACAAACCCGCGTGTATATGTGATAGTACTCAAGGAAGCCCACATATACGTGTGTTTCTTTGGACCGAAGCATGTGCATACGTGACTATGTGAATTAAAACTCGCATATAGAAAAGTCAGCAAATAAAAATAAAAATTTAGGCATGTTCGAGAAGATCAAACTTTTTTCTCGGATTGCAAACAAGTCAAAGATACTGGAAAAAAAAACCAAACTAGAAGGCCCAAATCAAGAGAAACAACCCAAACTAGGAAATACAAGATTGTAGTCCCCAATGGAGTTGCCAATTATGTTACAGGAATATTACACCCTAGGGTCTGGGTTGAGAACCCCAATAGATTGAAAGGAATACACCAACAAGAAGCAAGAAAACAAGTAGTCCTAATGCTTAAACTACTAAAGTGGGATCAAGAGATAGGACCCAAAGGACCTGCATTTTAGGTTGTTCCTATACGGTCCAAACCCTCTGCTTCCTCCAATTCTTTAACTCATTCAAGAAAATCATATATACTAGTAGTAGTTCAAAGCTTGTTCAAGATATGTGAGTCAAGATCATAACATCAAGAACAAGATAGAGCTTCTTTATTGATGACTGTAAAAGAATGTGGAAGAATATAGCCTGATTCGTCCATGGCTCCAAGTGAAACCTTCCTCCGGATTTGTCCAACCCAAGCCTCAAAAATCCTCTTTCAAATGCATACACAGAGATGCCATATAAAGGAGATGGTCATCTCTATGAGGAAACAAGTGTTTCTTATAGCTAGGAGTGTAGGAGGCACAAGGATAAATCAGACCTGATCAGGGACCAATTGGATATAATATCAATATCCTATCTTTATCCCCCCTTAGGCCTTCCCCATTAGGTGTATTTATATCACCTCAAAACAGTTTTTTCAGTTGGGATACATTTAGGCCATGGGCTCCTATAGGTGGGCTTTCGGTGTAACCCGTAAACCCCACCCATAAAATAGAGATTTTATATTCTTTTCATATTTTAAATTATATACATGGGTTTGGTATAGCTGGACCCATGTGTGCATGCAAATTTTGAAGGGCAAAGTCGCATATGGAACTTAAAATAATGCTTTTTAGTAAATAGACCAAGTCTGAAGAGAAAGGCTGCCCAAGGCCATGACCCAAAGCATCAAATCTACTAGGGTGGTAAATGGTGTTATAACACAAGGGAGAGAAATGGTCTAAAAACTATTTGGTCAAGAAAATTCCATGGGATAAGTTTCTCGTCTCCAAGAAATCGTCCTACAACATCAAAGGTATGTTTGTTAACTTACTAAAAAGTAAATGGCGAGACCTAGTTCTAATTATCAGGCACTATATTACTTGTGAAGGTCAATATGGCTTTGTGTTTTATTATCACTTTCGATTGCTTATGGATTTACTAGGTTATATGTTAAAGCTCCCCTAATATTTATTTAAAAGTATCACTAAAATGTCTAAGTTTTACCAAATAGGTTTCGAAAACCTTGATAGGATTTTGTTCCAATGTGGGTTGATTCAGATTTTGGTTGGGTTTCAATTACCCCAAATAGGGGATTCCTGGGAAGCATTTCTTTGTAGAAATAATTTTGTGGAACCTCCTGTAAATGATGGGGAAAAATCCTTCTAAAGATTGAAATCGTTTAGGATTTTCATGAAAATTCATCGGAAATGTCAGCTTCCCCAGTTCGTCATGGTTCTATGCCTAAAAACCTTATTCAGTCGTCTCATTTGAACATGCTAAATGGCACATATGAAGAGCTTATAGACTCAGTATTCACTTGTATTACCCATAATATGGCTAAAAGAACTAAAATTAGTATTCTTGAATATACACCTTATCTTACTCTGTCTAGCAACTCTAAATCCAATCCAAATTTCTTTGTGTATTATGACCAATGTGAACCTACAGTCAAAATAGTCAAACATGAGAAAATTGCAACCACACGATCTCAAATTAGAAGTAAATAGTTAACCTGTCATATATATCAAGCCAAAAGGAGCGGGTCTAGGAAGGGTTTCACTACGACCGTCCCTGTCCAAATAAACAACCCCGAAGAACCAACGCTTAAAAAGGAAAAGTTGGAAACCAAGCCTGTTAAATATTTCAAGGATAACTCTGTCTTCAGAAAATTTGATGATGCTAAATTTGGGTCTGAAAATGATTTTTAAAGTAAAAAGGGCTCTCATATATGCTTGAAAAGTTGGTTCTGATAGGAGAAATACATAATTGTAGTTCCTTATCTAAAACACAAAGTATATGAATTGCAACAAGAGAGTGAACATATTAGGCTACAAAGCAAATCCATGACTAAACAACATGATAAATAGGTTATTTAGCTCAAATAAAAATTACAATTGGCAAAGAAACAAGAAGTAATTAAGTCTTTTGGTATTAACATTATTATTACTTCTGATCTCCAAAATCTTACTGCTTCCAAGTGATTGAAGTTCAGATCAATTGTTTTCTATTTTCATACTTTCAAAATGTACGAATAATTGTTAGCTTATCAATTTTATTATTAGTAACTATAAAATCACATATTTTGTAGCCACTATTATAGAAAGATATTATTTGTTGTTTTTATCTATGTGGTATCCTATAGGTGACATTTGCAGGTGTGCAGGAGAGTTTGATTTTCCACAATCAGTCTTTTCAGTTATTGTTCCTTGTTGACATGGAATTTTAGTTTTTATACTTGTTTATTTTTAAAGTATATGTCGATATGACCTATAAGGTCAAAACCTATGGGATAAAAATTGTTTCCAAGATTATGAGGAAAATGATTTGATTTTTGACATGTGATAATTTTGTATGGAATATTTTTTGTATAAATTACACAATCAAACATTGAATGGTGGCGTGTTATATTCCTTCCACGACTAGCTCCACGTGATGTACGTTGCACCAACCGAAGCGGGGGGGCATAAAACCCCCCTGTTAGGGGGTTTGCAGGTGGGGCAATAACGCCCCTGCACGGGGTCTGGGCCAGCACCCCAGGAATTTATTTTTTTTATGTGGACTTATGGAGTAGTTAGGTTTTCCAAAAAGGATGAATGCCTTTGGAATCCTCACCTCATCCACTCTCAGGATTTCATGAAAATGAAATTTAGGTCATAGTTGGGCAGACCCAAGGATAGGGAGCAGATCTAAAGATGGTGGGCAAACCTACCCATGGTTTTGTTCATGGGTTGTGCACATTGTTTTGGGCATGATGGTTTTCTACCCATGGTATTTTGTAGATCTGGTCAAGGGAACTATGATTGTGTTCTAATCTAGGGTTAATGGATTGGGTTTTATGAATGCTTCAGAATGTATATATATGTATTGTAACATTGAAAGGAACGTAATAAAAAATCAATCTGGTAGTCCCGATTTTGGGATCTAGGGCAAAATATATGTGTATATTTGTTTTATGTTCTCGTCATTGTATATTTTCGATTTTAAGAATTCTTTGTAGGTAATTTATGTACAGGGTTAAAACTTGCATTTGGTATCAAATTTGTTTCAGCTACAAAGGGACGCCTTTGCTGCTGAGGGGTTTTGCTCAGGCCTGTGGTAGACCCTGTTCAGTGGGAGATCTGTGGGATTGATTCTTGTGGTGAATGAATATGGTGAACAATGGAAATATAGAGACAAATAAATTCAATGGACAAAGTTTTGAGTTTTGGAAGCTCAAGATGTAGGACCTATTGATGGATAAAGATCAATAGATTGCAGTATATCCGGGTACTAAACCAATGGAAACGTTAGCAGATGACTAGGCGTAATTGGATCGGAAGGCAAAGAGCACAATATGGTTGTGTATCTCAGGTTCAGTATTGTTGAATGTATTAGTGGAAGCTACGACGAAGGCTTTGTGGGACAAGTTAGGGACTTTGTACTAATCCAAGTCTCTAGTGAACAAACTGCTCCTGTGAAAAAAGTTGTATAACTTGAGGATGAAGGAAGGAAACTCAGTAACAGAGAATTTAAATGCCTTTAATATTGTGGTAAGCCAATTGTTATTCATTGATATAAAAATTTCAGATGAAGATAAGTGCATTGGTTTGTTTTGTTCTCTACCATATTCATGGGAAAGTTTGGTTCTTGCTATAGGTAGCAATACAAATACCTTGAAGTTTGATGAAATAGTCTTATCCTTGTTGTCGGAGGAGATGAGACGAAAAAATATGGAGAGCCAGAATGGATATGCCTTTTCTATATGAGGATGCTCCCAGAATAGAAACAAAATTAAGTCCTCAAGTGAGAGATCTAAATCTCTAGGAAAACCTGTAAATGGGTGTTGGAAATGTAGAAAGGAATGGCACTACAAAAATGATTGTAGACCTAAATATCCTAAGAAAGGAAAGCAATCTGATGATGCTCCTTCTGTAGAGGCTAAAACCACCTCAGATGAAGGTGGGGATGTGTACTTGGCTTCTTCTTCAAGTACACATGTATATCATGAGGCATGGTTGATTGACTCATGTGCATCCTTTCACTTCACTCCCCATAGGGAGTGGTTCAGCGAGTATGATAAATATGATGGTGGTGATGTCTTCTTAGGGGATGAAAGGAAGGCTAGAATCATTGAACACGGAAAATTCAAGTTGAAGTTGCAAGGTGGAAGGATTAGAACACTTCCTGGTGTTCTGCATATTCCTGCATTGGCCATAAATCTAATTTCTATAAGAAAAATGGATAATGTAGGCGTAAAAATAGTGTTCGAGAAAGATACCTACAAGATGGTTTGGGGAGCACTACTATTGATGCAGGGAGTTTGGATTGGAACTTTGTACAAGCTTCTTGGTAGAATTTTTATTGATGAGTGCAATAGTTCTGTGGTTCCTAAAAGTGGAGTACAAAACCTAATGGTCTTTGGAGAAAAGATCATGCTATGGCATCAAAGGTTTGGAAATTTTGGAGAGAAGGGCCTTCGAATACTGCATGGTAATGGTATGATAGAAGGTATGCCTAATTTCTCTCTGGATTTCAATTTTCTGTGAACATTGTGTATATGGGACGTAGAATTGGGTAAGTTTTCCCTCGAGTGCTAAGAGGGTGAAAAGGATATTAAAGCTTGTGCACAGTAATGTGTTTGGACCTATGTTGGTTCCATCACTAGGTAAGTTTGTGTATTATGTCTAATTTATAGATAAATTCTTGAGGAATACGTGGATATATTTCCTTAAGAAGAAATCTGAAGTCTTTGACAGGTTCAAAGAATTTAAGGCTCTGGTGGAAAATCAGACAGTGAAGAAGATTAAGGTGTTGAAGACAGATAATGGTGGACAGTTTTGCAATAACAAATTTGAATATTTCAGTAAGAAGTGTAGTATAGCATGGTAGAGGACTGCTCCATACACACCTCAACAAAATGTTGTTGCAGAAAGAATGAATAGGACGTTGATGGCAAAATGCAAGAAGCATGCTTAGTGGTCTTGGATTAGGGAAGGAATTATGGCCAGAGGCAATGGATATTGCATGTTACATTTTTAACATATCACCTTCGTCATCTTTGGAGGATAAGACTCCACATGAGGTATGGACAAGTAAGAAACCCTATCTTTCACATATGAGGGTATTTAGTTGTGATGCATATGTACATGTTCCAAAGGAGAAAAGAACCAAGTTGGATAGTAAATCTAAAAGGTGCATCTTTATTGGGTATAAGGATGGTTTAAAAGGTTATAAGTTGTGGAATCCATAAACAAGGAAGGTTGTGTTGAGTCAATATGTGGTGTTTATAGAGGTGAAAGATGTTATTAAACATGAAGTCCTACCAAAAGAACCTGAGAAGATAGATTTTGAACTAAAGGAGGAAGAATCAAGCTCTACAACAAAACAAGAATCATAAGAGGAAGAGCCATAGACTCTAGTTTTGAGGAGATCAGTTTGAGAGAGAAGGAAGCCCTAAACGTAAAGTCCATTTTTTTTTTTCATTTTTTAGTTTATCTATTATTGATGATGATCCCAAAACTATCAGGGAGCTAGTAGATTTAGAGGATGGAAAACTCTGGAAAGAGTCCATGGTTTATGAAATGGAAGCTTTGAACAAAAATGAGGCTTAGGATCTGGTGAATTTTCCAGCTGGAAGGAAACCCATTGAAAGCAAATGGGTGTTTAAGAAGAAGATGAATGCAGAAGGCAAGGTGGAGAAATAAAAATCTCAGTTGGTAGAAAAAGGTTATTCCCAGGGGCCTGGAATTTATTTTGGGGATATTTTTTCTCCTATTGCTAAGTTAGCTTCTATTAGATTACTTTTATTTGTTGTTATTTCTTTTGATTTTGAGGTAGAACAGATGGATGTGAAGACAACACTTCTTCACAGGGATATAGAAGTAGAGTTCTACATGAAGAAACCTGAAGGATTTATGGTGAAGGGTAAGAAATAACTGGTATGCAGGTTAAAAAAAATCTTTGTATGGGTTAAAACAATCACCAAGGATGTGGTATCAGAAATTTGATACATATATACGGGGACTTGGCTTCACCAAAAGAAAAGCAAATCACTGTGTGTATTTTAAATTAATTGGTGACCTTGTTATGTATTTGGTCTTTTATGTGGATGATATGTTGTTAATTGGAAATGACAAAGAAATTATCCAGGATTTGAAGACCCAACTGTCCTCCAAATTTGACATGAAGGACTTGAAAACCTGATTTTGCTGCAAACTATATTTTTGGCATGGAAATTAAATGATATCAGGCAAAGAGGAAGCTCTAGTTAAACCAAAGGAAGTATTTCGAGACAATATTGCAGAGGTTTAATATGTAATATAGTAAACCAGTAAAGGTTCCTATTCTTGTAGGTGTAGAGTTATCTTATGAACAATGTCCTAAGACATAAGAAGAGGAAGAGGACATGTCTCGTGTTCCATTTGCAAGTGCAATTGGTAACCTGATGTATGTAATGGTTTGTTCCACACTAGACATTGTACATGTAGTGGGATTATTAAGTAGGTTTATGCTGAAACAAGGGAAGAATCATTGGACAATAGTGAAGCGAGTTTTCAAGTATTTGCGTGGCACTAGGGACTATGGTTTGTGCTATCAAGGAAGACCAGTATTAGACAGATTTTTGGACATTATGGATTTGTTGATGCAGAATGGGCTGGAGATCTAGATCAAATAATATCTACAAGTGGGTATGTGTTTAACCTATTTGGAGGAGCAATCATTTGGATGAGAAAGAGACAGTTTAGTGGAAACTTCAACTACAGAGGTAGAATACATGTCAACCACTCATGCAAGCAAGGAATTAGTTTGGTTGCAGAGATTATGTTCAAGTATGGGTTTGGTACAATGAGCTATAAGGATAAACAATGACAACCAAAGTGCAATTTTCTTAGCAAATAACCTTGCTTATCATTCAAAGTCAAAGCACATTGATTTCTAGTATCACTTCATAAGGGATATGGTTGAGGATGAAAAAGGTGTTGCTGGTAAAGGTGAACACTTTGAAGATGCATTGACAAAGTCTAGAAGCACTAAGAAATTTTCTTGGTGCAGAGAAACATTGGGCGTTGCAAGTGACAAGTCCCATCAATAGGTACATTTTGAAGATTAGTATGCCATCCTCTAGCCTTAAAATTATCCTTTTCTTACATTAATTCACACTTTTTGTTATATGATGCTTAGTAAGAGGAGTGAAAGGTGTTTTTCATAGTATGTGGCCTAATGTGGTTTAATTGTAGGAAAATGAATCAATTTTTAGGCTATTACTATGCAGAGGCTTAATGGAGGCAACTTGGAGAGAATCTAGGGGGGTTTTCCACAGCCTTAACTCCCTAAACTCAGCTTGGGATTACAATATCCTCTCTCACCAGTTCGAATTCATTAGAAACCGAGTGACTCCTAGTCCAAATGAAGATCAAGAGGGACAAGATCCACCATTTTTTAGATCAAGGAGGGAACCACTCCTACCTTCAAAGGAGTTGATTTAGCTTCCCTTTTGTATAAATAAACTAGAAGAAGAGCTCATTAGGATTCAAAAATTTTGTTCAACTAGGTATAGTTATTGAGCTTCAAGATTGACATTGTTACTTTAAGCTTTTATGTGATGTATTAGATCTGCACTTTTTTATAATGACAAGTTGGATTCTAAGTTTCATGTGAGTTAGTTTCAGAGGATTGAGACCCTTGGGTTTGGGCCCAACCCAGAGGCTTTGGTCCCTCTTCTTGTACCTGTGTTTCTTCTTGATTCCAAGCAATTCATAGTTTCCTGCATTTCAATAGAGATTAATCTATAAAATATTTTTGTGCAACCTCTACATCACCTCTCTTGTGGGAGAATGAGTGGAAGGATTCACAACCACAGTCCAAAAAGATTATGTTTATGATTTCTTCGAAATAGATTAGAGTTATTTATCATGTTTTACTTTTTCTTTTTGTATCTTAGAATTCGTTTTAGTGATTAGATGAGTGGTATTGCATAGATTAGATGTTATTTAAAGTCAACTCATATTCTGCATCATAAGTTATTTCATTTTGTTAATGATAAATTGATACATGCATGTGATTAGTTGCAGGTCTGGTTGATCTACCAAGAAGGGCACCTTTACCACTTCCATATTGAGCTCCTTCATCTTCTCCTTCCACTTCAAAACTCTATCCCAAAACCCTACTTTATAAGCCATTCTTCCTAGTATACCAAGAAAACTCATCCTAGTGCAAGAAAGGCCTCCGAGAGGTTCTGAGCTTGGCAAGGGGCTCAAACCAACCTCCCTCCATTTGTTTCAACTTCCATCCACCTCTCCATACCCTCAAGACAAAATTTTCACCTTCAAAAACTACTCAGATGCCCTCCTGTAGCATTACAGCCCTTCCTATAGCATTATAGGGATTCCTGTAACATTACATGCCTCTTGTAGCAAGCACCCATAGAAAACTTGTAACATCAGTTTCCTTCATCAGTTTTGATCCCCACTACAGCTTTGACTTAGTCTAGATGAATGATGACCCCCAACTATGATTTTATGTTCAGGGGAAGCTCCTAGGCCACTCCAACCATTCCTTTTGTTCATTGCAAAAATAGAGTAGAGTTAATTTTTTTATCACGAGTATGGTGCAAGTAGGTTAATGATTTACAAGCAAGTGTGAACTAGGTATATGGTACATGCAAGTTTGATTGATACTTTGACAAATTATGCAAGACAAAATAATTTTCTTTCTGCAAGTAGATTTGGGAGTTTGAAGGATTTGGTAAGATAAAATAGCTTTCTTTCTATAAGTAGATTAACCTTCGTCCTTTCATGAGTTCATTAGTTAGCATTTACAAGTTGAGTCAATGGAATTTCCACTTTCATAGCAAGAACTAATTTTCAATTGTACCATTGTGAGAGCTTTCATTCTATTTCAGTAGTAGGAATGGTCTGTGAGCACTTTTGGTCTAATGTCATAACTAAGGGTGGCATAAGTAGAATCCTATATGTTTTTCATATAGAACTATCACCTCGAAGTTTGTATGAACCCTAGGTTGATCATTTGAGTTGAGGAGCCCTTGACAGTTGCAACATTCTTGGTGCAATACCAGGGCTCACCACTTTTTGTCGTCGTTGTCAAGTAAGTGTCTAAGTAGATGTTGGTTTTGCTTAATAATTTTTTTATGTTTTGCATACAGTTTTTGAAAAAGTAAAAAAAAGAAAAAAAAATCAAAAATATTTATTTCATGCCCCGTAGGAGTAGGGATAATCAGGGAAAAATCTTACCAGAAAACCCCACACCCTCAAACATTCAATCTTCACTCTTCTTCGATGATTGTGAGTTTCCCTCTCTGACTATTGGGGAGTTAGAAGTCACTCTAGGTGAGAAACCTAAATTTTTTGAAGAACCTATTGGGGAATAAGAAAAACCCACTTCACCTACCCAAACTATGGTTGAAAACAAGGAAAATGAGGTTGTCCCTATCAGAGAGACCAATGGAGAGGCTAGAATGAAGAACATAAGTCCTACTTCCCTCCACACTTCCATGGATTAACCTATGAGGATACAGATACCTTCATGTTTGAATTTGATTTTTTCTATAGGACCTGTGACTATGCCTCTAATTAGGAGTTGAAGTTATTCCACTCTACCATTAAAGATGCAGCCTTGTGCCCGTTTATGGGTCTGCCTGGAGGTAGCATTACTACCTGGGACCAAATGTAACATGCCTTCAAAATCAAGTACAAGAACTACTTTAGGTCCAAAGAAACCAAGGAAGAAATATTTAGGATGACTCTTGGACCTGAGGAATCCTTAGAAGACTATGAGGAGAGATTTCAACTCAGTTATAGGAGGGCCAACTGTACCCTTGATCCTGAATCACTCAAACTAGTTCTTCTCCGAGGGATTAGGGAAGATATGTTGGAAACCCTCAACATGTTGTCTCGAGGAGATATCTATCAGTTATCCTATGAATACATTAAAAATATGTTCAAGAATTACTCTAGGGCTGCCACGAAGAAGGGTAGTGCTAGTCAAGGCTTGGTCAGTTTCTCTCCCTCCACAACATCCATTATGAATGATATAGGTAACATGTTGGAGTATTTCAAGAGTGATATGTTACATACCTTTGCACTACAAATGGATACCATGTAAGTCAAAAGAAAGAAGGATGAAACAAAAAGGGCATTAGTTATTTTCTACCCTAGATACACCAAAACACATCCTAGGAATGAATGTCCATTGAATGTCATAGAAGTATGCTTAGTCTATGAAGAAAATCATGCAACACACAAATTCCCTTCTTTTCTAGGACTAAAATATGTATATCAAGGAGTAGAAGGGGGTTCAGACCAACTTTGTTTCATCAATCAAAGAAGACCTAAAGGACCTCAGTCATATCAACAAGGCATGCAAGGCGCACACTACTCATATTATAATCCAAATCAAAATGCACCATTACAACCTTGGTACTCTTCCACTCATCGATCTCATTCCACACCTCCTTCTTGGCCTTATGCTCCTCCATATCCTCCTCAACCTATCAACCATCCTTTTCAGCCATATCCACCCCAATATTCTCAATGGGTTAACCCATCACAACAATGGAGGCATCAAGTTAACGAGTCTCCTACTTTACTACCTCCACCCTAACCTCAACCACAACTCACTCATCCTACTCCACCTAAGCAACCTCAAGTTCCTCCTCAACCCAATCTAAACCAAACAACAAGCAAGTACAACAGGTCTACAATGGAGAGACATCATATCCTGCTTATCTTGTGGAAATCCAATAGATCAGCCTTCAGTCTAGAAGAGTGCTTCCAGATAACTACCCACCTTCTCCACCTAAAGAGCTTGAATGAGAGAAGGAAGAAAGTTTTCCTCAAGTCAATCCACCTCCTTTTCCTAAGGTTAATCCACCCTAGCCAACACTCCCTAGAAGAGGTTGAACTTCTGGGAGAATTGAAGAATTTGTGTGTTAAGATACCCCTTCTCCAGGATATTAAAGATGTTCCCATCTATAATAATCTCATCAAGGAGAAATGTTTCAAAAATCTTGGGATAAGAAAAAGAGACACCCCCATCATAAATGTTGTTCGGTAATTATCTGATTTGGTGCTTGGGAGGATAATCTTTCCAAAATATCTAGACCCTAGAAGCCTGTAGTAGATGTGCACATTCATGGACTTATATTCCCTAACACCCTTATTGATATTAGGGCTGCAATCAATGTGATGACTAAGGAAACCATGCTAAATCTAAACCTCCAAGGGGATTTTAGAAACACCACCACAGTGCTGCATCTGGCGGATAGATCCACAGTAGCTTCTAAGGGAGTTATTGAAGATGTTATGGTATCCATTGGCTCTTGGGAGTATCCTATTGATTTCCTGGTTCTCCAACCCAAAACCAAGTTTAATGGCTATCATTTCATCTTGGGAAGCCCATGGTTAGCCATTGTTGATGCTTACTGTTGGAGAGGTAAATCCCCTCTACGGGTAGAGGCGATCCCTACTAGCCCAGAAGGGGTCTAGCAACAATCACACAATGCTGCTACGCATGTTCCTAATTACAATTAAACAAGAGGTAAAGAGCACCTACTTGGATTCCTGCGCTTGTCGTTTGACGAAGAGATGTTGCCTTCGCTCCTCCGCTTCGGCTGGTCATGATCCTCCGCGATCTCCGCGAATAGATACCTGCACACACGAAGGGGAAACAGACACAAGCGTGAAATCTAGTAAAAGCAACCATACATCAGTCAGAAAAGATGTAATTCACATTTAACCATTGCGTAGACAAATGAGAATGGAACAATAATAGCGGTCATCTATTATTAATCAGAATAGAGAAGAGTACAACCAAATGTTCTGACGTCGGTACCCTTCTCAAGAGGGGCCAGTCAGCATGTATCTCAAGCATTCACCTTTGAGGATGATTCTCCCAAGACAAACAACTCTCTCTCTCACACAAATAGCACAAAACAACCTTCCCTAAGCAATCAATCACTTCCACACCTAGCACACCACACCTATAGCAGCAATCTGAGCACTACAAGCTCTGTACAATCCAAGCTATTCCAAGCTAAGTCTAACTAGCTGCTCATGGTAATGGTGGAAGTTTATATAGGAGAAGGAGTCTCCTAAAAGGGTGGAAGGATGAGCTTATCTTTTGAGGGAAACGGTTGCAAAGGGTCGAACAGTCATGCCATAGAAAGGAGTCGACATTCACAAAGCTAACAACCAAGCCTGGAGTTATCTGGAAGGCTGGTTGTTTGAACGAATTCGCCCAAACTGGATCAGCGCGGATAATGAGGAAACTGACGCGATGTCGCCGCGTCTATATAACTGAAACGGTCATGTCAGCGCGGAAGAACATGGGAAAGGCGCGCTGGCGACCAGCGCGGAAAAGTGATGTCCTTCCGAGCTGGCAGCGCACTGGAAACACTATGGAGCGCCAGTCATCGCGGGTATTTTTCAAACAGACGCGCTGATGCACAGAACTTTAGAAAAATGGGTTTCTGGGCTAGTTCAGAAGGCATGAAGCTTAGTGATTGACACAGCAGGGTGACTGACAGGAAGGCAGTGACAAATTACTGTGTAACAGATGCCCCCTAAAGCATGAAGACCGAGAGAGTGGGAGGGGTGAAATGCTTTACAACACACGCCGAACTGGAACACCACCAGGAAGGACCGAAATATCTCTGATAATCAAGTACATGCAGTCTAGGCATGGGCGCAGCCATCCAAAAGACATGCGAAAAGGTCTGTGGAATGGACGCAGCCACCCAGCTAAAGAGACCATAATAATGACAAGGTATGGTCGCAGCCATCCATGAAGACTCAGGTATGGGCGCAGCCATCCATCAATGAGTCATGTAATGATCATCCACAAAATCGCAACCTGGCCCACAACAGACACGGATCCAGGGTCTTGCGCTCCGTCCCGATCCGAACAAAGTACAAGTTCAAACATGTGAATATATGAGTTGAAGTCGAACATGCATGAACATCGTCTGATTACCAGTCAATGATGAAAACTGTTAACAGACGCGAGAGGTACCACCAATAATGACAATGGCCCTCAAGGTACTATAGGTACAATCCGCGGCATGTGAATCAATGAGTTGGTGTCGAACATTCACGGAATCATTCGATCGGAGGCCAATGATGAAAACCTCTCGTCGAACACGAAGAGCCTGCCATTGAGGCATGCAGGCTCTAAGGCACCTGAAGGGAGTCTCTAAGTCGCTTTCCCGGATAATGAGCTGAAGTCGACAGGGAGTGACCTTGATCGAAGGTGGGCCATAATGTTTCCCACATCATCGACGCGAGACAGAGGAAAAATGATTTGTGTGAGATAGCAGATGAGGTTGTATTATTACAGAAGTCAACTTCTCTTGAACATATCGGCGGCACTGTGGCGGGCTTGGCAGTATTTGACATCAAATGAGTAAGGGTCATGGTGACAAGGCAATGAGCAGATGAGAGGTCAAATAGGATAACCCAAACCCACGGAGGCCAGTGAAAGACAAGATGAGATGGTCCCACCCAGACACGAAGCAGAAGAGTGCCATGTTCAAGAGCGACATACTGCCGACACGACTATGATTACAGTTCCATTTTCCCCACCATTTCTGGCAGGTACCCCGGTTATTTTTGGATGACGAGCTTGACGGGGATAGCATATGCTCGAAGAGTGTCATTTTGACAATACCCGATGTCATCAAGTGTTTAACGAGCCTGACAAAGGAAAAACTCGGCGTCTTTTCTTGTTTAGAGAGCCTGAAAAGACAGCAGAAAAGAAGACTCCGGGGGGTCCTTTTTCGTACAGTTGTGTCTCTCGAGCCCGAAAAAGTATAAAACAATGCTCGAAAGAACCGCCCGACCATTACGATCGAGGAGTACTTTTCGTAAATAGTGCCTTTGACCCGAAAAAGTAAAAAAGCGGTCGAAAATACGTCGTTTTAGGGCCTATAACGAGTGTGAAACGACAAACACCCGGCAATCTTTTTAAGTTACACGGTCCGAAAAAGAGCTTAAAATGACCGCCTCTCGTTCCTTTTAACGAGCTGAAAGGAGGCTCGGCTATCTTCTCTTGTTTAATGTCGGAAAAGAGCTTAAAGACGACATATTTGGGACAAAGCGATTTCAGGACCATGATGATTTCCACCGTTTATACTAACCTGCACAAGAGCACTACCCGCATAAATCCATTCGATATGAGTAAAAGACATATTAAAACATGTATTTGACAAAACTAGGGCCAAATTCATGGCAAAAAACCCAAAAATATGACAATTTTATGAGCTTTTGCTATAAATAGAAGAGGGTGAAAACTCATTTTACCATTTTACCATTTCTGGATGTGAAGGACGTGGAGAAGCCAGAAAGTTGACGGAGTGATTTCCAGCCCATACGGACACCATTTCTCTAACCGCTTCTTCCAGGTAGGTCCTCGCTCTCTTGCCCTGCATTTTGGTCGTTTTTGGTAGAATTTTAGCGGTCGAATTTGCCCAATCGGGCGAATTCTTGGTGCATGGATGCGCTCTCGGTCAGCGCGGATATCCCACGCGGGTCCGCGCTGGCCGAATTAGGACAAAACGCGGCCAACTTCGGGTCAGCGCGGAAAACCCGTGTTCTTCCGCGCTGACCTCGAAAATTAACAAAGGGCTGTCATGGCCAGCGCGTCTGTTTTTAAAACAGCCGCGCTGGCGCGGAAAAATTATTTAGTTTTAAATTGGACGTAAAAATTCCAATGGCAGCACTTCTAATTTCTTTCATGGTTCCTGCAGGACGTAATGGCTTTCCAATGGCAGGAAAGAGTGCACGATGTCGAAGATATTGCTGCTTGGGCAAATGTGGATTGCTGCAATGCCATGCGGGCTTGCGGTTTTATGAAATTTTTCCTCACACCTCGCCTAAGAGCTCAGCATGATCTTCTCGAGCTACTGATCAGGGCATGGAACCCGGTGGATATGAAATTCACTATCCGGGGCCAGGATATCGAATTTGACCACATGGATATCTTCTTTTTGACCGGGTTGTCACGCCGGGGTGTGCGGCCCATCATAGAGGGACAGCGACCCGGGGGCGGTCCTCTAGATGATCTCATGGCTCGAGTATGCCCAGAGGCTGAGAAGACGAGGAGTGGGAAAGTAGCAATCCCCACAGTGGGAAACATAGTCCTTCGCACCATCCTGTTCATGGTGACCCGGGCAGCGGGAAGCATGGCCAACCACGAGGCTTCAAAGACCCACCTCATGCTAGCTCTTGATTGCCTTGAGCCTACAGTGTTTGATTGGTGCACAGCAGTGTCCAACAACATGAAAAGGCAGCTGAGCAACTGTCGTCGTGGGGAGATGAAACAGTTCGGCTACGGGTCCATCTTAGTCCCGCTCATTCTAGAGCGAGTGCCAGCCATGCGGCTGCAGACGATGTCCGTGGATGCTCCCAGGGATCCTCGGGAGACGAGGGCCTCACGATGGGCTCGAATCATGCCACGCGGAGGTGGCGGCCGGCCACATAGCTGGGGAGCATTTTTCTGAGACTGGCTGGATCAGCAGGAGATCTTTGTGGATGACTGGCCATATGCGGGCATGGATTTCCGTAATGACCCTGATCTGGCACTGCCCCCCGGTGAACAGTGGGATGATGCAGGTATAACACTTTGACTTTTGAATTTTTTAAATTTTTTTTTTTTCGGATTGTACATGTCCTAATAAATGTCATGGTATGTAGATGTGGGGCCCACTAGACCGATTGGCCTGGCTGCCACGGCACAGAGAGAGGGACAGGGGGCTGGAGCCCTGGCCTTAGTCCCTCCAGGGGTTGACACGTCAGAGACTGTAGCTCGCAACCTTGAGGGGTTGCTGGAGGGAGTGCCTGACTACCAGGGGGTCGAAGAGGTCCCCTTAGAGCATCAGATCCATACAGTGGGGGTGCAACCCAGGGTGCACCGCCTTCTGAGGCGGGTGGCACGAGCAGCTGTGTACTACAGAGAGCATCATCCAGCCGAATAGTCGCCTAGGCTTTATTTCCACTGTTATCTTGAGACTCATGACTCAGACATACTGATTTTTGGACATATACACTTATTTTTGAGCGCCTTAGTGCGCCACACGATATATATATGTATACATACCGGTTTTTTGGATGGATCATTGTTACATGTGATGATGTTTTGTTTATGCAATTGTTCGGTACAACTGTGATCTCATGTATGAATTTGCACGACACATGACCCATGAATTTTATATATTTTTTAATGCAAGCTTAAAAGCACCCATATGCAAACTATGCTTGAAATGATTTATTTACATATGCTTTACTCTATTATGCTTTCTATGTCTTCTTGTATGATGTTATCTGTTTCGCAAATGTCTATCTAACACATGATTTTCCAATGCATCAGTCAATGTGTTTAATCGTCTCGGAATATGCTGATATGTAATATAATCAAAATTCCGTTCCAACAATCTCGCACGTAGGTACAACCTTAGTATGCGTTGGTCTCTGACGGAATATCGCCCGTTAAGTTGATGGACGACCAACTGGGAGTCCAGGTTCACTACTAATTCTCGGATGCCGAGGTCAACCGCTTCGGCAAGTAATTCAATTACAGCGCTGTATTCGGCAACGTTGTTAGTGGTACGACCTAGGCAGACACCCTGAAGGTCTACCAATTCTCCGTGAGGATCGTAGATCACCCACGCCGCAGATGAAAAATTGCAAGTACTACGGCAGGCGCCATCAGCGAAACCAACATAAGGTGCACTAGACATCTGCACAAGAAGAAGAAAACACAATAAGAGGCAAACACGCTTTCACACCAAGGCAAAACGAAAACATGCACAACACACAAAACACACGTATATACAAAGTGAATGCGCGAAGTTATGCATAATATTTCTTCAGATACAGCCCGTTGCGGGGCTTGTCCAGAGGATTTCCTTCATAATCAATCAACTCATATGCGCCCTTTTGTAAAACTCTTTTCACGATGTAGGGACCTAACCACATGGACTCGAGTTTTCCTGCCCCCAGCTTATCCTTAGCTTGATCGTAGAGCAGTACTAAATCTCCCTCAACAAAGGAACGAGGATGAATATTCTGATCGAAGTGAGCCTTGACTCTCTTCTTCTGTGCTTCGATAGCCAGAGAAGCCAAACGACGAGTCTCGTCTAACCGTTCTAGGTAAAGAAGTCGTTCCTCCACCGGAGTGGTGTCGGGAAGCAACTCGACAGCTAATTTTAATGAAGGAATCTCGCATTCGACGGGAAGGGTAGCCTCCAGTCCGTAAACTAACTGAAACGGGGTAAAACCGGTGGCATCCTTCACAGAAGTCCGGTAGGCCCACAAGGCTGGGAAAAGCATAAGGTGCCAATTAGACTTGTGCATATTGACGGTGCGCTGAAGCATGGTGATCAAAACTTTGTTCACGGCCTCGACTTGACCGTTGGATTGTGGATAGTACGGTGTCGAACTATCTTGGCGCAAGCCTAGTTGGGTTGTTAACTCCGTCATCATATGATTTCGGAAATGCTTTCCATGATCTGTAACAATAGCCTGAGGGACTCCGAAACGAGTGATAACATGATTGAATAAAAACTGCGCCGCGGTGTAACCGTCTTCGTTTAATGTAGGCATCGCTTCAGCCCACTTGGTGAAATAGTCCACAGCAACGATAATGTACCCATGCCCCCCGGCCGAACGAGGGTTACAGGACGTATAATCGATGCCCCATTTTGCAAATGGACCTACGGTTACGACGGGGTGCAGTGGTGCAACAGGTGCACGCATCTTCCGGTGGTAAACCTGGCATTCGTGACATGCACGTACAGCAAGGATGCAATCCTTGAAGATAGAAGGCCAGAAATAACCAGCGCGGAGGATCTTCTGAGCGGTAGCATATCCGGACATATGGCCGCCACAAGCGCCGGAGTGGCAGTCATTCAAGACTCGCTCAGCCTCCTCAAGGGTTAAGCATCGGCGAAGAACAGAATCGACGCCGAGGCGGTACAGGGTATCGCCCAAAATGCGATATGGTTGAGCTTGGTGACGAATCCGTCGTCGAGCATCTTTCGATGTGTTGGGACGAAACGAGGATGTTTGTAAATATACGATAATGTCCCCGTACCACGGGTCGAGAGTGCTGATGAGAAAAAGCGTTTCATCCAGAATATGTTCCTCTGAACGAGATGGTGTAGACTGAGATGGTAAGGAGCAGAGCAGTTCGGCGAAGACCAGTGATTTCTTAGACTTGGCTGCAGTGAATTCCAAGTCAAACTCTTGGAGGATTATGATCCACTTTGAGTATTTGCCCCCCAGCAACTGACGTGACAAAATATAGGTCATGGGGTTGCAATCAGAGATCACGGTTGTCGTGCGCAACAGGATGTAATGACGGAAACGTTGGACGGCACAGACAGCTGCCAATGCCAATTTCTCGACGTATGCATAGCGAGTTTCCGTATCCAGAAGGTTGCGGCTAAGATAATATACAACATGCTCGGTGCCATCATCATCGTCTTGCACTAAAACCATGCCGATGGTGGTATCGGCGGCGGCCAAATAAAGGGTGTAGTCACGGTGGTAATTTGGAGGTCTTAGGAGCGGAGCTGAGACCAGAAGGTCTTTAAGACGCTCAAAAGATTGCTGAGCGATAGCGTCCCAGCGAAAGGGCGTGTCTCGCTTCAATAATCGCGTGAAACCCTTAGCCACCTCGGCATAATTTGGGATGAATCGTCTGAGAAAATTGGCTTTCCCTTGCAAGCTCTGTAACTGCTGTAGAGAGGCAGGGGGAGGAAGATTCAAAATGGCCTCGACTTTAAGGGGATCCAAGCGGATGCCTTCCCGGGAGACGATAAACCCGAGCAGTCGGCCAGATTCTACGCAGAAGACACACTTATGCGGATTGAGTCGAATACGGTAGTGTCGACAGCGGAGAAAGATTTCATGTAAATGAGATGGATGGTCTTGACGTTTAGCTGAATGAGCTGGTAGGTCATCCAGGTAAGGCTGTACGATGTGTCGGATATCATGAAAAGCATACGACATCGCACGCTGGAAAGTGGCACCGGCATTTTTGAGACCGAAAGGTAGCTTCTTGTAAGCGAAGGTGCCCCAAGGACAAATGAAAGCAGTCTTGTGCTGGTCTGCGGGGGCTATGTTGATCTGGTTGTAACCAGAGAAGCCGTCCATAAATGAATAAATTTCGCTTCCTGCGCAATCGTCGATAAGCTGATCAATAAAAGGCGTAGGAAAGTTATCTTTTGGACAGGCGCGATTGATGTCGCGATAATCAACACAAACCCGAATAGTACCCTGTTTTTTATTCACAGGGACTATATTCGATACCCATTCCGTGAGAGGAATGGCATAGATGAAACCAGCTCGAAGGAGTTTTTCAACTTCGGCCTTGATGGTTGCAGCCTTTCGAGGGTGTACTGGGCGTAAACGCTGACGGACAGGCTTAGCGCCGGGATAAGTAGGGATTTCGTGCTCCACGATACTGGGGTCAATGCCGGGCATTTCCTTGTAAGACCATGCGAAAACGTCACGGAATTCATGAAATAAATCAGTGTAAAGTTGAATTTCCTCAGGAGTGCATGTGACTCCAATATGAATATTTTCGACCACCCCTGTTTTGACAGAGATGTCGATAGCCAGAGTTTGCGTAATGTTACCCATGTTTCCTTCCGAAGACACTTGATACAACTGAACAGGCGTTTGGAGAGGGATAGATGGGAGAAACGAAGAGCGATGGTGGTAATCTGACCAAGGGAGCTCCTCGGGAGACATAGTCTCAATGATAGCCTCGTCGGAGGGAAATGATTCCTTCAGGGGATCCGAAGTGGCCTCCCCTCCCATCCAAGGGAAGCGGTCATATGAATCGGGAACGCTGCTTGGAAAAGCAGGTTCAGGAGGTGGAGCCGATGCAGCGACTATCTCGATGTAGTTGAGCTCGGCGGGACTCAACGGCATCATCTCGCCCCAAGAGTCTTCCTGATTCAAGGGAGGGAGAACCCATGGATCAGAACGTACTGCGATCATGCTAACGGAGGCGAGATTTGGAGGTGGGAGGGGAAAGACTCCCATTAGAGAGGGATCTTTAAATAATCCAGCACCCACACTCACTAGCGATTTGGAGGTATGCTCTACGAATGGCACATTCCCTTCAGAAGAGGAAGCGAAAAAGGACAGCTGGTCCACTGTGACGATTTTCCCTTGGTGAGGAAAACGAACGACACGGAACAAAGAGGAAGCCACGGCCTGCATGGCATACGTCCAACTTCGTCCAAGGAGGAGGTTGTAAGTGAGATTAGCATCAACGACTTCAACCTCGACTTCTACCGTTTTCCCTTCTAAAGAGATAGGCAATCGCGGGAGGATACCATATGGACGAGATTCTCTTCCATCGAAAGCCTCTAGGGTGGTTGGAGACTGGCTCAGAGCAGGAGAACCAATAGCTTTCCAACAAGCAACCGACATAATGCAGGTTGAGGCACCTTCATCAATGACCGTACGATGAATCGTTTTGCCGTTGATGAGAACCTGTATAAGGAAGGCCACCTGGTGAGGCAATCTCGGCGTGAAACCCTCGAGATCAAAAGAGATTAAATCCGAATCTGTCGGGTCTATGCCACCAATCGCTGATAGCAGGGACTTCCTCTGAGAGGGGCAGCTCTGGAGGACTTCTAATGCGGACATAGCAGACGGAGCCTGAGCTAAGTCCTCGACAATGCTATAATGCTGTGCAGCACGAGCATTGGGATTATAAGATGACTTCCTGAGTACACCTTTGGGAGGGGGTCGGGGGATCGTCTCGGTGCTGGGCCTTTCGATGTGAAGGGGACCAGAACTAGACCGAGGAGCGCTGGAGGGAACTTCCGGCTCCTTCCCGGCTGAAGATGGATAATCTTTCGCTCGAGTTGTAACATGGATGGGGATGGTTCCAGCCATGAACACCTGAGAACCGAACGAGGAAGAGGATTGAGAAGGATCTGCCACCTGATGCGTTTGCTGGGACGGGAAAGGCTCTTTAAGTACGGCAGGGGACCCTGGAGCACCTTTCAAAAGCCGACTAACCTCGGACCGCCTGGGGCAATCCTTGGTGTAGTGATCCTCTTCGCAAATGAGACAAGGATACTTAGGCTTCCGTTTGGCTCCTTCCTCGGAGGGAGGTTTAGGAGGGTTCTGCTTAGGCTGTCCAGATTTATCTTTGGCCTTCCCTTTCTTTTTGCCTTTCGAGGATTTGTCTGCCGCGGTGGACTGAACGGCATTTACCTCAGAGGTATTCCCAGGAATAGATTGGCTCTGAGAAGCATTCTCGTTAGAGGCATTTTGTTTCTGCTTCCCAGGGTTCGCGGCCGATTTCTTAGATGATGAGTTTACGGAACCAATGACTCCATCAACAGAAGGCTTTGGTGGAGCTTTGGGTTGTCCGGGCCTCGGGGCGTCTGGCAAATACTCATACAAAGTACCTGACTGAGAATACACTAAATCCAGGTATTGAGCTCGCGCGATTGCTTGCTCCTCAGTTACACACGCCCCCATTGCGATATCTTTGGCAATTTTAGGGACAAAGGACGTGGTAAACCAGTCGGTCAGGAGTTGATCAGGGATCCAAAATTTAATCAAGCGACGACGCCTTCTCCATTCATGTATATGATCGGAGATGTGCGTTGCCGTATCCTGTTTTAGAGACGTGAGAAGATGAGTCCCAGTCTCGTACCGAATGGGTAACTGAAAATGAGTTAAAAAGGCCATAGCCAACGAGTTAAAATCAGAAAACATGCCGCGATTGAGCTCGATGTACCATTTAGCAGCTGAACCAGTGAGGGTCCTTTGGAAGAGGCGAAGTCGGATAGAATCATCAAGCCATGAGTTAGATGAGCACCAAAGGTGATAAGTCATTACATGGGCCTGAGGATCCTCTCCGGCTTTGCCGTCGAACTTTGGATAGTCACCTGGTATCTTGGTTGGAACCGGTGGCCAATATGGATTATGCAAGATAGGGTCACTTGTTAACTTGGACACATCAGGTAGTTCCAACGTTGCCAAAAATGGTAGCTGCGGGTTGAAGGACATCTGTGGCTGCGGATTCGAGGCGACATTAGGGTTCCACCCAGATTGGGGTTGCCCCCACGAACTTTGTCCGGACGGGCCCGGCCCAAAAGGACCTGGCGCGTAGGAATTTTGTCCCGACGGACCAGGTCCAAAAGGACCTGGCGCATAGGGAGTTTGTCCGTAGGAGTTTTGTCCGTATGGATTTTGGCCATATGCGGACGGCTGTCCCTGTGTCTGCCCCCAGCTCCCCAAGTATTAGCAGCTTGCCCGACAGGTTGACCATATTGATAATTTTGATAAGGAGTGGCCTGTGGCTGCTGATAATTTTGATAAGGAGCATACTGATTTTGCCCCTGGGGTGGCTGGTAGCCAGATGACTGCTGGGTCCCATACGGAGCCTGGTAGGCAGGCTGCGTTTGGTATGAAGGTTGATAACCTGTTTGAGTTTGAGGCCCAGAGTAATGTCCTTGAACCGGCTGGGGTTGAACCATATGTCCTGAAGGTTGACTTGGTCGGATTCGAGATGGACCTGGTTGGCCAGCAGGGTAGCCTTGCTGGGCGCCAGGTTGTCCATGTGTCACCAAGGGTTGTCTTTGCGGAACGGATGGTCGAATCGGCTGGATAGCTGGTTGACGCCGAGGTTGGCCAGCTTGTCCAGTTTGGCGATGAGGGTGGACACCGGGTTGATTCGGCTGTATAGACGGTTGGCCCGTTTGTCCCCCAGTGTGACCAAATTGAGAAGAGGGCTGGGCTTGCTGCATAGCAGGTTGCCCCCCTTGGTGCATGGGCTGAGCAGAGGGTTGGCCTTGCTGTATAGCATGTTGCCCCCCTTGTCCAGAAGGATTCGTGATTTGAGGGGTGGGTTGGCCCTGTTGAACATAGGGTTGTCCACCCTGCCCAGGGAATTGACCAGACTGGGCGGTAGGTTGGCCCTGTTGTACATAGGGTTGTCCACCCTGCCCAAGAGGATACCCTTGCTGGACTACTGGTTGATTTGGAGGATTGTAAACTGAGCCAGTTTGTCCAGAGGGGTACCCTTGCTAGAAACCGAGTTGGCCTTGTTGAAAAGAAGGTTGCTCCGGTTGTCCAGTGGGTTGATTTTGATATGGATACGGCGGACCTCCAATGCCCATGGGTTGTTCCTGGTAAGGTTGACCTTGTGGGCCCCCAGATTGTCCTGGGTCAGGCGGGCCATAAAGTGGTTGCCCCTGGGGGGTTTGCACATAGAATGGCTGGCCTTGATTGGGTGGTCCTATGAGCTGCCTGGGAGGATCCCGGTTCCCTTTGAACATATGAGTAGCGTGATCGTACGTGACATTCAAGGGTTCCTCGTTTTCTTCAAAAGGGCGATGAGGGAGGCCTGAGACGCTCTCAAGGAACTCACTGTTTTCATCATAGAAAAAGAAGGGACCTTCGTAATCCGGGTCCGTTATGGGTTCCCCATAAGCATCATACGGCCCTGATCCTGGAATTCCACTAACAAAGGAACCAGCTTGAGGGATTTCAGACGAGGAAACCGGTACAGCACTGACGACCGGAGTCGAACGTGCTACACAGACAGTAGGTTGAGTGGGAACTGAGGTGACAGGCGTGTTAAGCCCTGACGTAAGGGGTGTACTAAGGGGTTGCGAAACAAAAGGCCCAGTGGAAGCAGCAAGACTAGGATCCCATATAGTTGTAGAAGTCGTTCTAGCGGCATACCTATCCCTCAGTGATTGGTATTGTGGAGGGAGGGGAGAGGAAGCCGGGATCGGGGTCTCGATGTCTGTGACCACGGGTGTCTCACCGGTGCTGGAAGCTACCTCATCCATGTGGGAAGAAGACATTGGAGACGACATACAGAGAGGGGTACGAGGGGTACGGGGGGTATAATCGGGCTCCCAGATGGGATTCCAATCCTCTATGTAATCTTCGTCGCCTGGGGCACGTACGTTGATAGGCCGGATACTCGGAACAATGGGAAGAGTACCGCTTACAACTGGTACCTCTGGAGCAACAGAGGACGGAGAACCTTGATCACTTTGACCGGGAGTTGATGGATCAGCCAGGATGACCAGACCCCTTAGAAAACCTAAAGGAAACTAACGATAAAACCCTACTCAAAACTATCGCACACAAGATCTAAAATAGGTGATGTTATCGTGGCCAAATTAATTTTAAGACACAAGAACCAAACTTGACCTTTTCATGTTTCAGGAGTCGAGAAAAGGACGAAAAGATGACTCCAGTCTCCTTCGAATGTTTAATGAGCACGAAGTGACAAGACGCTCACAGGCACCTTTTCGTTTAGGGAGTCCGAAAAGGATCAAAAGTGACTGCTCTGGAATTCTAGCTAGAGGGTGTGCCAAACTTTTCGCAAAACCACAGAATACTTTTTAGGGTACGGGTGGTCAATCTTCGTGAATGCTGTGTTCACTGCATTGCGAATCGTAGGGCGGCCGACTCGGCTTCCTATGGATAAAGGATAAAAGCCTAGTGGGGTCTCCCTATATACGCGATGGTACGTGGGAGCGCAGTCCGTGTTAGACCACTATCGAGTCACAGAAGGAGGAATCACCCAACCTAATGTGAAACAACAGTGACTATGTTTAAAGACGCCGGAACACGTCTCTAACCTAGACCTCTAGATATTTGCGTTTAGTTCCAATGCGTTTTTAGATTCATTTGGTTCATTTTATAGTTGACCTTGAGATTAAGTTTCGATTTCAAGCTCTATCGTATGTTCGCTCACAATTACCTAGATGCAATCTATATGCCAAAGAATTCCGCTTTGTTCGATGAATTCTAGCTACGAGAGGGCAAGAAATTTTCTACCAAACAAAACAAGTACAAGCAAACAAGCAACTTAATGCAACTAAAGCGAGGAAAGGAAACTTTTCTTTTGAAGATGCAAATCAATGAAATGTTCTTTTCCTTTTCAATTTTCAAAAGCAAAGCTACTAGTTTGATTTTCTTTCAGTGACACAAAGCATTTGAAATAATTTGGAGGAACCGGAACACCAAGTAAACTACTTAATGAAAGCACACAAAGTTCCCAAAACATTCAACCAAAGCTTCCAAATCAAAGGAAAACAGAGGTCTGCACGAGCTATGTGATCTAAGCTCTGTAAGACAAGCAAGGATTGCAAGCAAGGAGGAAGCGAAAAGAAACCACTCGGAAACACAATCCAAAACACTCCAACAATCACTGAACAAGTGCATGAACAGATCTGAACTTGGCTGGTCGAACAAACAAACAAGCTCCCTACGGTAGGCTTGACACACACGCAGCCTCTAGATGTCCTAGAGTTAGAGCGCGAAATCAATAGAAAAAAGGCAAACACCCGAAGGACGAGAGTCACAACCAGTCAACTAGAGACACAACACAATCCAGCAATTGCAAAAGTGATGGTGGGAACACGAACCAAGCAGCGAAAGCAAGAAAGGGAAGGTATTTGCAAACTTAAAACCGAGCAAAAACGAAACCTTATGGAAACAAGCTCCGCAATCAAGCAGTTCAGAGTTCAAACAATGAAAAACAAGTCATCAGGCAGGAGGAGAGAAGAGGGGAAAGTCACAGCAAGAGGTTCAGGAGGCCAATTTGGTCAAAAATGAGTTTTACAGGATCAGCGCGGGTAGCCTTCAGCAACTCGGCGCTGACAGGGGGAGGCCTGTAGCAACTTTGCGACGTCAGCGCGGAAAGACAGGAATAAAGCGCGCTGTCTCGAAAAACGAGGTCAGCGCGGAAAGAAAACACACAGACGCGATGACAAGAAACACAAAGAAGCGGCGGCGCGATGCCAGCGCGGAAGGACACGAATAAAGCGCGCTGTCTCTGAAAACGAGGTCAGCGTGACTGTTAGACGTACAGGCGCGATGGAAAGAAAACCAAAGAACAGGAACGCGATGTCAGCGCGACTGTTTGGAATTAAAACGCGCTGAGCGCAAAAACAAGCAAGGCCAAACTAAAAACTTCCCAAACCAAAGGCAAGAGTTTTTTAACAATAAAGATGCCTCCCAGAAACTCCCAGAAAGTTCATAAGCAAAAGAGACAATCCCAAAAACTCGAAAAGAGATCAATCAAAGCCAAACACAAAAGTGGACTCAAGAGACAAAAAGGCTGATCCCCAGCGGAGTCGCCAAATTGTTGGAGAGGTAAATCCCCTCTACGGGTAGAGGCGATCCCTACTAGCCCAGCAGGGGTCTAGCAACAATCACACAATGCTGCTACGCATGTTCCTAATTACAATTAAACAAGAGGTAAAGAGCACCTACTTGGATTCCTGCGCTTGTCGTTTGACGAAGAGATGTTGCCTTCGCTCCTCCGCTTCGGCTGGTCACGATCCTCCGCGATCTCCGCGAATAGATACCTGCACACACGAAGGGGAAACAGACACAAGCGTGAAATCTAGTAAAAGCAACCATACATCAGTCAGAAAAGATGTAATTCACATTTAACCATTGCGTAGACAAATGAGAATGGAACAATAATAGCGGTCATCTATTATTAATCAGAATAGAGAAGAGTACAACCAAATGTTCTGACGTCGGTACCCTTCTCAAGAGGGGCCAGTCAGCATGTATCTCAAGCATTCACCTTTGAGGATGATTCTCCCAAGACAAACAACTCTCTCTCTCACACAAATAGCACAAAACAACCTTCCCTAAGAAATCAATCACTTCCACACCTAGCACACCACACCTATAGCAGCAATCTGAGCACTACAAGCTCTGTACAATCCAAGCTATTCCAAGCTAAGTCTAACTAGCTGCTCATGGTAATGGTGGAAGTTTATATAGGAGAAGGAGTCTCCTAAAAGGGTGGAAGCATGAGCTTATCTTTTGAGGGAAACGGTTGCAAAGGGTCGAACAGTCATGCCATAGAAAGGAGTCGACATTCACAAAGCTAACAACCAAGCCTGGAGTTATCTGGAAGGCTGGTTGTTTGAACGAATTCGCCCAAACTGGATCAGCGCGGATAATGAGGAAACTGACGCGATGTCGCCGCGTCTATATAACTGAAACGGTCATGTCAGCGCGGAAGAACATGGGAAAGGCGCGCTGGCGACCAGCGCGGAAAAGTGATGTCCTTCCGAGCTGGCAGCGCACTGGAAACACTATGGAGCGCCAGTCATCGCGGGTATTTTTCAAACAGACGCGCTGATGCACAGAACTTTAGAAAAATGGGTTTCTGGGCTAGTTCAGAAGGCATGAAGCTTAGTGATTGACACAGCAGGGTGACTGACAGGAAGGCAGTGACAAATTACTGTGTAACACTTACATTAGTTGTAGGGCTAGGAACATGACCATTAAGAATGGACATTTTTCTAAACAGTTGGTATTGTATCCTCTTGCTCAACCTTCTATTGAACATGACTTACCCTTATGGTTAGAAGAGGAAGAAGAAGATGAATTGTATCACACCACCCCCCACCAAATCTGCACTATGGATATTATTACAGGAGGGGCGGAACCTAATGAGGATGATCTCATTGGCAATATCCTTCAAAATCAACCTCCCACTCCCATAATAATTGATGAGTTGATGAAAGAATCTGGGAGTAATCCTTGGGTTGAATTATGCCCTATTGACTCAAGTCCAAACCATGTCAACATTGTAGAGTTTGGCCCATGCATAACCTTAAAGATCAACTCTTTTGTCTCAGTTAAATAGGAAGAACAATTAGGCAAAGTGTTGAGGCAACACCTGGATGCTTTTTCTTGGGACTATAAGGAGATGAAAGGTGTGCATCCCTCAGTTTGTACTCACCATATTTACATAAAGGAGGGGTTCAAGCCTATGAACCAACCTCAGAGGAGGATGAACCCAACTCTTAATGACATTGTGAAAGAAGAACTACAAAAACTACTAAATGGAGGTTTCATATACCCCATATCAAATAGTGGGTGGGTGTCTCCTCTTATGTTACCTCCTAAGAAGAATGGGAAGTGGAGAATATTTGTGGATTAACAAGAACTCATCAAGGTTACAAAGACAGACCATTTCTCATTGCCCTTCATTGACCAAGTCCTAGATGGCCTTACAGGGAAGAAATTATTCTCCTTCCGGGATGGATTTAGTGTATACAATCAAATCTAGATCAGCCCCAAAGAATAAGATAAGACCACATTCACTTGTCCTTGGGGTACATTTTCTTATGAAGTTCTTCCATTTGGTTTATGCAATTCCCCTTCTACTTTCTAGAGGGAAGTTTTGAGTATTTTTGTTGAACTAGTTCATGAATCTAATGAAATATACATGGATGATTTCACTCCTTATGAATGTGACTTCAATGAATCTCTCTCTAATCTATGCAAGGTTTTGAATAAATGCATTGAGTTGAATCTCTCTCTAATCCTTGAGAAATGTGAGTTCTTGATGAATGAGGGGATTTTCCTTTGCCATTCCATATCCAAGGAAGGGAGATAGGTAGACCCAAACAAAATTTCCATCATCAAAAGGGTCCCTACCCATCAGAAGCAAAGAGTTGTCGGGAGCTTCTTGGGAGTAGATGGGTATTGTTATCACCCAGGTTGTTCCCTTTGACTCCTGAGGGTGTACGGCCGGGGTAACCACTAACCAAAATTTGGATTACAGGTTCTAGCCAACCTGTAATCAGAGAGGGCTCTCTCTTATGATTTTTCACTATGTTCTGGGGATCTTAGGCTAGCTATGAGGTAAGGGTTTTGGTTTTATATTTTTGGTTGAATGATGTCTTTCAGTACCTAAGATGATATCTTCAGATAGTTTTAGTCCATTGGGCAATGGATTCTGTGGTTACAGGCTGTTTGAGATGTTTAAGTGGGATTGTTGAAACTGCAGGGCCATTTAAATATTTCATGAAACAAACTTGAAATTGAGGTGATGAAGTATGTTTAACCAGTGGAAGGCATTTAAGAATTTTCCACTAGTGGTGTGAGAAAGAGATGTATTGCCCAGGAGCAGGTTTGAATTACTGAACAATAATCACTGTGACAGGTCAAGTCTGAAGGTGCAGCAATTAAGAATCAAACTTTTATAACTATAACTGAGGAGAACATTCATAACAACATAGATTGAGTCCAGGGTATTTCTGTGAACAAATCCTGAAACTATTCTTTTTCTTTGCCATTAAACTGTGAAACATAGAACATGAAATGGATTATGAAGGAAATAACAAACATAACGAAGAGGTTAAAGAAACTTATTGTTCCATGAAATACGCAGGAATCCTGTAGCATTCAACAAACACACCATAATGCGTCAGACAACACAGAACTTTGGAAATCCCATCAGCTTTTGTATTAAAACTCTGAACATTTACAGCATAGGATCTCTTGAAGAGAAAATCAACAACCCTCGCAAGCTTGTGCGAGGGGGAATATATACAATCGGTTTTACAAAAATATCTAAACCGCTGAGTCATTTGATTAATAAATACATTCACCAACTTTCAAAATAGCAGCTAAGGAAGTTTTTGCTTCTCTAAATACAAAATGAATGCTCTTTAATTCTGTCAGAAGTCTTTTTGACCTTTGGAGGCCACTGAGTCGGTTGAGCGTTCTGCATTTATGCTGAATGATGTGTCTTTATGGCTGTGTCGTGCTGTAGCTTTCTCGACCTTGTCCCCTGTAGCTGTCAGTGTTGCTGTGGTGGCTGAATCGGTCTGCTGAGTTGGCTCAGTCCACTCTTCTTAAGTCATACTGAATGTATCAAATTTTCTGAACATGATGACTTATATTTTAATGAAAAAAAAAAATTGATGAAAGCCTGTTGTTTACAGTAATAACTGTATCATGCTGGTCCACCATTCCTGTGTAGGCAATTGATGCCTCAAAATTGCACCTAAGGTTTCATCTGCCTCTGTATATTTGTAGAAATTTGGAGGTACCTCGAACAAATGGCTGATTTCATTCATAATAAAAAACAAATTCTCCACTTTTTCATAAAGGCTCTGCCCAGATGCAGGCCCTGCTTCCTCTGGAGTGCTTGATCCTGCAGTGACCTGATTAGTGGCAAATGCATTTACCCTTTTTGCATAGTTCTCATGTGATAGTAGCCTTCCTACGTTGTTCAGTAAGCTGGGAAGGCCTCTATTATGCAATACTGTGAATTTTTCCACAAACTTATTTACTTCTGTTTGCATCTCCTGGCACCTTCTATCCAAGGTCTGCACCAGGCTTCTCAAAATGAGCACTCTTTTTATCAGTAATATGGTGTCAGTTCTGCCAGAGATACCCATGGCTGTCAGCTGAGAGCCTGTACGGTTGTTGAGGACGTTGATCATCCTGTTGGCTATCTCAGGCATGTTTCCAAGAGATGGACTTGCCTTTTGAATTTCCTTGTGAGCCCTGCTGATGAGATCCATCTGCTCATGAATAGTCTCTATATACTGCAATTAATCTGTTATTGATTGGCCAATGTTGGCCCATAAAACTTTCTTGACCTCAACCACCACCTTGTCAAGAGTGAGCTCTTTTTCCAGCTCCTTTATCTTCTCCTTAAGAGCTTTTATTTCTATTCCTTTTTTAGCTATACTCTGTTTGGATTTGTCATATTTTTCATTAAGAGTAGCTAGCTTTTCCTTGGCTTCATTCAGCTCTGCCATCTGGGCTTCTAGGACTTGAATTTCATTCATCAACTTCTGCATGTCAAGGCTTGGAGCCTGCTTTGATGTTGGTGTTGGTGCTGATGTGGATGGAGCTGTTCCAACTGTCTGTACTGTAGGAGGAGTGACAATTTGAGGGGGTTCCTCAAGGTTGATTACTTGCTGAGGGGGCTGAGATGTTTGGCCTCCTTCTTTCTGTTGTAGGGCTGCCTGCAATGCAGCCTCTGTTTCTACCAATTTTCCCTCTGTCTGGACCAGTTGCTTATGGAGTGATATCAGCATGGCTGCTACATCTTGGTCCTGCCTTCGCTGGGCAACCTCTTCTGTTTGAGGGTGAAGGGTTGCTGGGATCTTTATCATCTTTCTTAAAGCTGCAATGTCTGAATCTCTTATCTTTAGCAGCTCCTTTATAGCTTTAGGATCCTTTGGGTCATGCCCAAGCTCTATGATTATATCCTCCAAAGACCTGATCCTGTTGTCTTTGGCCTGAGAGGATGCCTTCTCCAACTCAAGTTGGGCAGTTGTATTGTTCAGGCTATTTTTCAACCTATGTGCCAAGAAGGTCTTGTCTGCCAATGTTGAATACACCATCTCACCCATTTTCTTGTGAAGTTCTATTTGATCCATAGGGTGGATGTCTTTTGCAAGAACCTCAAGGTTGGTCCTTATATAGTCTGCAGCTGACTGTGGCTGTAGCATGGTTGGCATGAAATGACTCATGGCCATTTTCCCCTCTGTTATGTCATAAGCTGACATAAGCCTCTGCTGGTTTGTAGGGGCCATTTTAAGCAATTGATTATAGAGCTGGAGCCTGAGTGGCTCATTCCTCTTTTTTATGTCAATGAATTGTTGCTTGATGCCTGTTTCAGCTCTCCTTTGCTGACTTGAGGAGCTGACCTCTCCTCCAATTATTCTTTCTTGTTCCTGCTGAAAGGAACTGGCAGATGCTTCCATGCTTGGCGGGCCCATGCCCAAGGATTGCCCAATAGGCATCTCTTCTTCTGAAAGGGGATTTATCCTCTGCCTTTTCTCCCCTTGAGTTGTGGATGTGGTGAGGGGAGTCTCGTGCTCTCTATCCCTCTTTCGGTTTCTTTCTTCATTCTGTGGAGTTTGGAGCACCGAGGCCTCCACTGTCGTTTCCTGCCTAGGAGGCACAGTTTCTTGAGTCTGCTGCTCTTTGGATTTTGGGGCCTTAGCTGATTCTTCTTGCTGCATTGGCTGCCCTTCTTTTTGCTATTCTGCTGTAGGAGGTGGTTGTTCCTGCTCCATCTGCTTTTCTTTACCCTTGCTTGATACATGATGAACAGTTCTAGCTGCTTGCTGGTGGACTGTAGAGGATGAGGGAGCTGCTCCAAGTTGCCTTTGATAGGAAGAGGAAACCTGCCCACAAGTTTCCAAGTCAGCCTCTTTCTCAATATTCTTTGCCTCTCTTTGTAGCATTTTCTCTCTAGTGATTGCCTCTTCTAGAGTGCCCTCTTTCCAACTTAATAAATTGGCATATTTCTCAATATGAGGCAATCTGATGTGATCATAGCTACCCAATTTATATTTTACCCTCCTGAGAGAAATGAAATGATTAGGGTCATAAGGTACCCAGCGGAAACTGGTTTGCAATTGGAGGGTCTCTAGGATCCTATCTGCTTCCTTCCATCCCTCCTCCCTCTTGTTGTAAAGAAATGGGCCTAGCTGGTTCCTAACTTTTAGTTGCACCTTCTTGTTTTTACTGTGGAAATGGACCTGGTCTGCATTTCCAAACTGCCTGAAATACTCTAAGGCAAAGAGTCTCATAGGGACATATCTTGGCAGCCTTTAAGGGTTCAACTCACAGCCATATATTCTTATTACTGTATGGTGTTGGTAAAAGTACCAATCACCAATGCTGTAGGCCTTTGAGAGCTGGAGTATTCTTTGCATCTCATCGGTCAATCTTGGAGGAGGGACACCAAATAACAATGTCATAGCTAGATGGATAAAAAGATCTATGAATTCACAGTAGGTGTATGGTGAACAGGAGGTGTGATGAAAAACTGAAGGCCAAAATACTACAGACCTTGGGTTTCCCTGGGCATCAAGCTTCTTGAGGGGAATAGGGAAACTGTTAGGCTGATAAAATAAGAACAAGTGATAGATGTATGAGGTGTATCTAAACACCTTTTCCCTTTCTAGATTCATCAGTTGCTCATGAATCTTATTGGCAATGTATGCAGCATAATCATAGTGCACAACAAGAGGCTTTCCAAGGGAAAAAATGGATAGCATGGCCATAATGGTGTCATCAACATCCTCACATGACCTGTATCCCAGGACATAACTGATCAAGTCCACCAGCATTTTGCCCAATTCATTTAGATATGGATTTCCAATAGGAGGTGTTCTCACAGCTTCAGAGCTTGGCTGAAAAAATAATTGATTAATCTTGATGATCTGGGCACTAGACAGCTTGCCCCCCTTCTTTAACAAGTCCATCATGGAAAGAGGAGTTAGAGGCTTTGCAGTGTGAAAGTGCAGCATCTCATTTATGGCCTCAGGGGTGATATGGAACAAGACTGAACCTGAGGGACTGAGAACAGCTCTTTGACATGGATCATAGCTAGAACAGCATCGATGGATCAGGTCTGGAAGGACATTGACTTGGGGAAGGTTGAAAATGGGCAAATTGGAGTCCCAAATCCCTAAAATATCAGCTCCACTGAGGTGTTGAGCCTTTAACTCATTTAGCATATGAATGTTAAACTTGGAATTCATTGAGAATGTCTCTGTCATCTGATAATCTTTATCACCTAGGGCCTTCCACTCTAACTCTCTGTGTGGGGCATTCAAAGGTGGAATGTTCAGTGCTACTGGTGTTTCCATGGCTGACTAGTACTCTGAATTGTATTAGGACTTGTTTTACTGGACTGAGCAACACAGAGGGGTATTTTTGCAAGAGTGAGGCAAATTGTAGGGGAAAACGGGGTAAATTGTGGCGAGAACAATTGAAATGCTCCACAGAGAGTTAAATGAGCAACTGCTGGGACTAGTAACACTGTTTTCCCGGTGAATTAGTGCAGCTCAGGTTTTTAAGCCCACGAATGCACGGGTTGACTGTAAGTTTTATGAAACTTGGCTAAATGTGGAGTGTGCAGGTGAATTTCAATCCTACGACTGAAAATGAATGCTGGTCAGCGGGGATTTGCTGGTAAATACACTGATTTTCTCTCTTTTTAAGCTAGCTTCGAGGAATTATGGACAAAACTAGGCGCGGAGGGAATGATTTGGATAAATACCTAGTGAATTGCCGATAATGGTTACAAATGTAGGTGGATTGGAAGCGCCCATGGTCTTTGGATCGATTTCTGCAGGTTGGCGATGGAATGGTCGTAATTCGCATGCAGAGGGGAGCAATAGTTCTTTAGGCAAAAGTGACAAAAAACACAATTTTTAGCGAAAATATGGACTTTTTGAGTTATTGGCGCTTTTTTTGGATGACGTCAGCATGACGTCATCGGGTGGGGTCGGGTACGGAAGGGTGACGTGGCGGCCTGCAAGTGGTCCACGGGGACTGGTGAGGTGGCGAACAGGTTGGAGCAGTGGCGGGCCGGGCGCTGACGCGGCGCTGAGTGGTATGACGTGGGGATGACGTAGCAGTGACGTGGGCAGGTGGTATACAAAGGGTGGTAAGCGGTTCCATCAGACCGCTTATGGTATGGTGGTGGTATTGGCAGGCAGCCTCCCGATGAGATTTGGGAGCGACGTGTGGCAGAGGCCTGACGTCACCCTCTGCCATTTCTCGGGAGGTAACGTCCGGTCATCGGGGCTGACCTGATATGGATGTGGGCCATCAGATGGGAAAGCCCAGATCCGACGGTCGACGGATCGATAAGGTAGCAGGACGATATGACAACGGGCGGGGAATATTTTAATGTATTCCTTGAAATGCGTGCCCAGGCGGAACTTTAAGCTTTGGCGGTTTTGCAGGTTTTTTCAATGTTTTTGGGCAAAATGGGTTATAAGGGGTTTATTTACAAAGACAGGGTTAAGCTATTAAACCAAGCGGGTCTTGGTTTAATCCCAAAAATTAAGCTCTCGGCGCCTTTTTGCATTGTGCTCTAATGTTTTAGTGCTCAAACCCTTTAGAGCATATATAAAGCTATAGCGCTTGGGAAAGGGGATATGTATATATTTGGGATTTTTCTATAGGATTAACCTAATAATAGGGGAAAGGGAGTATAGGGAGTTAAATAATAAGAAATTAGGAGTTAATATGAGTGGAAGAGGTGGATGAGGGGGGAAAAACACTAAGTTTTTTATGAAATCAACTTAGTTTAGGAAGTAGATCAAAATGAAAAGAATTTTAAATAAGAAATGTGGTTCTTAAAGAAACAAGAACCAACAGAAGACTTTGATTTCTTCCATGAACATAGGTAGTATTGGGATATTATTAATGAATGTAATGGGGGATAATCAGGGAGTTAGACATGCTTCATTGTATTGTTGCAAAACTGTTGAATAAGAGCCCTGCACTGGCACCATTTTTTTCCTTTGCTTGGGCTAGGGACATAAAAGAAATCATGCTTCTGCGACCCCATCTACCTACCCACTCTATTGCCTAGCATTTTTTGTTACTCCAAGGAGGGTGCACTTAGACTTGCAAACCCTTATGTGCCTTTTCTTTTCTTTTGGCCTTTTCTTTTCTTTTTTCTATCTAAGGCTAGCCTTATTGCTTCCAAGGCCCCAGATTAAACAGTTGGGAACCTTCATTCTCTACCTAACTACTTTATCTGCCAAGATTGAACTGTTTGGACAGATTTCTTTCTCTAATCTACAACAGAAAATTGAAACATGGGATGACCCAGCTTAGACTGTTGGATCACCCATTCAGAAGTGGGGCAGCATCAACCAACTGTAAACATGTGTCTTTCACCAAAATATGAGATCTTTGCATCACCAAAGTAGATCATATTGGCACTTCCCCTGCCAATCATGAAACATGAAACCTATCGGTATAGGTAGCTAACAGGTATTATAGGAGATTCATCAAAGACTTTAGTAAAGTGGCTTTAGCCTTGTTTGGTTTGCTAGCCAAAGATTTAGATTTCTTCTGGACCAATAGTTATCAAGAAGCCATTGAAGTGTTGAAAGAAAATTTGATCGTTGCACTCATCCTAAGGGGTCCCAACTAGGAATTTCCTTTTCCATATCCATACTGATGCATCAGATAAAGATATGGGGGGAGAATTGGTACAAGTAGATGATAATTTTCCTTATGCTATTTATTTCATTAGTATGAATTTGTCTAAAGATGAGCTAAATTACACTGTCACTGAAAAAGAACTCTTAGTTGTAGTACGTTCTTTAAACAAATTTATGCATTATATCACTGGGTACCAAAATTTTGTTCATACTGATCATGAAATCATTAAATATTTGATGAAAAAGCTTGTTGTTAATGCTAGGATAATTATATGGTTGTTACTATTACAACACTTTGATTTTACTATTATTGACAAACCCAGGAAAGAAAATGTGGTTGCTGATTTTTTGTTCAGGTTAACCTTGTCTGCGGGAAATGAAGAGATGGTGGATGATCAACTACCATATGACCACCTCTTTGCCATCTCGGTGCTTTATCCTTGGTTTGATGACATAGAAAACTACTTGGTTGTTGGGAGGTTCCCTCCTAATCTATCATCCAAAGAGAAAAGAAAGATTGTAAGGAAAAGCTATGCTTTCACTTGGATTGGGGGAAATATTTTTAGATTGGGACTAGATCAAATCTTGAGGAGATGTGTAAGAGAAGAGGATGCCTTTGACATCCTATCATCATGTCATGATAAGCCTTGTGGAGGTCATTTTGCTGCAAAAATGACAGCCTTTAAATTTTTACAGGATGGTTACTATTGGCCCACTTTACATCAAGATGCAAGTAGATATACCACTAGATGTGATCAATGTAAAATAATGGGAAAACCTACATGAGGATAAAATGCCCCTATAACCTCAAGTGGCCTTAGATCCATTTGAAAAGTGGGGCATGGATTTCATTGGACCAATTGATCTACCAATGTGTGCACAAATTACTTGACAAAAGTGGGCCGAGATAAAGGCAGTCAAACTAGAAACTGAGCAGAAAGTGGCAAAATGTTTAAGAGAAAACATGTTCTACAAGGTTGGGTATCCAAGGGAGGTAGTCACTGATTAAGGAGCACAATTTACGTCCAATTTTATTGAAGATCTCATGAGGCAGCATGATATCAAACAGAAGACATCCACTACCTATCACCCTCAAGCAAATGGGCAAGTAGAGATCACAAACAGAGCATTCGAGAGAATCCTCACCAAGGTTATTAGCAGGAGGAGGAAAGATTGGGGAGAGAGACTGTTAGAAGCCACTTGGGCCTACAATACCACTTGGAAAACCACCACTGGATTCACTCCATATGATTTGTTTTATGGGAAGAAATATTTGCTTTCTATTGAGTTTGAATATAACACTTTGAGAATGGCATCTCAATTGGACTTAGATGTCACCATGGCACAGCAAGAAAGGTTGCTCCAACTGAATGTCTTAGATGAGTTTAGAATGCAAACTCTTTTACACACTGAATTCATACAATTACAAAAGGAAGGTCTCGCATGACAAACATATCAAGGAAAATACTTTTCAAGAAGGGGATTCGGCCCTGTTATACGATTATAGGTTCAAGTATTTTAAAGAGAAGCTAATGACAATATGGCTGGGTCCATATCTAGTGGAAAAGTTCATGAAAATGGATCTGTCCAAATCAAAACCATTGATGAGGAAGGCATTCCCTTTCTTGTAAATGGTTATAGGTTGAAGCTATATAGAAGACCTATTTCCAAGGAGGAATTTATTAGTTCAGTCAGCAACGAATTAAATGTGATTAGGAGTTTCATAGCTTCTATTCCATAGCATTCCTAGAAATTTGAAAAAATAGAAAATAAAAAATAAAATAAAAATGCCTGGATGAAAACCTCTATGAGGCATTTGAGGCCAACTTCGGGGTTGAAAACCTCTCTGAGGCAACCCACGAGGAAAAAACAAAGAGAAAAAAAATAATAAATATCCCTAGGTGAAAACCTCCCTTGAGGCACCTAAGGTAGGCATGCAAGTTGAAAACATCCTTTGAGGCAACTTGTGTGTCTTATTAAAAATAAAAAAATAAACCAAAAAGAGAAGAAAAGGAGAACAAGGAAGAAGCTTATATCATGTTTTCTAACCTCTATTTTGTTTTGCAAAATTGTACATAGTGGCATATTTCATGGCTATGGGCCAAGACCTACAAGCTATCATCCATTGCTCCATCCATACACCTCATATCCATCCTCTCCATTCATATTACTATCTCGTTACACCACCCCATCATCAAGAAATCCAAATTTCACCTCCTCTATGTGATGCTACAGGAAGGTCCTATAATGCTACAAGAGGAGCCTATGGAGCTATAGGAGGGATATATGAGGAGTAAAATAGTCCAAAAGACCATCCTAACTTTGAGAAATGATAAATAAGGTCCTCCTATGACTTTTCCATCACCCATCCACTCCATTTCACCAAAAATTTGCTCAAATTCTCCACTTTGTCATACCTTAAGGGAAAAACACATAAGCTACTATTTTCTATCTCTACCATGTCTACACTACTCCTCTGTGACTCTAATCCTATCTTCATAGCGTATCATCATCTCCATCATTTCCCTCATACAAACTGAAGACTTCAATGGGAGAACAAAAGAGCAGCTACAGGAAGAAACTCCTGTTGTAGCAGCATGTGCAACCACACAACAATCACTTATATTATTTTTTTTGACCACCAGAAGGGATGATGAAGCTTTGTTTGCAGCTATGAAGAGACACCTCATTCTTGGGGAGTCTTTCCACTAGCAACAATAGCTTGGATATCAGAAGAGGCACCTACAAACACACAACAAAATAAATAGTTAAGGTAGCATCAAGAATGAAGACATGCATAGGAAATAAGTCAAAAAGGTCAACTCCCTTGATCATAATGATATATGGTCTAGCTCTAGCATGAAAACCTATATAGAAATTTGATCCACATGTAGGCTCAGGTATGGCAACCCTAACCACCTCCCTCTGCATAAAAATGACAAAAATGTGTTTTGAGCAAGAAAAGGTGTTTTAATAGGCTGGAGGCATCCAATGAACTTGGCCACCCTTGAATAATAAAGTCAAGTGTGAGTTAAGTCACCCATGCAACATGGAAATGTCAACTCGAAACGAAGTGGTGTCCTCTAAGAGTGAGGTGATAATCACGAGGAGGGAGAAATGATTAAAGTTAGTGGGGACAATGTTCCAAAAGAGGAAACTCATGCTAATTCCAAGTCACTAGAACGCTCCAATATTTTAACCAAAAGAGGGTATTGTGTGTTGGATTGACTTCATTTGTACGATCACTCATTCCAAAAACAGGTAGAGCAAGGACAAGCTAGTGCATTGAGAAACCTAGAGTGCCACTGAGGAGATTCGAACCCTATTTGTAAGTGCTACATGAGAAAGTTGCAGGCAGGCCTGCAATTGATATAGGAGTGTTGAGAGGAGCTACAGGAGGAGTTGGGAGGAGAAAAAGGATTCATAGTGGCTCGATATTGTCTCAAAACCTTCATGCACACCTAGGATTGCTCTAATAAGAAGTGAAACCCTCCTTCTTTGTTTCTACACCCAATTTCATGAACAATGTACTTGAAATTAAGAGCCTATAGCAGTCAATTGATCAGTAGGGGGTATTTTTTAAAGCTTGTTGTGGTTAAGAGAAGAGAAAATAGTTTGGTTGATATCAAATCGAGCACCCTTCTTCCTCACTATTACCAAGCAATGTACCACTATTTCACCACTGAGGTTGTTTGAAATTTTTTGAATTTGACACCTACATAGCATCAAGGAGTAATAGAGAAGAGAAGGGGGAATGATTTAATAGAAGGGAACCCTCAAACACCAGGATAATTCACCAATACCCTCTTGTAGTTGACATCTTCAGAAAACACCAATGATTGGGTTTCTTTGAGTTGCTAAAGGGATATGATGATGATCTTGCCAATGAATTTTCCATGGAACTACACTCTCAAGAGGAAGATTGTGCCATGACTATTGTTAGAGGGTTGGCCATCTCTCTCAATCCTAAAACCATCAGCAAAGTGACTTCCTTGCCTCAAGGAATTAGATGGAGCAAAGAAGACAAGCAAGTGTCACAACTAGGAAAAACTTCTTCCTTTCAAAAGAGAAGCCTATAGAAGACAAGAATGGAGTAAGAAGAGAAAGCATGTCTTACCCTTGGGATGAGGTCACTTACTATATCCTTAAATATGTATCTTGTGAAGGGATATTAAGTGTGTTTTATTCCTACCACTTCAGGTTGCTCTAGGAGTTGAGATTCAAGGCATAATTAACCCTTTCTCAAAGAATTAATGTCCATCATTTCCTCCTGAAATTAATCATGGAGATGAGTCAGAAGGTTAGGGAATGAAAACACCATCATTTAGCTCACCATGGCCTTATCAATTTGATAGTGGTAGATTCTTTGAACCACTTGAGGATCCCTTTCATATGGAATAAATTTTTGGACATGGATAGGGAGACTTTCATAGAAACACAAGCCCTCACACCGGGACAGACTCCAGCCTCTAGTATTGGGGGAAGAGAAGGAAAAATATAGGAATAAGAAGCAGTAAAGATAGAGGAGGAAGAGGAACCAGGAACAAAAGAAGAAGAGAGAAAAATAGAGGAAAAAGAATTTGCAGAGACAAAGGAAGGAGAAGTAGAGATGAAAGGAGAAGAGGGGGAGGAGAAAGGAGAATAAAGTGTAAGCCTTGAGGATACTTCTCCAACCTAAGGAACAGAAGACACTAAACAAGAAGTATCTGCAACCTTATCTACATTGGGCACTCTTGTCAATCCCAAGAGAAAAAATCAAGACCAAATCAAATGTATTTCAGAACCAGGAAGAGCACTAGAATTAGACAAGGGAATCCATAACTCCTATAAATGTTCCTATAATTATTGATGAGTCACCAAGAAAAAAAGAAGAAATAGGACCCAGTGAAGTTAAAATTGAGGAGGTCACTCCCCCTAAAACCAAAACAACGTCATATATAACACCTGTAAGTAGACCTACCACTAGGTCTGCCACCTTCAAGAAGCCAAGGACATAATCTTCCTTTGAGGAAGAAGAAAAAGACAATCTATAGGAGGATTAGGGTTTGCTACAGGAGAGATAGGGTTTCTTACAGGAGGGGTAGAGTCTGCTATAGTAAGGACATGGGAAGCTATAGGAGTAGAAGAAAGAGTTACAAAAGGAAGCCACCACCTTAAATACTACTGGAAAATACCTACAAGAACCTATCCCACAACATATATTGTGATCCTACTACAAATTCAATGAAGGAGGAAGGCTTATCCTTGAAAATTTTGCAATCCCACTCCTTAATGAGCTGGAGAAACAGAGAGGTAGAACCCACAGGTGCATGAAAATTGTTAAATCCAATAATGTAGAGGATGTAGGACTCATGGAAGAAAAGGTCATTGAAATGGGCAAAGAGTTAAGTGGTTTGAGAATGAGAGAGTCTATGATGAAGAAGAAACTGCAGGTAGAAAAGATGAGGTTGAGAGAGAGGTTGTAGGAGAAAGAAACACAACTTTCCACCATGGAAAGTCTCTCCATAGAAGCACTATAATGAAAACAACCATAAAATTCTTATACCCTCTTTCTCAAAGAACAATGGCTGCAGTTCCAAATCAAAACTTTGGCACAATATGGATTTGTTTCTTTTCAATGCTACAGGAAGTTCGTTGAATTTTGCAACTAAACTAACATGGAAGACAGGGGAAAATTGGTTGAATTTAACATGCACAACGTCACTTTGACAAATATGAATTTTTTGGATCCCAATTCAAGATTGGGACATATGCAACTGATGGATTTATCATCCTGGATGACTCATGAGGAAACAAGAGATGAGGAGGTGAAAAAGGTAATGGAAAAGGAGGAGAAGCAACCATTGTATATCATGGCAGAGCTAGTGAGCACAAAGGCTATCGTTAGCAATCACAAACTCATCTCCAATGATGTTGCTCTAGCACCCAAATACATTGCTACCCAGGAGCAATTCATTCTACACTTTCAAGATACATTCAAGATGTTAGGAATAGAAAGTCTGCAAGCTTGCCACAAGAGATGGCATGCCTTACCCCACAGCCTACAAATCAAAGAATATCACTCTCCTAAAAGGCTAAGGAATGCCTTGGAGAGAACACCATTGTACAATAGGATCATGTAGAGGATGAAAATAAAGTGGATAGGAATCAAACTCAATCCACCCTTGTTAGGATTACAAGAAGGAAGAGATGAAGCAAAAGTGAAGAAGGAGTGGACAGAGATAGAGAGGAATGCAGGTCTTTCCCCAAAGATGGCACACCATCTAAGGAGCCTTGGGATGTCATGAAGGCCACTAGGGCCATGAGAGAGTTTCACATGGATGACTGAGTTTCTCAGAGGATGAGAAACGCCTTCAGAAGGGGAGTATTGTGAGTCCCATCAATAGGTACATTTTGAAGATCATTATGCCATCCTCTAGCCTTAAAACTATCCTTCTCTTACATTAATTCACATTTTTTGTTATATTATGGTTAGCAAGAGGAGTGAAAGGTGTTTTTCATAGTATGTGGCCTAATATGGTTTAATTTTAGGAAAATGAAGTATTTTTTAATCTATTACTATGCAGGGGCTTGATAGAGACAAATAGGAGAGAATCTAGGGGGTTTTTCCACCTCCTTAACTCCCTGAACATGACTTGGGATCACAATATCCTCTCTCACTAGTTCGAATTCATTATCAGCCTAGTGACTGCTATTCCAAGTGAAGATCAAGAGGGACAAGATCCACCATTTTGAGATCGAGGGAAACACTCCAAGGGAGTTGCTTCAACTACCCTTTTGTATAAAAAAACTAGAAGAAGAGCTTATTAGGATGAAATTTTTTTGTTCATTTAGGTATATCTATTGAGCTTCAAGCTTAACATTGTTACTTTAAGCTTTTATGTGATTTATTAGATCTGCACTTTTCGATAATGACAATTTGGATTTTAAGTTGCATCTGAGTTAGTTTCATAGGGCTGAGACCCTTGGGTTTGGGCCCAACCCAAAGGCTTTGGTCCCTCTTCTTGTAATTATGTTTCTTCTTGATTCCAAGTAGTTCATAGTTTCTTTCATTTTAGTATAGATTAACTATAAAATCTTGGTTGCAGTCTCTACATCACCTCTCTTGTGGGAGAATGAGTGGAAGGATTCACAACCACAGTCAAAAAATATTGTGTTTATGATTTCTTGGAAATAGATTAGTGTTAGCTGTCTTATTTTACATTTTCTTTTTGTAGATTAGAAGTCAATTTAGTGATTAGATCAATGGTATTACATAGATTAGATGTTATTTAAATTCAACTCGTCTTTTCCATCATAAGTTACTTCATTTTGTTAATGATAAATTGATACATGCATGTGATTAGTTGCAGGGTTGGTTGATCTACAGGGAAGGGCACCTTTACCACTTCCATCTTGAGCTCCTTCATATTCTCCTTCCACTTCCAAACTTTGTCCCATTACCCTGTTTTATAAACCATTATACCTAGTATAACAAGAACACTCATCCTAGTGCAAGACAGGAATCTGAGAAGTCCTAAGCTTGGCAAGGGGCTCAAACAAACCTCCATCGATTGGTTTCAACTTCCATCCACCTCTCCATATCCTCAAGATAGAATTTTCACCTTCAATAACCACTCGGATGCCCTCTTGTAGCATTACAGGCCTTCCTGTAACATTACAGGCCTCCTATAGCAATCGCATGTAGAAAACCTGTAATATCACTTTCTTTCACCAATTTTGATCCCTACTACAACTTTGACTTAGTCTAGATGAATGATGACCCCCAGCTATGATTTTATGATCAGGGTAAGCTCCTAGGCCACTCCAACAATTCCTTTTCTTCATTTCCAAAATAGAGTAGAGTTAGTTTGTTTTATGATGAGTATGATGCAAGTAGGTTAATGATTTAAAAGCAAGTGTGAAATAGGTAGATGGTACATGCAATTTTGATTGATCGTTTGATGAATTATGCAAGAGAAAATAGTTTTCTTTCTGCAATTAGCTTTAGCAGTTTGATGGATTTAGCAAGATAAACTATCTTTCTTTCTGCAAGTATATTAGCCTTTGTCCTTTCATGAGTTTCTTAGTTAGGATTTACAAGTTGATTCAATGGCATTTCCACTTTCAGAGCTAGAAGTAATTTCCAATTGTACCTTTATCAGCAAGCTTTCATTCTAATTCATTAGGAGGAATGGTCTCTGAGCACTTTTGGGCTAATGTCATAACTATGGGTGGCATGAGTGGAATCCTATATGTTGTGCATAAATAAATCTCACCTCAAAGTTTGTATGAACCCTGGGTTGATAATTTGAGTTTAGGAGCCCTTGGGAGTTGCAACATTCTTGGTGCAATACCAAGGCTCACCACTTTTTGGCATCGTTGTTGAGGAGGTGTCAAAGTAGATGTTGGCCTTGCTTAAGAATTGTTTACTATTTTGCATACAGTTTTTGAAAAAGTAAAAAAAAAACAAAATTATTTCTTTCATACCTCATAGGAGTAGGGATAATTAGGGAAAATTCCTACCAAAAACCCCGACACCCTCAAACAATCAACCTTCACTCTTATTCGGTGACTGTGATCTTCCCTCTCTAACTATAGGGGAGTTAGAAGACCCTTTACGTGAGAAACCTAAAATTATTGAAGAACCAACTTGGGAATAAGAAGAACCCCCCTTCACCTCCCCAAAATATGGTTGAAAATAGGGAAAATTAGGTTTTCCCTATCAGAGAGACCAATGGAGAGGCTAGAATGAAGAACAAAAGCCCTATTTCCATTCCACACTTCCATGAATTAACCTTTGAGGATCCTGATACCTTCATGTTTGAATTTTTTGTTGTCTATAGGACTTATGACTATGCCTTTGACGAGATAAAGCTGAAGTTATTCCCCTCTACCCTTAAAGATGCATCCTTGCACTAGTTCATGGGTCTACCATGGGGTAGCATCACTACCTGCACCCAAATGCAATAGACCTTCAATAGAAAGTACAGGGACTACTTAGGTCCAAAGAAACCAAGGAATAATATTTTGGATGACTCTTTGACCCGATCAATCCCTAGAAGACTATGAGGAGAGATTTCAACTTAGTTATAGGAGGGCCAACTGCACCCTTGATCCTGAATCACTCAAACTAGTTCTTCTCTTAGGGCTCAGGGAGGATATGTTGGAAACCCTCAGCATGTTGTCTAGAGGAGATATCTATCAGTTATCCTATGATGACATTAAAATTGTGTTCAAGATTCACTCTAGGGTTTCCATGAAGAAGGGTAGGGCTAGTCAAGGCTTGGCCAGTTCCTCTGCCTCCACAACATCCATTAAGAATGAGATAGGCAACATGTTGGAGGATTTCAAGAGTGAGATATTGCATAACTTTGTACTACAAATGGGTACCATGCAAGTCAAAAGAAATCAAGAAGAAGAAGAAAGGGAACTAGCTATTTTCTACCCTAGATGCAACAAAATACATCCTAGGAATGAATGCCCATTGAATGTCATAGAAGTTTGCCTAGCCTATTAAGAAAATCATGCAACAAACAAATTTACTTCTTTTCCAAGACTAAAATTTGCATATAAAGGGGTTGAAGGGGGGTCAGAGAAATTTTGTTTCATCAACCAAAGAAGACCTAAAGGACCTCAGCCATATCAACAAGGAATGAAAGGTGTGCACTACCCTTATTATAAACCAAATCAGAATGTACCCTTGCAACCTTGGTACTCTTCCAGCCATCCATCATGGTACACACCTCCTTATTGGACTTATGCTCCTCCATATCCTTCTCAACCTGTCAACCATCATTTTCATCCATATCCACCCTTATCTTCTCAATGGGGAAACTCATCACAAGGGTGGAGGCCTCAAGTTAACCAACCTCCTCCTTTACTACCTCCACCCCAACCTCAACCATATCTCACTCATCCCAATCCACCTAAGAACCCTCAAATTCCTGCTCAACCCAATTTTAACTTGAACAACAAGCAAGCACAACAGGTCTAGAGTTGATAGACATCTTATCTTGCTTATGTTGTGGAAATCCAAGAGATCAAACTTCAGTCTGGGAGAGTGCTTCCAGATAACCACCCATAGTATCCACTTGAAGAGCTTGAAGAAGAGAAGGAAGAGATTGTTCCCCTAGTAAATCCACCACCTTTTCCTGAGAGGTTGATCCACCTTAGCCAGCACACCCCATAAGAGATTGAACTTCCAGGAGAATTGAATAATGTGTTAGTTAAGATACTCCTTCTCCAAGATATTAAAGATGTTCCCATCCATAATAATCTCATCAAGGAAAAATGTTTCAAAAATCCTGAGAGAAGAAAAAGAGACACCCCCACCATAAATTTTGTTGGGCAATTATCTGATTTGATACTTGGGAGGGTAATCTTCCTGAAATATCTAGACCCTAGAATCCTTGTAGTAGATGTGCACATTGATGGAATTATAGTCCCTAACACCCTGATTGATCTTGGGGTTTCAATCAATGTGATGACTAAGGAAACCATGCTAAAGCTAAACCTCCATGGGGCTTTGAGTAAGACCACCAAAGTGTTGCAGCTTGTAGACAGATCCACTATATCTCTTGATGGAGTTGTTAAAGATCTTATGGTCTACATTGACTCTTGGGAGTATCCTATTGATTTCTATGTTCTCCATCCCAAAACCAAGTTTAATGGCTATCCTCTAATATTTGGAAGCCCATGGTTAGCCATTGTTGATGCTTACATTAGTTGTAGGGCTAAGAATGGATGTTTGTCTAAACAGTTGATAGTGTATCCTCCTGCTCAACCTTCTATCTAGCATGACTTACCCTTATGGTTAGAAGAGGATGAAGAATATTAATTGTACCACACCACCCCCCACCCAATATGCACTTTGAATATTATTACATGAGGGGGCCAACCTGATGAGGATGATCTCATTGACTATATCCTTTAGAATCAACTTCCCACATCCATACTAATTGATGAGTTGATGAAATAATTTGGGAGTAATCCTTGGGATGAATTATGCCATATTCACTCAAGTCCACACCATGTCAAGATTGTATATGTTGGCCCATCTAAAACCTTAAATATCAACCCTTCTCTCCTGGCCAAATAGGAAGAACAATTGTGCAAAGTGTTGAGCCAACACTTGGATGATTTTTCTTGGGACTATAAGGAGATGAAAGGTGTCCATCCCTTGATTTGTACTCACAATATTTACATCAAGGATGGATGAAAACCTGTGTTCCAACCCCACAAGATGGATAACCCAACTCTTAAGCACATTTTGAAAGAAGAAATGCAAAAATTACTAGATGCATGGTTCATATACCCCATAACAGATAGTAAGTGGGTGTCACCTCTTGTGTTAGTTCCCAGGAAGAATGGGAAGTGGATAATCTTTGTGGATTACTGGGAACTCGACAAGGCAACAAAGAAGGACCATTTTCCCTTGCCCTTCATTGACCAAGTCCTAGATGGCCTTGCAAGGAAGAAATTCTTCTCCTTCCTGGATGGATTTTGTGGATACAATAAAATTCAGATTAGCCCCGAAGACCAAGATAAGGCCACAATCACATATTCTAGGGGTACATTTTCTTATATAGTTCTTCCATTTTGTTTGTGCAATGCCCCTTATACTTTCTAGATGATAGTTTTGAGTATTTTTTTCTAAATTGGTTCATGACTCTGTTGAAATATACATGGATGATTTCACTCCTTATGGATGTGACTTCCATGAAGCTCTCTCCAATATGTGCAAGATTTTGAAGAAATGAATTGAGATGAATCACTCTCCAAGCCTTGAGAAACGTGTTTTATTGATGAATGAGGGGACTTTCCTTGGTCATTCCATATCCAAGGAAGGGATATAGGTATACCCAAACAAAATTGCCATCATCAAAAGGGTCCCTACCCATCAAAAGAAAAGAGATGTTAGGAGCTTCTTGGGAATAGTTGAGTATTATAGGAGATTCACCAAAGACTTTGGTAAAGTGGCTTCACCCTTGTTTGGTTTACTGGCCAAAGATTCAAATTTATATTGGATCAATAGTTGTCAAGAGGCTCTTGAAGTGTTGAAAGAAAAGTTGACCATTGCACCCATTCTAAGGGGTCCCAACTGGGCATTTCCTTCCCATATCCATATTGATGCATCAGATAAAGTTATGGGGGTAGCCTTGCGACAAGTAGAGGATAAGTTTCCTTATGATATTTATTTCATTAGTAAGAATTTGTCTAAACCTGAGTTGAATTACACTGTCGCTGAATAATAACTCTTAGCTATAGTACATTCTTTAAACAAATTTAGGTACTATATCACTAGGTACCAAACTTTTGTTCATACTAATCATGGATCCATTAAATATTTGATGAACAAGCCTGATCTTAAGGCGAAGATAATTAGATGGTTGTTATTGTTACAACAGTTTGATTTGACTATTATTGACAAACAAAGGAAAGAAAATGTGGTTGTAGATTTTTTGTCCAGGTTAACCTTGCCTGCAGGTAATGAAGAGATGGTGGATGATCAACTGCCATATGACCACCTCTTTGCCATCTTGGTGTTTTCTCCTTGGTTTTTTGACATAGAAAACTACTTGGTTGATGGGAGGTTCCCTCTTAATATATCATCCAAGGAGAAAAGTAAGATTGTAATGAAAAGCTCTTCTTTCACTTAGATTGGGGGCAATATTTTTAGATTGGGACCAGATCAAATCTTGAGGAGATGTGTAAGAGAAGAGGAGGTCTTTAACATCCTCTCAGCATGTCATGATGGGCCTCATGGAGGTCATTTTTCTGCAAAAATGACAACCTTTAAAGTTTTACAGGTTGGTTGCTATTGGACGACTTTAATCAAGATGCAAGGAGATATACCACTAGATGTGATCAGTGCCAAATAATGGGAAAACTCACACCGAGGGGTGAAATGCCCCTACAACCTCAAGTGGCCTTAGAGCCATTTGACAAGTGGGGCATGTATTTCATTGGGCAAATTGATCCACCATCAGGACAGAAAAATGCAACATTGTGTGCATTGATTACTTGAAAAAGTGGACTAACACAAAGGCATTCAAAGCATCAACTGAGTAGAAAGTGGCAGAATTTTTAAGAGAAAACATCTTCTACAAGTTTGGGTATCCAAGGGAGGTAGTCAGTGATCAAGAAGTATAATTTTTTATTGAATATATCATGAGGTAGCACCATATCAAACACAATACATCCATTTCCTATCACCCTCAAGCAAATGGGAAAGTAGAGGTCACAAATAGAGCATCGGAGAGTATCCTCACTAAGGTTGTTAGCAGCAGTGAGAAATATTGGGTAGAGAGACTAGTAGAGGCCACTTGGGCCTACAATACCACTTGGAAAACCACCATTGGATTCACTCCATATGATTTGGTTTATGGGAAGAAATCTTTACTTTTTATCGAGTTTGAATATAACACTTTGATAATGGAAGCTCAACTGGACTTAGATGTCACCATAGCATAGCAAGAAATTTTGCTCCAACTGAATGGCTTAGATGAGCTTAGAATGCAAGATCTTTTACACATTGAAGTCATACAATTGCAAAGGAAGCTCTCGCATCATAGGTATATCAAGGAAAATTCTTTTCAAGAAGGGGATTGGGCCCTGTTATATGATTCTAGGTTCAAAAATTTTAGAGGGAAGCTAATGACAAGATGGTTGAGTCCATAAATAGTGGAAAAGTGTCATGAAAATGGATCTGTCTAGATCATAACCATTGATGATGAAGGAATTCCCCTGCTTTTAAATGGTTATAGTTTGAAGTTATATAGAAGACCTTTATCCAAGGAGAAATTTATCAATTCAGTCAACAAAGAATTAAATGTGATTGATAGTTTCATAGCTTCCAATCCAAAGCATTCCTGGAAATTTGAATATCTATATAGATATATATATATTAAAATGCCTGGATCAAAACCTCTTTCAAGAATCTAAGGCCAAATCTAGGGTTGAAAACATTTCTGAAAGAGAGAGAGAGAAAAATAATAAAGATCCCGAGGTGAAAACCTCCCTTGAGGCACCTAGGGTAGGCATGCATGTTGAAAACTTTGTCTAAGTTAGCCTGTGTGTCTCAAGAAAAAGAGAAAACAAAAACAAAAAATAAAAAAGAGAAGGAGAGCGAGGAAGAAGCTTATATCATGTTTGGTGCCCTTTCTTTTGTTTTGCATAATTGTACACAGTGGAAGATTTCATATACAATCTAAGAACTACAAGCTATCATCGATTGCTCCATCTATACACCTAATATCCAACCTCTCCATTCATATTAATATCTCTCTCCACTATCCCATCATCAAAAATCCAAATTTCACCTCCTCTTTATGATGCTATAGGAAGGACCTGTATTGCTACAGGAAGGTCCTGTAATGCTACAAGAGGAACCTGTGAAGCTACAAGAGGAATATACGATGAGGAAAATAACCCAAAATACCATCCTGACTCTGAGAAATGATAAATAAGGTCCTCCTATGACTTTTCTATCATCCATCCATCACCCATCCACTCCATTTCACCAAACATTTGCTCAAATTCTCCACTGTGTCCTACCTCAAAGAAAAAACATATAAGCTACTATTTTATATCTCTAAAGTGTAAACAAATCCATCACTCTAACCCTATCCTCATATCTTATCATCATCTCCCTCATCTCCCTCATACAAACTGAAGACTTCAAAGGGAGAACAAAACACTGCTATAGGAAGAAACTCCTCATGTAGCCGCATGTGCAGCCACACAACAATCACTGATATTATTTTTTTTCCACCACCAGAAGGGATGATGGAGCTTTGTTTGTAGCTATGATCTACCTCATATTTCATTCTTGATGGCTTAAGTACAAGAATAAGGAGTTACCAAACCCTGGTTGGATCTACCTCTTTTTCTGGCAAGTTTAGAATGGTTCCTGAACATTGTTTTGATGTCCTCATAATTGAGTTGGTAAATATCGCCATTGGCCAACATAATGAGGTTCTCCATTTGTTCTTATTTGGTCCCCTAAAGCAAGACTACTTTAAATGAATTTGGATCAAGAGTGCAGTTATGTGCCCTCATGTAGCACAATTGAAATCTTTCTTCAATGTCTTCTATTGATTCATCTGGCCCTTGGTTCATTCTGAATATTTCCTCCCTTGTCTCTCTTACTGTTCAATAGCCACAATATTTGGTGTTGTTTGTTTGTTGCATCTAACCCCATGTAGTAATGTTTCCTCCTTCTAAACTCATGAACCAACACAAGGTTTCATCCTTGAGAATAGAAGGAAACAATATGATATTTTTCTCATTAGACGTATAACCATATGTCCTATAGACTACAAAAAATTCAAACATGAAGGTGTCAGGGTCCTCAAAAGGCGTCCCATAGAGATGTGGAAGAGCAATGGCGCTAATATTTTTCATTTTAGCTTCCCCATTTGTCTCCTTAATAGGAAAGACTTCAAGATGTCTATTTCCAACCATATTCTCAGTAGGTGATGGAGGTCCTTCTCCTCTTATAGGGTCCTCAAAAATCTCTAGATTCTCACCTAATAAGGCCTATAAATCCACTGTAGACAAAGTGGGAGGCCCACCGTCAACTAGTGAAGGTTGATTGTTTGTAAGAGTGGGGGTTTTAGGTAGAAATTTTCCTTAATTATCCCTAACTCTACAAAGCATGAAATAAATAAATAAATAAATAAATAGTTTTCTTTTACATGGAAATGCTAATGCAATTTTTTTGTGTTTTTTTTTCAAGAAATGAAATGGAAATTAATCAACTTAGAACAAAAAGCAATACCTACTTTGACACCTCCCCGTCAACGGCACCAAAAATTGATGGCCCTCACTATTACAACAATATTGTTGAAACAATTAAGGGATTCAACTTTAATTATCAACCCAGGGTTCATACCAACTTAAGAGGTATCAACATTATATGTGAAATAGGTAATATATTATACTTTGGCTGATGTGATGCAAATGAAGAGAAGTCAAAATGCAAAGAGACCACTAGGCTACAGGAAATGCTCAAAAAACCATTGAAGAGAAAAATAGGCCTAATCTATCTTGCAAGAATGGAATCGTGAGAAGATAAACCCTAATCTAATTGCAAAGAATTAAATGAAAAGAAGTAGCCCTAATATGTTTTGCAGAAAGTAAATCTATGCTATTGCAGGAAAGTAAATGACTAAGATAAACCTATGCTATTGCAAGAAAACAAAGAAATTCACTTCAAGAATACTGGAGGAAAATCAAACCTACTCTATGTTGCAGGATGAATCAACTTGCAACTAAAGAAGACATACAAAACCATAAGCCCTAAATGTAGAAAGCAAGCTATAGCTACTAGGGTAAAGTCTCTAAGGGGTGTGTGAACCACTAACTCGATATCTAGGGTATAATGGATGTTGTAAAATTCCAAACAATGATAGACAAGCTTTTGGTGCAATTCTGGAGTCTTTTAAAGGAAATTTACATATTACTACATGATGGCTCTATTTTGCTACATGAAATATCTAAGAGAAAAATTATGAGTTCTAACTATTGTCTGAAGAGCAGAGAAGGTTGAGGAAGGTTGTGGAAGGGAAAATAAGTCCTTTCCGAGCTTAGTTACACCTAATGGATTGGTTCAAGTGTGGTATAGGAAAATCTAGGGGTTTCCTGTAGCTTGTCTAGGAAAAATTCAACTTACTGGCATATTGCAGAAATATGTGATAGTGGATGAAAACAAGATTATGTAAGTGAACTAAATGCATAAAAAAAACAATAATTATGCCTATGAAGTAACACTAATCAACTGAACGAAAGAAAAAAAAATGCATAGTTAACTGGTAAAGACAATGCATAAATGACTGATAAATTACTAATTGTAGGAAATAAAGAAACAATGAAAAAGATGAGTTGAATTTTTAATAAAGACTACTACTACATGAAAGAAAATATTTTTGTGTCCATCAGAGAAAAACACATAAACAAACTCAGAAAGAACCTTATTCATAAACCCTACAAAGAAAATGCTTTTTCTAGAGATGAGATCTGCAAAAAAACATAACTAACATAAGTGCATGGAAGGTAAATGTATAATAAGGGGGCTTGAGCACCTAGGTTGGGCCCTAACCCAAGGTGACTCGGGTCCCTTAGAGGAAAATCATACTGAAAACAAAATAGTGTTTTTCATTAATCCTCGAAAGTTCTCATACATGAAACATGACAAACTTAAATAATAGGAAACAAGCCTTTCTCCAATGTTTACTATCTTCCTCTAGAGTTTTAAATCCCTACTGAGCTGGTAAGGCCCCTTATTTATACAAAAATTACTTAAGATTTATCCTCTTAAAAGGAAGGGCTACTTCCCTCCAAAATCCATAAAAATTCGATCTAGTTCCCTAGTGTCCTCAAAGCTACAGGGAGGTAGTAAATGTCCTTGAGCGAGCCGAGTTGTGATTAGCCTTCAACACGAAACAAGCCCCATATTCTTCTCTTATTGGACTCCTACTTGATCTACATAATATTCCCCAATATCCTACACATTTAATGCATTAGGAACACAAAATATAGCAATTATCTCGTTACCATCCTAAGAACATATTAATGTTGAAAAAGACATTAGCAAGTGCATAAGGAAAGGTTATATATGCAAAATGATGGTCAAATGGGCTTTAAATTATACCTTTCTTAGAGGCCCATCATACACATGTTGATGGTGTTGGACCCGCCAACATGTCGGGGATCTCCCTGATAAAATGTCCCAACTAGACCTCAGACTGTTTGGAGTAAGAGTCTAATTTGGGTAGTAAAGCTATGCCTTGACTGCGATAGCATGCAAAGGTAAGCAAGATATCTTTTTCAGAAGAAAGTGTGTGACCTTGCAACGAGTCAAGAGAGATGCATGGGGGGGTTCTAACACATAGAGGGGAAAAGGAAGTGTGCCCCTTAGAAGTCTGTAATAGTACGTAGCCTGAAAGGAACAAACGAGTTGAATGACATCACAAGCTGGAAAGAAGAATAGTCAACAATCCAAAGTGATGGGTTAAACCAAAAACATAACTTCAACAAGATTCATACAATCATATATGAAATAGTTCATACACAAATTCGTAAGTTAAAATCCATACATTCCTAAAGTAACAAGAATAGTCGAACTACAAGAACAACATATCCATGAAGACATGTCGGTTATGTTATATTATATAAACTGAAAGTTCCATCCATACATACAACCATGACAACCACTATCCCCAATAGTGGAACGTTACAGTCAACGCCGCCTACTCCTCCAAAGAGATGTACTCAGTTTTCACTTTGGAGAAGCCAAGTCTCATCACAATACTCTCCAAGCCCTTCTCTAAGCAATGCCTAGAAAAAGCTTGGCTCCCAAAAGCCTATTCTATGAGTTATGAGGTTCTATATATAGAAAAGGGTGGGGTGACCCTTGACATTCCCCTTTGACTCTTGGACTACCCTCATGACTCTTGAACTTCATTACATATAACTCTTTACATTACATATGATTGTTTGCATTCCACTAATGACACTTGGAATTTCACTTTACATTTTATTTGATTACAACAATGACGACTCACAGTAGTGAGGTGATCGAGACAACTCATAACATAACTTGACATGACACTATTGACATAAACTGGCCGACTGTGGTGTCCATGTCAAGATTTTTTGTTCTTAAGTAATGGATGTGTATTCAAATGTACTTTGTCTTCATCTCCACATAGCTTAGTGTTGTGGGGTTGTTGGGATGGGGTCCCCTGGTTCAGTTTTGGGGTTAAGATAACCCAAGTTTTAATACAGTTTTGTAAAGTCTTCGTGACTTCTGGATCTGGAGCGCATAGATGAATAGGAGTAAAATGGGCTTAGCACCTTATTTTATGTAAAGTTTGAGTCGGTTTCGAGATCCACCCATGGTCTGTGGACCATGGAATTGTACTTAAAAGGATATAAATAGGTGTGCCTTAGAGAGTCTAAGGCATGGTTTTGGTAGTAATTGATGATGAGAGGGAAGTGATAGCGAGGATAAGTGCGTAAGATAGGGAAAAGACTCTATAGCTGAGTGCGCAGAGGCCTAGGTAGAATCCGCAGCTAAGTGAGCAGAAGCCTACAGCTAATTGTGCAAGGTAGTTTTGAGTCTGTAACCTTGAATTGAATATCAATAAAGATAGTTTCCAAAGGATTCTTGCATATTTCTATTTATCTTTGTAAATGTTATATGTGGTCAATGAATAATGTGTTTTATGAAATATTGATGAAATTTTGTGCAATTCTCTCGAATAAGTCTTAATAATGTACACATTGCATGTTTAAGTACTTTCACGAAGACTCTGATGAACTATCTTATGTTTACTAATAACTTAAGTAGATTTGTGCAAACACTAATTTAGGTTTGTTCTCTGATGTGTGTAAGTGGATAAATTGATTGTTAAAGGTCCACAAAGATTGATCGTAGACCTTCATGAAGGTCTGAAGACTATGTTAACAAAGTTTTCGCAACGTGCCCTAAGAGTGTATCGATCTGTGCTAAGGTAGATCCGACGTGTTGGAAGACATCACACTAGTCGCTTGATGCAAAAACTCGGTTCTTGCATCCCCCCATACTGATTCAGGTGAGACTACAACCTGTGCTACGTAGGTTGCTGCTGAAAGGGATAGTAGTGTAGAGTTTTGTTGGTTGGTGCAGCTAAATCTAAACTTGGTTAAGGACCCCTTAAGCCAACAAATGGTTTTTTTGCCAGGATCGGGATTTACTTGAAAGAGATGTGTGATGTCGCATCATTGGAATTCGAACAAGAAATAAATTGAAAAGTGGTTGGATCAGAAGATTCACGAGTTTGCGGCGCAAGAAAACAGGAATCTGCGCCTGTCAAAAGAAGAGTGTTTGAAAAAGTATCTGTATACAGATATACATGATATCTTCTTCTAAACTGTTCCCTGTTGACACCTAATCCTTTGAGATTTGGTGAATTTAGAATGTGAACAGTCATCAGAAGATGAACTGAGCAGTCACATTCTTTGTATATAACAATAGCTACCTAATGAAATAAATCGTATTAGTTTTCTGCCAAACTGGAGTTACTCCTGGCCTGACATGGTATCAGAGCGAGGTTCTCAAAATAGCTGTAACTCCATTCATTGTTGCTACTGTGTCTGAGTGTTGTCATAAAACGTTCACCTGAACGTTGGCCTGACCTGAGCGCTGTCCTGTCCTGTCCTGTCCTGATTTACGCTGCTAGCCTGCTCCATCACTAGCATTGTTTTTGAAAGCTGGACGTTTCTGGGAAACAAGCTCTGGTCTCCATACCTCAATGTTGTCCCACCTTTCATATTGCACATTACCTCTTTGATCATTGCATCAAATAGTAAACATCGTTGATTTTCCTTGCAACTCCCAGTGCTGTGCATTGAAATCTCGCTATCGTTTCTCTACCTGGTATGGAATCCGCAAAGGAGTGAATGCTCTTGGCCACTTCACTGCTGGAAGCGTGATTGTGAGCATGTTTTAAGTGTAGTGTGTTACCCGGTTTGAGTTCTTGTGGCGAATCGCAGGACGTTTGCTAGCCATGCTATGACCCTCCGACTCCTATACCTCCTGCATCTCCGTCTCAGCAACTGGCTAGTCCAGCTCCACCGCGGTGAAAGTGGCATTCACAGTAGTGGGATCGGTCGGGACTTTCATCGGCCTCTGCGCGATTCTCTGGATCCTCTACCTTCTATCAGCATGTTTTAAATGCTAGCCTCTACCCTTTTAACGCGCATGAAATGCATTGATATAAATTGTTAGGGTCTGCCTTCAAATTTTTCTGTTATTTCGTCGTTTCAAATATGTGGATGCCAATATTTGGAGAAAATTCTTCAGTATGCCTCGTTCGGGAATGACCAAGCCAGCTATGTAAGTTGGAAAATTGAGAACACAGGGTTTTTTAAATGTTCTCTCCAATTCTCCAAGATGGTAGAGTTTAATCATAAATAGAACTGTGAAATTGCAGTGAAATCTTATGATTTGTTTTCACTGAGAACATCAAGCTGTCGTACCAAGCACTTGCTCGCTGAGCAACTGGAACCTGGAACGTGTGAAAATTTGTTTTCTCCATTGTGATCTTTTCTGATTCAGTATTTTCTGAATGAAATACTCTTAAAACTCTTTGAACATAGATTTTATCATTTAATGGCAGTAATTAGTCAAGAAAACAGAGCTCCCGCCTGTCATCCTTTCTTGTGAAATTTGGAGAGAATGTTTGCACTTTAACACTGCCATATTTTTATTACTGGTCTAAAGAATCAAAGGGATTTATGGTGATTTTCTCTTCAGTGAACTTTGAAATTGTAATATCGTTGCTGCTCCAACTTTGTAGATCTTGCGGTTAATACCGTTGCTGCTCCAACTTTGTAGAGCTCGCGGTGAATGACTGATTATTTTTAAACAACCAAATTTATTTCCCACAGAAATTTTTTGAGTACAATTTCAGTGTATATCAGCAGAAGTATTTTTTTCCATCAGCAGAAGTTTTTTTACAGAATGCATTCAATCATCTCTATGGTAGGAATAGTTCTCACTGGAAAGGAGAACTATCCTGAATGGTCCCGGATGATAAAACACACCCTCATCTTCAATGAGTTGTGGAAAGGAGTGTGTTTCGGAGAAGGAGACAATGACCCAGTACAACCTACCTCAGACAAAGAGCTCGTCATTTGGGAAAACAAGAACAGCAAAGCCTATGCATTAATCGCAGCATCTGTAAATGAAGAGGTGAGTCGCCATATTTCATCATATTCAACTTCCTTTGAAGCTTTACAAAAGCTGAAAGAACTCTATAAATCACATTCTACACTTGAAGTTGTTCAGCTCATGATTAAACTCTTCACTCTTGAACTAAAAAATAATGATCCTCTTGCTCTTGCATCTGAAGTAAAGTCTATAATGCATGATATCAAATCCACTAAGGTTGAGCTGGATATCCCTCTTATTGCTTTTCTCAAGGCACTCTATCCTACTTACTCCAATTATCTTGAGTCTTTACAAGCAAATGGAAATCTTAAAGATATAACCTTTTACTCTCTTGTGAAAAAGTTTGCTGAAAGAGAGAAAGCCTTTGGAAAGAAGACAACCACTGAATCTTCTAAAGACACTGTGTGCCTTGCTCATAAAGAAAAGCATCCTGCTCAAGATTCTACAAGAGGAAGAGGTGGACGAAGAGGAAGAGGAAGATATTTCAGAGGCAGAGGGGGTAGACATTCTCAAGGAGAAAAGGCAGACTTACACTGCATTCGCTGCAAAAGAAATGGATCACATGATGCCTCTACATGCAAGCTACCATGGGACAAAATTGAGCAGAAAAGAAACCAATAGAAAGGTAAAAGTTATGATACAAACAAAGGTAAAGCACCTGAATCCGCTCACTATATTGAGGCACAATGTAACATTGGAGTAAATGAAGATTTGTTTAATGCTTCAAAGTTCACTTGCTTCTTCGAAAAATGATTGATTGCTTGATTCAGGAGCAACCTATCACATGACTCATAGAAAAGATTTTTTTGAAGATTTCACTGAAAATGTTGATGGAGTAGTATACTTTGCAGATCAGTCAAAAATCAAGCCATCAGGGCTTGGCACAATCAAGCTTAAACTACCTGGTCTTCCAGACTTTCTTCTGGATCGTGTTCTATATCTCCCACAGCTCAAGAGAAACTTGTTGTCCTTGGTCCACATCCGCCAGCAAGGTCACTCCATTCATATGTTTGATGGCAAGCTTGAGGTAAGAAAAGCTTCTGACCACCCACTTGTCATGAGGGGAATAGAAGAAGAAAGACTTCTCAAACTGCAAGGAACCTCTACTCATGCACAACATTTCTCATATATTTCTCATCATGAAGAAGTTACACTTCCATCAAGTTTATTATGGCATGCTAGATTTGGACATTTAAACTATGACAGTCTCCCCTTATTAAAGAAAAATGGTGTTGCTGGTTTGCCTACAATTCCTAGGAAACATAAGCAATGTGATGCTTGCATTCTAGTAAAGCATAGCAAACAGTATTTTCATGATTCACATTCAAGAGCACATAGGAAGATTGAACTCATTCATTCAGATTTATGTGGTCCAATGCATGTTCCTTCTGCAAATGGAAATAAATATATCATGACATTTATTGATGATTACACCAGAATGTGTTGGGTTTATTTATTGAAGAACAAATCTGATGCTTTTCAAACATTCAAGAATTTTCATAAATGGATTGAAAATGATGCACAATCTCATATTGGGTCTATTCGCACTGATAATGGAAAAGAATATACATCAAATGAATTTTAAAACTATCTTTGCCAACATGGGATCAAACATCAAACAACGGTGCCTTATAATCCCCAATAGAATGGTGTAGCTGAAAGAATGAATAGAACAATCTTGAATATGGTACGATCCATGCTTTTCTTCAAAAATGTAAAGATAATGTTTTGGGTTGATGCTGTTCTATGTGCTGCATATATAAAGAATAGATGTCCATCTAATGCTATAAGAAACAAGACTCCTTATGAATTGTGGTATGGACATGTTCCTTCGGTAAAACATCTTAGGATCTTTGGTTCCACCTGTTATGCTTTGATACCAAAGGTACATAGAAACAAACTTGGTGCTAGAAGTCGTAAGTGTATCTTCCTGGGGTATTCAAACACCTCCAAAGCATACCGCCTCTATGATGAAGCAAATAAAAATTTTGTTGTATCTAGAGATGTAATTTTTCTTGAATCATCCAAATCTGACAATGTTGTTGAGTGGCAACTTGATCGCTTGGATAGATTCACAAAAACGAAATCATTTCAAGAATTTGATAATCAGATTCCACATCTTGAAGGGGGGATTCCTATACTAGATAAACATGTGGAATCTTCTTCTGAAGAACACTCTCCCCTGAATGAAACTCCAACAAAGGATGATGCTTTAAGTGATGTAATTGATATAATTGGGAGACTCAATCTTGATTCATTCCCAACTCAATCAACAGAGCAGCCTGGAACATCTCAGAAAATTACCCCAAAGTGGCTGACAAAGGCACTTGAAAGTGTTCATCCTGATGAAATTGGAAAAACAGGAACCAGAAATTCAAACCGACAAAATGGAGGTGATGTAGATGACTCTAATTCACCTGTTGATATGGATGTTACTTATGATTGTGAATTGAACTTGTCTACAGATTTTGAACCAACTTCCTTCAAAGAAGCTGCTTCTCATGATGAATGGAAAGAAGTGATGCAAAAGGAGTATGATGCCCTCATAAAGAATGGCACTTGGAAGCTGGTTGATCCTCCATTTGGAACCAAACCAATTGGCTGCAAGTGGGTCTACAAGAACAAGTACAAAGCTGATGGCTCACTTGACAAGCACAAAGCTAGGCTTGTGGCAAAAGGTTTTGCACAGAAGGAAGGGGTCGATTATGAGGAAACTTTTGCCCCCACAGCAAAATGAGCCACCATCCGGACACTCTTTGCACTAGCAGCTCAGAACGGTTGGAAAGTCCATCAAATGGATGTAAAAACTACCTTTTTGAATGGAGATCTAAAAGAAAATGTTTTTATGTCCCAGCCTGAAGGATTTGTTGTGAAAGGACATGAACAAAAAGTATGCAAACTTGTGAAGTCCTTGTATGGCCTCAAACAAGCACCGCGAGCCTGGTATGAAAAACTAAATGAGCATCTTCTGAAACTCAACTTCAATCATTTTGATCTTGATGATGCAACTTTATTTGTCAAGAAAGTTGGAAAAACAGTTGTATATCTTGTGGTATATGTAGATGATCTTTTAATGATAGGGAACAATGAAAGCTACATTGCATCCATAAAGAAGGAATTGGGAAAAAGTTTTGAAATGATTGATTTGGGCTATGTTCATTACTATCTTGGCATTGAAGTAACCCAACATCCAAAATCCATATTTCTTTCTCAAAAGAAATACATTAGAGATTTGTTAAACAGATGTGGCATGACAGAGTGCAATCCTCTTTCTACTCCAATGGAACAAAACTTAAAGCTCACATCTATTGAAGGAAAGGAATTTGAGGATGCAAGAAAGTATAGACAGCTTGTAGGAAGTCTCATCTACCTCACTACTACCAGACCAGACATTTCATTTGTTGTTGGAATCCTCTCCAGGTTTATGCAAAAGCCTTGTGAGGGACATTGGTCTACTGCAAAAAGAGTTCTAAGGTACTTGAAGGGAACTCAAGACCTTGGAATCAAGTATACACAAGTGGACGACTTCAGCTTGATTGAATACTCTGATTCAGACTTCGATGGAGACAAAGAAACTGGGGTATCTACTTCAGGATATGTTATGAGTCTTGGATCAGGAGCTGTCTCTTGGAGATCACGCAAACAATCAGTTCCAGCAAATTCCACAACAGAAGCAGAATACATGGCAGCAGCTGAAGCAATGAAAGAAATTGTGTGGCTCAGAAAAATTCTTGAAGATTTGCAGGTAAAACAAGTACAATCAACTCCACTCATGATTGACAACACCTCTGCAATAAAGTTGGCCAAGAACCCAAAGTTCCATGATCATACAAAGCACATCAATACTAAATATCATCCGATCCGACATCATGTTGAGGCCAAAACAATCCATCTCCATCATTGTTCCACAAATGAGCAAATTGCAGACATCTTCACCAAAGCGCTTGGAAGAGAAAAGCTTGAAAGATTCAGAACGATGCTTGGACTCACCAACATCCCTTCAGATTAAGGGGGGGAATGTTGACACCTAATCCTTTGAGATTGGGTGAATTTGGAATGTGAACAGTCATCAGAAGATGAACTGAGCAGTCACATTCTTTGTATATAACAATAGCTACCTAATGAAATAAATCGTATCAGTTTTCTTCCAAACTGGAGTTACTCCTGGCCTGACATTCCCATTTAACTGTACGAGTGGTTAGCTAAATTAACAAATAGTTAAGGGAGGTGGAAGCTCTATACTCTTATAGTATGGACTCCAGAACTGGTGCGACGATTAGAAGCCTTTGAAAATAAGATCACGCGGGTTATTGATCATTTGCTCGATCAGATTCTAGGAGGATTTGTTACAAAATTTGCAGTTGATACCTAAGTCAGCTATAGCGAAGTAGAGCGGCGATTTTGCAAAGGACCACGAGGGAAGTATTTAAGATCATTGAATACTTGGATTAAAATGTTGTTATTTGAAAAATAGTTGATGCCATTGCCTTGGTGTTTGGAGCTACGCGAAGTGGAAGACTCTTTAGAGATCGAGAGATATCAAGTCTAGAATATATTCCGTTAATCAGACCTCCCTTGAGCGATGATGAAGGAGCGGTGCACACTTCACCATGAAGTTTTTTCAATCTAATAACACATGATTTTCCATGAACACATCATCCATCCACTCCACCTCCACCGCATATGCCTTCATCCACACCTCCACCTCCACCACCACCATTCAACATGGTGAACACGATGAAGTTGTGAATTTTCAAGGGCATATGGAGTGAATATAGAGAGTAGTTCTAGTTTGTTGCAAATGTTGTTTGGATTACGCAGGAAATTACTAGGACAATATAAAGAAGGCACAGTTAGCTATCGCTTTGCAGGATCGCGCACTAACTTGGTACATTAAGTACTGTTCTGATAATCCTCTTGCACCGCTGGCAGACACTAGGGAAGCTTTAAACAAGGAGTTCAGTAAGCCTAAATCTGACTCACAGTCGTTAATTGGATTCAAGGAAATCATGATGAGGGTCGATGAGACACCTTGGGAATTAGATCAAAGGTTGAAATGTCAAATTCAAGAAGCTAACATGCATCTCACAGATAGTCAGCATCACGAATGGTTTATATCTTCGCTTCTGGCCCACCTGAGAATTTCTCTATCACAACAGAAGATAGGAACATAGGCAAACCTTGGAAATCATGATGAGGTTACATGCATAACCTATTCAGGACTCAACCTTGGGGGTACAACAGATCCACTCTTAGTTACAGATCCTGCACCTAGAATTACATAGTTTGAAGAAAGAAAAGGAGACTAAACCAAAAGTGCACGCGGAAGTCTGGTGTTTGAAGTGCAAGGAAAAAGGGCATGATAAATACCATGGTCCCGTGTACGCGAGTTATATTAAATGAGGGGGAACAATTCCCCTAAAACCAGAAGCCCCAGCAGGGCTGAGCATGGGGGCTACACTATGGTGTGATATTTGTCAGGTTGTTGGACAACATGCAACGAATAATTTTCATTTACTTTACAAGTTCGTCTAGACACCCCAATAGTTGTTGTTGAAAATGGCAACAAGAAATGCTAAAAATAGCATTGCTATAAATAACATTTCAGGATATACTCCAACTCTGTTGGAAATAGCAAAAAATAGAAATGCTAAAAATAGCATTGCTATAAATAGCATTTCAAGATAGTTTCCAATTTTAATTAGTCCCTGAATTAAAATTGAGAATCAAAATTTGAATTTGGTCTCAGCAGTGGTTTGAAAAATAATTAATTAATTCATCTTGAGTTAATTAGTTGGAGAAGATCAAACATGAAGTCTTTGTGAAGACATGCAATAGTTATCCCTTTGATTGAGGAAGTTATCCCTTAATTAAGGAGATAACGATGAGTTTTATTTCAGTTGTAATTAGTTAGCTCAGTTAACTAAGTTAAGTCCAATTAAATTAGTTCCAAATAGTTGGAGGAACTAATTGTGAGTTAAGTCAGTTAATGCATGCATGCATGCAACTAGTGTTCTCCAGATAACTAAATATTCTCTCATAAATAACTCATGCATGTCAGTTCAGACGGAGACCCAGTTGAGATTAAAGGAAGGGACAATGTACTATCAATTGGAGGAATTTTTCCTATAAAGGAAACTCGTCCATGCAGAAGGAATTATCTCTTTCGGGATTGCAGTTATTTCATAAGTTAGTGTTGTGTGTGAGGTGAGAATCACACAGGTTGCAGCTGAAGGACCCAGGAGAAACTGCGCAAGGAAATAAGAGGCTTGGAGGACTGAAGGAAGGCATATGTGTTGTCTATTCTATTTATGAGCAGCAGTGATGAATTGTACTGAGAGATGGATAGATTGTGAGCTAAAGCTTTGTGCAATCCTGAGATATTTACACTTGTATGATAATACAAATAGCGGGGTTTTTAGCTGAGGCTTTCCCCAGAGTATTATTTTGTGTTTAATGTGTATGATTTCTTCTTCTCTATTATATGTGTTTTGATTGATCTTGCTCAAATTAATTAAGCTTCTGTAAATTTTGATAGTAGAAGTAGATCAAGTATTTTGCTTTAGTACATTGCATTATCAAGTGATCTACAGTGTGAATTTTTACATAGTATCAGAGCTAGCCGATCTATAGAGAAATTTCTACATGGTATCAAAGCAAAGGTGATCAAAGTGGAGAACAGTATACAAAGAAGAGAATTCAAAGTCAAAAAAAAAAAATGGGTCGTGAGTTTTCAGAGCAGATCTGAAAATTTTTGTGCAAAAATTTCATAAACAAATAGCATATCTGAATTCCTTGTGAAAACATACCCAAATTAAAAAAAAAATGGCTGAATCAAAGTTCGAATGAGGAAGATATCGTTGATTTAAAATCAGCTCTTTTTCCATAAAATTTCATGACGGTAGGAAAGATGAAACAAATTGGTGTGCTGGCCAAGAACCTGTATGCACTTGAGGTACAAGATGCATACAAAGCCTTGAGGAGCAAGGAAAAGGTTAGATACTTGGTGGTTGAAAGGGAGAGTAAATTACCTCTCAACATGCAGCACCAGAAGAAGTCTCATACAATTGTGGAGGAGCCATAATTGGTGAAGCAGCTTTAGGAGGTTGTAGAGCAGCCACAACTGGAGAAGTCAAGAGGAGACCGAGTGGAGGCATCCACTCATGTAAAGACCTCCAGTAGGGGGAAATTTCAAGCCAAGTGGGCAGAGGGATTACATGCATCCATACCTACAGGTGTGAGGTGGGGCGATGTGAAGTGATTGTCCCAAGAAGGCTGAAATAGGGGTAGGATCCTTGAGGTACCCAACCTCTTTGATTAAACCTTGCTACGAGAGCCATGACGAGGAGTAGCAGGACTTCCTGAGTGGGTAGAGACGGATTTGGATGGAGCGGCAGAGAGAGCTATAGTGCAGGAGTCCCAAGACAGCGCAGAGATAGCGGGCTACAGCAATGCTAGAGGCACAGGAGTGTTGCACCAATGTAGCGTGGCACAGAGAGGTGTGCAATAGTGCAAGATGTAGGGAGTTGTTGCAGCAGTGCAGAGTTCAGAGAGGGAGTACATGTTAGCGACAGAGGGAGCTTCAACATCAAAGGGTGTTTCTAGCTCAACAGGGAGGTCAGTTAGGAGATCAATTACTTACTTCTCAGTAATTGAGTTGTAGTGCAGCAGTGGGCAGCATGATGCAACATGATGAGAGGAGGTACAGTGCAGATGCAGTGCTGGGAGGTAGGACTAGCAGCAGCATGGATGTAGCAGGAGGAATCAGTGTGATTGATGCAGTCAAAGATCAAAGTGACAGAAGCTAGAGCAGTCAGATACTGAAGAGCATAGAGGTGCAGAGTTTTCAGTCAATAGAGGAAATAACAGTCAGAGACTTTGATGACAGAGGAATCATTCTGATTTAGGTTGGATATTTTTTTGTGTTCCTAGAGTTGCTGGAGCAACAACACTTGAGAGAAGTGTTACATGCTAAAAATTCCAAAGGTTCGGGATCGAGTTCAAGTTGAATGACTTTCTTGTTGAGAGAGAGTGTTGAAAATGGCAACAAGAAATGCTAAAAATAGAATTTCTATAAATAGCATTTTAGGATATACTCCAACTCTATTGGAAATAGCAAAAAATAGAAATGCTAAAAATAGCATTTCGAGATAGATTCCAATTTTAATTATTCCCTGAATTAAAATTCGAATTTGGTCTCAACAGTGGTTTGAAAAATAATTAATTAATTCATCTTAAGTTAATTAGTTGGATAAGATCAAACATGAAGTCTTTTTCAAGACATGCAATAGTTATCCCTTTGATTGAGGAAGTTATCCCTTAATTAAGGAGATAAGGATGAGTTGTAAATAGTTAGCTCAGTTAACTGAGTTAAGTCTGGTTAAATTAGTTCCAAACAGTTGGAGGAACTAATTGTGAGTCCAGTCATTTAATGCATGCATGCATGCAATTAGTGTTCTCCATATAACTGAATATTCTCTCATAAATAACTTATGCATGTCAGTTCAAACAGAGACCCAGTTGAGATTAAAGGAAGGGACAATGTTATAGCTCCAAATATCACTTTATGTATTTCTGATGCTTGGTTTATGGCCTAGGGCAACCCCTCCTTCCAGACTTGGTCCAAATATTTAAAAAACAGTGTTTTACTCCCTGTACGCGACTTTTCCCTGTATTAAATGTGTGTACACGCAGGTCAGTATATACCCAACCTGCATATATGTCTTAAAACACTTTAAAAAATTAAATTTCCTTAATTATGGGCAGAGATAACGGGTTTTACCTATTGATTACCTATTAGTGCTCATGGCCCAACTGTTCCCAATTGTTCCAAACTAGAAAACTACTTTGGGAGAAGTATAAAAAGACTTCAATGGGAAGGCCTTAGGGAGGAGAGAAAATAGAGAATTACTCTACAAAGATTATCCCCTAATCAAGTCTGAAGATCCTTGTGCTTCAAGCACTTCCCCAAGTTCAGGAAACCCTTATTTCCTTGAGAGTTGATATCCTTTCACTTGTTGGAGATATCCTTGTATTGGTTATGGAAGGAGCCTTTTGAAGACTGGGACTGGATGGACCTGGAGGACGGTTCTGCTTGGAGCCAGAAGAGGAAGACTCAGGTGAACTCTTTATATGTTTTATTATAGTTATCTGCAATAAAAGAAACACTGTCTTGTTCTTGATATCAACTTTGTTCATGCATCTGATGTTATTGTTATGGTTTATATATGAATGACTATTTCAATGTATAACTAACCATCTATTTATATGTTATAAAGTTGATTTCATTATAATGCTTTATCTATATGCTGCTGTGCGTCTTTGGATTGGTTGTTTTGCAGGTTCAAAGATCGTGAGGAGTTGCAGAGGGTTTGAACCTTGGCTAGAACTACCCAAACGAAGGACCCCCGGGTATGTACATCCTCGCATAGTTTCCTCGTTTAAGTATTTTGCCTAAGTTATATGCTTGTTTCTTGTTGTATATTACTCCTACTCTGCTAGGGTTCTAACCCAAAGCCCTAGGGGACTTTATCCCTTAACAAAATTGGCAACTCCATAGGGGACAACAATATTGTTGTTCCTAGTTTGGGTTATTAAGTGCTAATCAGGGCTTAGCTTTCAGTTTTCTTGTTGTGATTGTACTGTCTGCTTCTGTAGGAACTCAGACTTCAAGTATAATCTGTTTCATTAGAACTCATTTTTTTTTCTTGGAAACCTTTATAAATGCACCTTTGTTGGGTTACAGAAGCATATACACGCTAGTTTCTCTGAACTGAAACCGCGTATATGTGGGTTTCGTTTGGCTGAAGTGCGTGTACATGCAACTGTGTAGAGACACAGTCGTGTATACATTTGTTTTGCATGATTTTTTCAAGTCTTTTTATCTAGAAAGATTTGTTTCTTGGCCTGTGTGCTTCCTAAGTGGTCAGTTTCTGTTTTCAGATTTTAGTTTTTCAGTGAGCTTACTGTTTCGAGTTCTCTCCTGCTTTGAAGAATTTTTGGTCTCAGTTTGCTTTACAGTGAGTTTTATCATTTGTTCTTGAATGCACAAGGCTTCTTGTAGAGGTTCTTGATTGTTCTGGTCTTCCGAAATAGAATATTTCTTGCAATCTTTGTGTCAAACTTCATTTTTATGGTTTGCTTGCTTTGCTTCCCATTAATTTTGTGGCCATTCACTTCTTCTTTCTTTTCGAAAGTTTTTGTTGACAAGTTTGAAAGTGTGCCTTTCCTGATTTCTTGATCAGTGTCTCAAACCTCTTTTTGCTACTTTTGGATCGTTTAGTGTATCTTGAAACACCTATTTTGTTAAGTTTTCATTTGTGTTGAATTGACAACTTGCAAAGTTTCCTTGTGATTTTCTTTCGGTCTTTGAGTCTTTGGTAGCATTTTGAGTACTTAGAAAAGTTGCTTTTATTGTTTCTTGAAAAAGAAAAGTCCTTCAAAAACATTGTTTTTCTTTTCTTTAGCCAAGTGTTTGGTTCCTTTTTCATTTTTGAAAGTGAATTGTGATCTTTTTCGATTTGTCCTTCTTGTTTGGAGAGAATTTTTGCATTCAAAATTTATATTATCTTCAATACTTAAGTTGGCTTATTAATCATTATAAACAATTGCTTTCATTTTTAGAGTGATTTAGGATCTTGCATCTTCATTACACCTTGCATTAGGATAGTTTTGCATTGTTAAAGCATTAGTAATCTTTTTAGTTTTTGCGTGTGTGAAGTGTGTTGCAAGAAAAGAAAAGAAAAAGTTTTTGCTTTATAAAAGTTTCGTAGAACCCACGTAGAGATCTCTTTTCATCGAAAGAAAAATGATTGCATTCATGTAGTTACTTTTTCTTTTATTTTGGTTGAGTCATACACACATCATTAGTTTCACTCCCATACCCTTGACTTAAAAGAACAACCTTTAAAATCAAGTGCTAATAAAATAAACTAGAACTTTTTATATTGTCAATAAGTACACCAACAAGTTTTAGGTTATTTACGGCCTTGGATTAGGCGAGAGGAAAGTAAACTCTCCAAGGCCACTCTAAATTTTCAAATGTAGAAGTCAGAATAAAGAGTGAAAATCCAATAGCGTTAGGGAGACCGGTAAAGCTCTGTGACTGGGAGTTAAGCACGAGGATTTTTGAAGATAAGGACAAGAGATACGCCCTCTCTTACTTGTCAGATCTTACCTCATGATTGTTTCGCCTGGATTCTAATACGATTTGGTATCTTTAGTTGCCTATCCTATGGATCTACACAGGTGGCTGCGGAGGGGAATCTAATGGCACCTGAGGTTGACATTACATCACATTCAACATTACTTCTGGAGGACACCTTTGCGAAGATTGGGGGCTTGCACCGGAAAAGGTTGTTGTCTCGAGGTCAGTGCAACTACCTCTAATACCTTCATTGGTACGCTTGGGCTGTCATTATCCCAGACTATATTTGGAAGGTCCCTTACTTCAATTTCTTGTATTTTGGTGTCCAGTCCTCATCACCCATAGTGGAAATACTTGGAAGTTTCTTGGTTGGTTGTATATTTAGGGACTTTATAGTTGAGTGCACTTTGCTCCTCGTATATAGTTGGCTTTAGGTATTTTTGTCTAGTCACTTTTGGACTTTATATTTTGAGTGATTGACTTATGACTCCGCCAATATTGAAAGACTTTTGGTCTTTCTTTCGAAATTGTTGGTTTGCCTCCTCAAGGGCAAAGGTTTTGATTGTGTATCTATCTTCCTTGAAAATTAATTTGTACATTCCCATAAGGGAAGGATCTATGAATAAAGGATATGGCCAATATTCCTATGGAAACCAACCAAGGTACCCTCCCAAAATGGGATCCTTGTGCTTTTCCTTTCTTTGGAAACGTTGGTACTTCCTTGATGGCCACTTTGAATATTCCTAGATTTAATTTTGGACTACCAGTTTGGCTGTGGTCCACTCTGAATATTCCAGATGTTCTTGAAGCTTCTCAGATGAATGCTTTCTTTCAGGGGCATTACATGGATGCTAATTGTTCATCTTCTTTCAAAGAGAAATCTAGGATTCCTCTTGCTCCTCCTTCTTGTAATAAGAAATCTAAAAAGAGGAGAAAGAGGAAGATGAAGAAGAAGAATAATTCTATCCATTCATCCTCAACCTCTACTAGTCATGTTGAAGATGAGCCTTCATCCACTGCAAGTCATGCTGGGGGCACGAATCTAGTCACTGTGAGTCATATTATTAGTTCATCATCAACCTCTGCTAGTCATGTTGGAGATGAACCTTCAGTTGCTGTAAGTCATGTTGGGGGCATGAGTCTAGTCACTGCAAGTCATACTAGCAAAGAGTCACCGACCTCTGCAAGTCATGTTCAGGACTCTCCGCAAACCACTACTAATCATGTTGGTGGAATGGATGTTGATAAGAAACCTGGACGTAGAATTTTTAAACCTAAGTTCCCTTGTAAGATATGCAAGGGAGACCATCTTACTCATTTTTGCCCTGGTATTCCAGAGGTACAAAGGATATGGTCTGAGTCTGAAAGTTCTTCTACTCTTGGATCAGATGTGATTTCTCGTCAGTCTCATCAACCATTGGTTGATAATGTGGTTGAGCCAATGCAATATCTAGCTGATTACACTCGTCTTTTGGGGGATGAAGTGCCTAACAAAAGAGTCTATTTGATTTCTAGTACAAAGTCTTCTAGTATAGGGGGCATTCTGGTTGCTTCGAATATTCCCCCTCCAAGTTCTAAGAGTGTCTCCTTTGATTGGGATAGTCTTATTCAAGCCTTGTCTTCCTTCCGCTGCACCTTTCCAAATAAAGGTCAAAGTTAATTCCACAAATGTCTATCGGTGTATGGTGGATGAAGGATCCTCTGCAAGTATTATATCCTCTTTGACTTGGAAAGCTTTGGGTTCCCCAAAGTTGTTGACAGATCAGAATCAGTTGTTAGCCTATGATAGAAGACATGGTGAATCTATGGGTGTTCTTCCTCAATTGCCTATTACTTTAGGTGGGAAGACTGTCGTAATCGATATGATGGTGGTTGATAGTCCTTTAGACTTTAATATGCTACTTGGGCATGATTATGTCTATGCTATGAATTTTGTAGTGTCTTCACTCTTTCGAGTGATGTGTTTTCCTCATAAAGGGAATATTGTCATTATTAATCAGCTTACATCTGATAATCACCACCCTAATTCGACTTTACTGCAGAATACCCCTTGGTTTGTTCCAAGTGTTCAAGTGGACTCTGTTATCACTTAAGAAATGATTACCAAATTGTTCACATCAGTTTGTTTGTGAAGGTTAGGTGTTAGTCCAAGTTAAGTTTTTCCATGTTCAATGTAGTGTCTAGGTCTTTAGAATCTTTGTGGTATGGTTACATGAAGTTAAACAATCCATTCTCATTCATCACTGGTCCCACAAAACACATAGATTCCTTGTATCAAGTTTTTTTAAGGTTCTGATGTGTTATAAAGCAGTTTAGGTGTTTTCATAGCGTGAAAACGAGTCTAGGCATTTTTGTAGCACAAAACCCAGATTTTAAACCGGCTGCGCTACGAAATCAGGGATTCATGCCCATCCGTAGCAAATCCTGCTCAACTGTCATATCCATCAAGGTCCTTTATGTCTACATCAACAATTGTCAGTTTTTACACTTCGCCTATCATGTCCAACCGCTTATCTTCATCATTAGAGTCGTTAGGTACCTTGGTACGCACAGATTTCAAGTTTCAAGAAAAGCCAAGCACTCACGATCATGATTTGTGGTTAGATTAATATGTAAGGAATAAATTTTCAAGTGTTCAATTTGAATTCCTTGGAAATCAAGCGAGCCAGCTATCAAGCGAGGCAATTTTCAAGTAAGGCAGTGATCAAAGTGTGAGACAGTGCCAGTCTTTCAAATTTTCATACTGCTGAAGTTTCATGGAGGGATCTCCAGAGAAAAAAGAGCATAGGTCAGGTAGATGTTTGAGGAATGAACCTGAAGGTTTAGACAACATCCTAAAGAATGATGAAGTTGCACAAGCCTTCAAACAAGTTGGTTGTTGGAGGTTTTGCGAAAAACTTCAAGGAGGCCATATACAAGTCACCAAGGAGTTCGCTTTAAACTTCACAGGATTGAATTCAAAGGTTGGGGTACTTGAGTTGCCAATCTCTCCAGAATTTATATCGACAGTCACTAAGATTCCAAGGGGACAGGAAAAATGGTTTAAAAACTTCAAGTTTGACATGGCCCCCTGCAAGGAATTTCTGAAACCGGAGTTCATCAATTTAGACTTAAACAAGTCCATGTCCAAAAGTTTTGTCAAAGATTCATACGCTAATTTGCTTACTTGCATACAGAGGTACTTCACCTGCGAAGGGAGGTATCATAAGGTGTATCCTTATCACTTCAAGCTACTTCTTCATTTCACTGGAAAGATCTCTATTGATTTACCCTTCTATTTGTTTCGTAGCCTGGGAAAAATGTGTGATAAGGTCCAGTTAAAGAAAGAAGCCTGTGAGACTTCGTTATTTCATCACGGCTTAGTTAAGTTGATAATTCTGCATGAGCTCCAGAAGATAAATAAAGAATGGTCTGTGTTCATGTTTATGTCTGGTTTCAAGAACGAGACTGGTCTCAGTCCTCAAGCTGCAAAAGAATCTCCAACAGCAACCAGCCATCATGGGGAAACAAGATCCAGGAGATTTGTAAAATTGAAGGCTAGGAAGTAGGTAAAAGAACCTACCAAACCATTGATAATCCAAGACACACCCCAACAGTCCCAGAAAGAGAAAACTTAGATCAGAGAGGGTGTACATGAATCATCTACATGTGAAGTAGTTCAGAGAAGAATGACAAGGAGCCAGTTAGCCAAAGAAAAAGGCAAGACAGTGGTTACTGAAGAAAACCCAGTTTCAAAGCGAAGTCTTAATGACTTACTGCAAGCTATTGATATTGAAGAATCTCCCTTGGTTCAAGCAGATTTGATAAAATCAGGAAAGGATAAGACCAAAAAGATCAAAGCCTAAAAAAAACTCAAGTTTGATGACCCGGTTGCTAAATTTGTCTTTAAGCCAAGAAGACCAGTAACAAGGCATTCAAGAAAGGTACAAGAGACACTGCTCGAAGCAAGTGAAATAGAGGAGATAGCACAGTCTCATGAAGGAAAAGATAAAGGTAAGGCAGTTATCCCTCAAGAAGAATATAGTGTTGAAGAGTTAAAAAAGAAGTTGGAATTAGCAAACCTAGAAATTGTTAGATTGAAGAAAGCCTCAAGGAAACATGCAATCAAGGAAGCTCATTTCGACAAAATGGAGGCTCTGTGGGAGGACAAAACAATTCAAATACCTGAGGTGGTCGACTGTAACGCTCAATACTACACATTTTCAGTTCCTGTAATAAAAGAAGAAAATTTCATTAGAAGAGTTAATATGAAACTTAGAGCTGGGACCAAGGTTATGAAGAGACAAATTGAGGAGTTGAAGCTGCAGCTAAGCCAGTGGGAAATTTCTCCTTAAGGAAACGACACAGCAAGTACGGTTATATTCAAAATTTTGATGATTTACCTTGTTACAGTTTCTTGAAGAATGATACATCTCTACTCAATTTTGATAGCTTCATGGCAGTTGAAAGGGATATGTCAAGATAAAAGATGCTCAAGACAGTCAGATTTTGGTGTTGAACTGTGTTTTGTGATTACACAGCAGTTTCATAGCGTGCTACGAAACTGCTGAAAATGACGCATAATGCACAGCAGTTTCATAGCGCGCTACGAAACTGCTAAAGCTACATAATTAAACTCAGTCGACCAATTTTGAGTAATCAAGGGGAAATTTTTTGAAAGGGGAGTGTCAAAAAGGATCATTTACCATGTGAAAACAACCTGCAAAGGTAAAACAAGCGGAGGAAAAGATATATGAACTATAAGTTTTGTCATACAAATAATCGCTGCTAGTTTTGTCCACGACATTTCAAATGGCTTTGAAGAAGTTTTGTCTTCATACGAGTATATGGGAAGGGTCTACAGCACATCAAGAACATGGCACTCCAACACACTTTTGTTTAATCAAAGAAAAACATCATGGTTAATTGGTCTCAAATATCCTTGAGGAAACCAAAAGCAGGAAAACAGGGGCAGTTTCCTACTTTGCAGGAGTAGTAAAGGAGATAAGACATTAAGGGCCAGCAATGAGTTTTAAACATCAATCAAAGTTAAACAGAAGGGAACCACTTTTCAGGGAACGAATTTTGATTGTAATAAATGCTATTAACAGCATGATGTGGAGTTAGAATCCTAATTGTCTTAGCTTTCTAAAAACTTCCAGTTAGTAGTTGTGGTATTTAATAGTTAGTTAAAGATTGAATAGGTGTCATAGCAAGCAGAATTCAAGTTCCCCTCATGTTGGAGGAGGAATCTCGGCTTTGTAAATAATTCTATATATAGGAGAAATAGCAATGTACTAGGTGTTGGAAATTTATTGAAAAAAGCTCTGATATTTGGCTTTATGTAAAAGACTCTGTTTTTAGTAATACAGTACTGGCTTTGCTTCTCAAGAATCATAAAGAATTCAATGTGATGAATGTCTTGTGTTGTCTTTTCCTATTATCTACAGTGTTATGAATATGTGATTACTTAGAAGTCACTAACAGTGCTCTAATTTCCTTCATATATCTGTAAACTGTACTGGCCTTCTATGTGTTTGGTGTGTTCTACATATGTTGGATTTTGAATGCCTTGACTTCTATGCAGAGCTAACCTTACTATTAATACTGAAGCATATCTAACTCCATAAGCCCAATGGATACTTTTTAATTTTGTTTCTGTTAGCACCTAAATTTGCCTTAGGCTGAAGAAGGCAAAAATTAGGGTAACCACAAACCATGCTCAGTCTGGTAGCTAGCCCTACCAGAGCAGGAGAGGGCTCTCTCCGAGTCACACTCAACGAATGGATAGGAAAAATGGTCTGAGATGACTTGCAATGCAATATTTACCTTAGGCTAGTAAGTGAAAAATGATTTTGGAAAAGATTTTATGAAGTGACTGAGCTTCTGGGATGTATATGGGACTGACGCTCAGCAAAGAACAAAGAATTGAGAATGAAGGCACAGATTATTCCATGAGGCAAGGTAGGCGGGAAGCGCAACAATTTCGACTTAAGGTGACATGGAATGAAAATATTGCTGAAGATAGTGAAAAGGGCATGGTCGCATGAATCCTTTTCAACAGAAGAATAACACTGCACATGAAATTTTCCCACATGCAGAGCAATATAAATTGAATTCTACCTAATCTCACTCAGAAAATTTCACTGAAATGAAACATGAAATGAATTATGAAACATAACAAGATACATATGGAACATAAGAACACATTTTATACACTCACAACCACAAGAATCTCATGAAATAGAGCTGCTGCCTTTCATTAACTCTCTGTCAAAAAATACACAGTGCAGAAACAGAGTTTCTTTCCCACAATCTCCCAGAAGTTACCAGCCAGCCAACCCTTTGAAAATAACTTGCTTACAATATATAGAAATTTTATAGAAGAGATGGAACGCCCAGGGGTTGGGAAGTTACTCAAATCATTCCGAAATGGATATGGAGAGCCAACCATCAGCGACAGGTGCAGCGCTCTCAAGCATGACATTTGGCTGGGGTGACGCTTTGCATTCTTTCGCCACTTGGATAGATGCCCACCTGGAGAGAAAAGTCTTTAAAAGCCACCTTTGGTGCCAAAAAACTGAAGAGTGGATGACTGGGCCCACTTGGAGAAGTCGCGACCTGAAATTTCGTGAAACGGGAGCAAACTGGGCAAAATTTCCTCTGGCGCCGCGTGCTTTTCTTTGTGCATCACGGTACTTTGGGCCCTGTTTTGGGGCAATTACAGGTGTCCAAAATGTGCCCAAGCGGGCTTGTTGGAAAGCTTGGCCTGTCTACTTTCCAACCCAACTAGAATTTTTGAATTTGAAGCTCATTTTCCCCTCCAAAACTTCATTCTCCCAAGACTACTTTCTGTGTGTCCAAAAAGTGGCAGAGAGGCCATTTTTGGGTGTTTTTTGACCTTTTGGAGCTTCATACCTTGCAAAAATTTCTTTCCCAGACACCAGTAGTCCTGATTTTCCATGTTGAATCCAAAACTGTAAGCCATTCCTCATTTGGAGCTCTATAATTTTAGCGTCGCGCTCCTTGCGCGACGCACAGGGAGAAAAAACCTGTTTTTTGACCAAAAAATTTCCAAAAACACAAAATTGCCCCAAATTTCTTGAAATTTGGGCTGGAGGTTCCTTATCAAGTGTCATGCTGAGCCAAGGAAGCCTCAACCAAGATTCTAATCTTGTCTTTCTCTTTTGCTCATTTTTCCCTTCTTGTGGCTTTCCTCAATTTCACCTTCAAGCTCCTTATCTGGGCCTTGCGAACATGATTGTGTGCCCAATAATGGTTTTTCATGTGCCCGAGCATGTACTTGTCCTTGTTCACTTTCGCCAATCACTATGTGTCTCCATCTCATACTCTAATGAATGTTGTGAAGCCATGACTGTTGTGTATACTGTACCTAGGCTTCCCTTTGATGGTGGTGTGAGGCTGGGTGCCTTTGTGATGTTTGTCACCAAGGGGAACAATGAAATAGGGGGTATTAGGAGGGGAATGATGAAATAGGGATAGGGGTTTAAAGGGAGAGATTATCACGCATTCGAGAGTAGTTTGGGTATAGGGTTGATGGGGTAGGGTTTGAAATGTATTGGCAGCTTTGTCACTGTAGCATAAACCCAAAGGTCAATGATTTCTTTGTTTCCCTTTTGTTTTCTTTACAAAAAAAATTCGCATTTGATTCCTACCCTACAATCATGCTATCCCTTTCAATTTTGGTGCAAGGATGGATGCTGGTGGCCTACCCTTCAAAATTGGTGAGCATCCACAAGTTTTTAGGCAGATGGGATAGTTTCTGGGCCTTGTATTTCTGTGCGCCGCGCGCTTTGCCCAATACGCCACACGCCGGGTATGCGCCGCGCAAGTGTTATGTTTACATAGTAGGCGGGCCCTGTGTGCGTCGTGCACCATGAGTGCACCGCGCTCTTTGGTGTGTGCGCCGCGCGCAATTAAAACACTCAAATTTCTCCTAATCTTTAACTCTTTCGACTCTTTGACCATGCACCCCTCTCCCACAGCTTGGCTTGCACAATGAGCTGATTTCGTGGTGACTTTGATTTAACCAAATAGTAGAGGAATAGGGAGGGGTTTTGGTAGTGACTTAGGGTAGGTTTTTAGGAAAAATGACAAGGGATGATGGGAAAAATTGATAGGTGGGGGGAATAGGTGAGTGGAGTGAGACCTTGGCAATACCAACACAAATTTGCAATCCCAGCCATCGTTTTCTTGGTGATTTCCTCATGGTTGAAATTATGTATTTGGGTGATGTTCAAACCTCTTCACAAACACCATATCATTGATAAAACTTGATGAACAAAAGATGTCAAAGAGCCTACCTTTCAATTTGATAGGCTTCACCAAAATTTGGAAGTGATTGGGCAAGTTTCGGGCATTTTTTCCCTGTGCACTGCATGCTAAACCCAGTGCGCCGTGCTCTCCATGTGCGTCACGCCCATTCAAATTAACACTGGGCAATTCCTCCCAGTGCGCCGCGCTCTCCATGTGCGCTGCGCTCCTCCTCCTGTGCATCGTGCGTTTTCCAGAAGACGTTTGGAGGCCTTCCTGGTGTCCAAATTGGTTGCAGGATAGCTAGTTGGAAAGGTCTTTGAGTCTAATTTCCAACCCAATGGGAATTTTTCAATTTGGAGTTTATTTTCCCTGTCAAAAGTCAAATCTTCTAGGACTGGTAAAAATGTGCCAAATGAGGCTGCCTAAAGGCAGAGTGCTGTTACAGTCAACTTTTGAATCCCTTCCTCAACTCCAAATTGAGCTCATGGTAGCTCATTAGAAATATATCGATGTCTAGTTATCATTTGACTCATCAAGAAACTCATTTGGGCAACTAAGCTAGGAGAAAACTTGATTTTTCCAAGGTCACTTCATAGGTGCATCAATTCTCCCGAGGCGATTGTATTTTTGACATTTCTCCAAAACCATGACACCTGTGTAAAAAGTGAAGGAGGTTTTTCTTCCTTGGCATGTTGTGGAAAAAAAAATCTCTCAGTTTTCCCAAATTCATCTTTTACTGCTCATAAACATCATTGGAGTAGAACCTATCCCAATGTGTGGAATAGGAGATTTGTCGAAATGAAGCGAAATGAAGGGGATAGGGAGCTTATAAATTCTTGAGGAAATTTTGGGAAGTAGGGAGGGATGTTAGGAAGCAGGGGAAAGTGGAATTTCAAATATTGAGTGAGGGGAAGGGGTTCAAAAAGGAAAAACACATGTCCAACCATAGAAAATTGCCAAGTTGTAGCAAGAAACTAGGGTTTGTGCGAAAATGAGGAATTTGGGGGATCTCAATGATGGGAAGTGTTTGATAAGTTATTTTAAAGATAGGGGAAGGTGTATGAACATCAGGATACAAGTTTTGCTGATGATTTGACCATCCAATAGAAATTACCTTCAAAACCCTAGGAGAGGGAAATGACCTTACCTAGGCGCAACTGAAGCATGAACAAGGTGTAAAATGACCCAGTGCGACTTGACAGGATAATGACAACTCTCTGAATGATGGTACACTTAGCTGAATAGTGACATAGACTGACATTTGGACGACTTTGGAAGGACTGAAAGCAAACCCTAGACCTAATGCCTAGTGATCAAATTTTACTTGAAGACTCACTGAAATGACAAAATTTGACCTTGACACCTTAAAACCACTTTGTAAGAGCATGTTTGATCACTGGAGGAAGGCTGCAAAGACTGACACTAACAGTTTCCACCACTCTCATTTTTCTATCTTTTTCACAAGAGTTATCCATCTTAATCATAATCAAAAATCATTAATCCTTTGAGAGAGCCCTCTCAGGTTGGGTAGGCTAAGCCTCAGCCTAAAGTAGGTTTGAAAACTTAAGGTATTCCTGGTCAGCAGCCTTCCAGGATCTGATTTTGAGGTAACAGACTCTACCTCGCCACGGGTGAATTATGTGGAATTGAATCCTCAATGTTCAATCTCTTCTGAGAAGGATCTTTTGACTTATTATTCTCCTTCTTGGGACTTGGTCCCAGCAGTTGATTAAGAGATTCTTCCTATAGGGACATGGGACCCCTTAATTCCCTCTTTTGATCCTTATAGTTCTCATGCCTAATTTTCCTTCACAGAAGGAACTCTTTGAAGCCATGAGTTTTGACTACCAAAGGAGTCCTTGGCCTGAGCCCTACAAGGGGTTTGTCCAGAAGAGGTATTATGCGTAAGCCGCAAGGTTACGTGGTTCCCTGTACCATATTGTATATATAAGGTATGCATTTTTCAAGTTTTGTATTCTATAACACAATATTTTATATTAAGTTTATATGTGGGATGTATTAACTTCTTGTCTATTGTTCCTATTTATGTATACAGAACTTGGAAGATTTCTCCTTTGGAAATTTTTATGGTTGGTCAGTTCTGATAGGTATTGGTTCTCGAAAGTGGAATATAGGTTAGGTTTTTCACCTACATTGTGTACTTATCAATTTCCCTACCCATTTTGTCCTTAGGATCGACCCCAAAAAGTTATGGTGCAGAACCTTCTCATTGCTTAGAAGTATCATGACTTGTGTGGTAGAGCCTACCTTATCATGGGTGCCCTAGATAGTACCTTGTTGTCACTTGGCACCCATGTTGATTTTTTTTGTTCTTAGGCTCGTGAGTCCTCTTTAGTCCTACCATGAATTGTGCGTTGAAGACTCATTCCTCTTTGCTTCTTCATTTCATTCTGGCCTTATACCCTAGAAGCTCCTTTGTGTTGAGTTGTACTGCTGCATTACATTTTAACTATTTGCACCTTTTGGCCTTGAGCTAGCTTCACTTGGACTCGTGTTTAAGCCACTTCTTTTACCATGTCTTCTGCAAACTCAAACTTGCAATCACTTAGCTTCTGCAACTTGACACACCCTTTGATCTGTGGAAGTAACATCCCTTTGAGTGTCCTTGACCAGTTTCTCCTCCCTGCATTGAGCATAGGAATGTTCCCATCCCAAGAACTAGATCATCTGTTTCATTGACACTCATTCTTTCCACTGTACTATAGCATTCTTTTATTCCTTTTCCAGCTTAAATAAAAAGACAAAAAAAATTTCATAATCCAAAAAGAGCAGGAACAAGACAGCATTTCCATATATTGTTGGTAGCTAGAGTCAGTCGCATTGCCCTTGAACAAAGCACTCAAAAGAAAAGCATCTCCTCCATTTGGGTGGGATTTAGCTTGACTTAAGTATGCCTTAACCTTTTTAGTGAGTAATTTCTCCTCAAATTTGCTACCTATTCCAATCATATGGAGAGTTCGCTCGTACCTCCTGCATGATGAGCTTATACAGAGTTATCATATGCTGCCACATAGTCATCATTTGAGTCGTGCTTTTGTTCAAGGGAAGTAAGCCTGAGTCAGCCTCTCTGCGGTGTCTCTTGACCTATTTTTCAGTTGGCCATCCCTGGTTGTCCGTATCTTGTTTGGCATCACATTAGTTATATTGGTCCTTTACTCGTGCCTGTTTGAGAAGGTCTCCATTGACTTCTTGTTGGCGGGTCTTGTCCTTATCGACGATGACATATTGCTCTAGGGACAGGCCTAGAGTCGCACCCTAGCCCTATTTTCATTATTGATAGGTCACCTTGTGCTCAGCATCGATCAGTATCATGCATTTTTGACTGAGTGGTTTCCCTTGTGTTCAACATCATCTTTCATTATCACACATTGGGATTCTTGCAGTGCCTTGGTTTCTATTTGACCCTATTGGTGGATTCCTCACCTCTGTGTCAACTTTCATTATTGATTGGTTCAAAGGGTTTCTATCATGTGCTAGCTACATCTTGTGTACACCGGAAACATGCTTTGGTTGGGTTACTACATCTTTTTTCATCTGATTCCTTCCACATTATTGGCCTACAGGTTACACTCATGCTAGATTGATGAAGGATGCCTTAATTCCTTCCTTCTAGCGGATCTTTCCCTATCGATTACGAATCATTGCTCTGGGGCAAAGGTCTAGAGTCCATTTGGAAATACCTTGGGGTTTGCAGTCATCAGTGGCAAATCCTTCACTATTGACAGTGGGAAACCATCATTGTCTCCTGATTGATAGATTCTTACAGGTGTTCGACTTCAGCTCATCTATTTGCACTTGTTAGATTGTACTGAGTACCTTAACTCTCATTATCATTATCGGTGAGTAGTCTCGCATTTGTTAATTGTATGCATCAATGACTGGTAATCAAAAAATTTCTCACATGGTCGACTTCAGAGCATTTATTCCCATTATGTAGAAATGTACCACAGCGGTCAGTGAAGACCTCGAGTTGCATCAACATTCTTTGGTTCACTTGTCAGTTGCTCTTGTTGCTGCTAATTGACACCTTTCCAACTTATATGTTGCAATCCTTCACAGCGACATCCTATATGCTAGCATCCGAGTTGCGATGTAGTGTCATCTTATTCCATCATGTTCATTTGGTACTATTGGGATCAGTTTTTGACATTAGTGATCAACTTCATCTTTCAGCTTCATTGATCACCTTCTTATATGTCATATTCAAACATGTACTTGTTCGATCATGATCAGATGATCTATTATGTACTTTCAGTTCCTTATACTTGTATACATAATGGATCTACTTGTACTTGATATGCAGACATGCTTTACTTTCTTTGAGCATGGGTATGCCCGCCTCAGACAGTTGTTTCTTTCTGATCTTATTTTGCTGGCTTAGTAGGCTGAAATTTGGTGAAGTCCTTCTCAGTTTTTCGACAGGTTTCCTTTCCATATACTTAATACATTTTTTCCATCATGTTCCCCTTCTGACCTCATATATTAGGGGGCATCTGTTATAGCTACAAATATCACCTTATGTATTTGTGATGCTTGGTTTATGGCTTAGGGAAACCCCTCCTTCCAGACTTGGTCCAAATATTTAAAAAACAATGTTTTACTCCCTATACGCGACTTTGCCTTGTATTAAATGCATGTACACGCGGGTCAGTATATACCCAACCCGCGTATATGTCTTAAAACACTTAAAAAAAAAAAAATTCCTTAATTATGGGCGAAGATCATGAGTTTTACCTGTTGATTACCCATTAGTGCCCGTGCACCAACTGTTCCCAACTAAAAAACTACTTTGGGAGAAGTATAAAAAGACTTCAATGGGAAGGCCTTAGGGAGGAGATAAAATAGAGAATTACTCTGCTGAGATTATCCCCTGATCAAGTCTGAAGAGCCCTATGCTTCAAGCAGTTCCCCAAGTTCAGGAAACCCTTGTTTCCTTGAGATTTGATATCCTTTCACTTGTTGGAGATATCCTTGTATTGGTTATGGAAGGAGCCTTTTGAAGACCAGGACTGGACGGACCTGGAGGACGGTTCTGCTTGGAGCCGGAAGAGGAAGACTCAGGTGAACTCTTTCTATGTTTTATTATAGTTATCTGCAATAAAAGAAACATTTTCTTGTTCCTGATATCAACTTTGTTCATGCATCTGATGTTATTGTTATGGTTTATATATGAATGATTATTTCAATGTATAACTAACCATCTATTTATATGTTATAAAGTTGATTTCATTATAATGCTTTATCTATATGTTGTTGTGTGTCTTTGGATTAGTTGTTTTGCAGGTTCAAATATCGTGAGGAGTTGCAAAAGGTTTGAACCCTGGCTAGAACTACCCAAATGAAGGACCCTCAAGTATGTACATCCTCGCATAGTTTGCTCGTTTAAGTATTTTGCCTAAGTTATATGCTTGTTTCTTGTTGTAGATTACTCCTGCTCTGCTAGGGTTCTAAACCAAAGCCCTAGGGGACGTTATCCCTTAATAGATAGTGTACTATCAATTGGAGTAATTTTTCCTATAAAGGAAACTCATCCATGCAGAAGGAATTATCTCCTTCAGGATTGTGCAGTTATTTTAAAGGTCAATGTTGTGTGTGAGGTGAGAATCACACAAGTTGTAGCTGGAGGACCCAGGAGAAACTGCGCAAGGAAATAGGAGGCTTGGAGGACTGAAGGAAGGCATAAGTGTTGTCTATTCTGTCTATGAGCAGCAGTGAGGGGTTGTACTAAGAGTTAGATAGCTTGTGAGCTAAATCTTTGTGTAATCCTGAGATATTTCCACTTGTATGATAATACAGATATTTCATGTGTATGATTTCTTCTTCTCTGTTATATGTGTTCCGATTGATCTTGCTCAAATTGATTAAGCTTCTATAAAGTTTGATAGTAGAAGTAGATCAAGTATTTTTCTTTAGTACATTGCATTATCAGGTGATCTATAGTGTGAATTTCTACATGGTATCAGAGATAGCTGATCTATAGAGAAATTTATACAGTTGTTTTGTAACTTTTGCAAATTTGTGGGCCACAATGAGCACTATTGTCGAAGCTATGATTTGATGATGGAAAGAACACCTACATATTGGATGAAAGCGGAAACTCAACCTCCAGAGAAGGGCACCGGAGGAGCGCGCGGAGCTAATCAGGGACACGGGTGGGGCCAAGGAGGAGGAGGGCCTGGAAGAGGCCATGGTCATATCATCTGCAACAACTACGGACAGTCAGGGCACTACACATGAGAATGTCATAATCAGACACGCCCGTCATGTCAATACTGCAGCTAGTTTTACTATACTATAGAAGGGTGCCCAGTGTTGATAGCTAAAATGCAAGAGAAGAAAGAACAGCCTCAACAGCCTACGCAAAACTTACAGATGATGAGGGTTGAGCCCTGCGAGGAGGATCAAAGCATGAATATAGTGTTGAGAAGTGGAATAGCGACTGGAAATGATAAGGGTAAACAGTGTGAAGAGGAAGAATGGTTTCGCAAGGCCCTAGAGAAGGAAGTTGGCTTTGATCTAAATCGCGCTAAGGAAACATTTATGGAGGGAAAGAAGAACTTTGCTGAGGCATCCACCTCAAGAAGCCAGGACAAGATGTAAGAAACTAGCATGCCTGCAGAGGTTGATCCCTTTGTCCTCACTACATTTTTGGAAACCTACATAAAACTGTTGCGCGATAGCAAAGCTGTGGAAGGATTGTAGGAATTAATAAACAAATGCACCAACAAAGATAAGGTCCCTAATGGACACTTCTTAGTTAGAAAAATTGGCAAACATAAGGCACGAACAAGGCACGATAGGTGATTATGAGATGGACCAGGTCATCTTGGATCTAGGGTCAGATGCAAACGTATTACCAAAAAAAACATGGGAAAGAATGGGGAGACTTGCACTGCAGTGGTCTCTGATTTAGCTCAGAATAGCGAACCAGTAGAAAATCATCCCTATGGGACGATTATATGGAGTAACAGTTGATATAGAAGGTGTGAGCGCGATGGTCTACTTTAAGGTTATAGAGATCGTCGATGACAATAACCCATACCTCACGCCCCTGGGAATTGACTGGGCCATTGATATGAATGGGTTCATCAATCTGAAAAAGAGGACAATTTCGTTTGAAAGGAAATCGCTTCGAGTTGTAGTATCGTTGGACCCTGCAGAAGGGGCGCACTATACTGAACCATTCTGCGATTATGAAGAAAGTGAGAATGAACTAGATCAAATCTATAAAATAACAGCATGAGATCAAGACTGGATCAATCCAATGGCAGATGGACGGATTGCATGGGACCAAGAGAGTTCCTGCACCTTGGATTTAGATGAAGAGTTGGAGCATTGACAAAATCACTTGCATGAAGTATCTACACTGTGATGCAACATGATGACAAAGTTGTTGCATCATGTTTCGTTGGAGGTAAGGAAACTACCCTATTATGATGGTTTAACTGATATAGATCTATTTTTGGATGAATTTGAGCATGAAGTCCCTACGAATCGCTGCTTCCAAGCTTCAGAATTGGCACTTCGTGTTATGCCCACACGATGGTGAGGTACACATAAGGATAGTTTTGCTGGATGACGAGATTACAGAAGGATGATGAGGTTATGGTTTGGGTGTCTTAACACTAGATTGACTGAGAAATATAACAGAAGAGATGATCGACATGATCACCTAGAAAAATGGACTAAAGCATGGGGGATAGAACCATAGCTAGAGTGGGTACACACATTTTTCCATACCTTGGACACCATTCCCATGAACTGGTATCTAGAAACAAAGCTCTGCCATGGCACAGTGGATTGGGATGTGTTGAAGGAAGGGTTATTATTGAACTTCAGCTTTGAAGATGGCTTCGCAAGCAGTAATGAAGCGCTGCAAGAGATTAAGGTGGTTATCTTCAAAACGTCGACGGAACCTATGGAATGGACCCAACCAAATTGGAGCACCCAGCTACGCTATGTGATGGAATGCTATAATGTGACCGCTGAAGAGGAAGATGAGGATCTGAAGAACATTAATATTCCAGAGGTAGAAGGGCATCGCAAAGTCAAAGGCCCACAAATAGAAAACCTAGACATCTCCGTGTTGTTTAAGACAAAGTAAGTAAAAATTGGCATTGAAGCAGAACCGAAGTTCGTTAAGATTGGATACATTTGGGATGACACTACCGTGGCTAAAGTTGTTGAGTTACTCCGTGAATACCAGGATTTCTTCCCTACTAAGTTCTCAGATTTCAAGGGAATAGTTGGAAATTTGTTCATTATTAAGATCACTCTGAAGCTGGATGCGAAGCCTATTAAACAAAAGTCGTATCACCTTAATCCTAAATATAAGTAAAAGGTTCGCTAAGAGCTGGATAAAATGTTGGAGGAAGGCATCATAGAACATGTCGAAGAATCAGACTGGGTGAGCCCGATGGTGGTTCAAGAAAATAAGAAAAAGGGTGAAATAAGGATTTATGTAGATCTGTGGAAGCTTAACGATGCGTGTGTCCATGATCCATTCCCAACGCCATTTATACATGAAGTGTTATACAATGTTGGACGGTAGGAATCCTATTCCTTACCGATGGGTTTTCTAGGTATCATCAGATTAAGATCATGCAAGAGGATAGGAGCAAAATGACCTTCACAATGAAATGGGGTTGTTTACAATACACTGTGATGTTGTTTGGACTCAAGAATGCACCTACGATATTTTCCTACGTAGTCATAGCAGTGTTCAAGGAGTTCATTCATAAGTTCCTGGAAATATACTTTTATGACTAAACAGTGTTCGGATTAGTAAAGCGCCATGTAGCAAGTCTGCACCTGATGTTGGATACATGTCGCAGATACCGGATCGCACTGCACTTGAAGAAATGCATATTCTGTGTTCCCTTTGGGATCTTACTAGGTCACGTGTTGAGCAAGCAAGGATTGATGGTGGAACCTGCAAAGATTGTGGTAATTGTGAATTTGGAAGCCCTTAGGAATGTTAAGTAGTTGATCGTGACGTTGTGACATACGGGACATTATAGAAATTTATCAAGGCTTATGCTCAAATTACTACGCCCATTGAGAAAATGCTAAAGAAATATGCAACATTCTATTGGGATGAAGAATGTCAGTGTAGCTTAGATGTATTGAATGAAAACATGGTCACTACGCCAATCTTGGTGTTCCCTTATTGGTAAAAGGAGTTTCACATACATGTGGATGCCTCTTGCATTGCGTTGGGTGCAGTGTTAACGCAGGTCGATGAAGGAGAAATGGACCATCCTATAGCCTTCGTGAGCAGGAAGCTATCAAAGGCTGAGAAGAATTATTCAACGACTGAGTGCGAAGGATTGGCCATGGTGTACGCACTGCAGAAATTCAAGCATTAACTTTTAGGAGGGCATTTCAAAATGTATACAGATCATTCTGCCTTGAAGTACCTGGTCAATAAGCCTATGTTGGGGGGGGAATATTTGCATATGGTTGCTATTATTTCGGGAGTATGACTTTGAAGTCATTGTGAAACCAGGGAGGTTAAATGCAGGACCTGACCATCTATCGCGAATAGAAACAGGAGAGGAGCCTAATAATCTGAAGGAAGGGTTGCTAGATGCGCAGCTCTTTGCGGTGCGCACAATAGATAATCATTTTGTAGACATTATTCACTTCTTGACTATGGGAATGGCACCAGAAGGATATACAAGCTAGAAAAAGAAGGAATTAGTAGTGTGTGCGGCCGAGTTTCTAGTCATTGCGGGACATCTGTATAGGTTGGGTGCATATGAAATATTGTGAAGATATGTGTCGCTTTTTGAGAGGGATAGTATTATTGTTGAAGCTCATGGAGGAGCTGTGAGAGGTTGTTACGCAGGCAAGGCAACTGCACATAAGATTTTGCATGCAGGCCTATGGTGGCCAACACTGCATAAGGATTCCAAGGCATATTATAAGGCATGTGATGCATGTCAAAAAACTAGTAGACCATCGCGAAGGGATGAGTTTCCATTACATCCTCAAGTATCTTTGCAGTCATTTGAGAAATGGGAAATTGATTTCGTTGGGCCAATTCAGACCCCAGGAAAGAAAACAGGTGCACGTTATATCATTACCATGATAGAATATCTAACTAGATGGGCGAAAGCATAGCTGATTAAGGATTATACAAGGGCTACGACTGCAATTTTTTTTTAGTATGTCTTAACCAGATTTGACTGCTCGAAAGTGTTGATGAGTTACAGAGGTACGCACTTTCTGAATGAAACGATCAGTGCGTTGACCGAAGAATTCCAGGTCTACCATCAAAAGAGTACACCGTATCACCCACAAGGCAATGGAACTGCTGAAGCCTTCAATAATATTTTGGAGAACACGTTGACGAAGATCTGCAACGCACAGCAGAATGACTGGGATGTGCACATACCTTTAGTACTATGGGCTTATAGGATTACTTGTAAGAAGATGACGGGGCAAATGTCATTCAGATTAGTATATGGTGTCGAAGCTGTAATTTCGATGGAGTACATTGTGCCTAGTCTGTTCATAGTAGCTCTCATAGGTATGTCGGATCGTGAGGCCTTGGAGGACTGGCTCACGTAGCTGATGGAGCTCAAAGAGGATCAATTTTTGATAGGATTTCATCAACAAGTACAGAAAGAACGTGAAAAAACGTGGCATGATCACCATATCAAGCTTTTCACTTTCAAGGTAAACGATCTGGTCCTATTATATGATAGTAAATTCAATAAATTTCTGGGTAAATTCCAGATGCATTGGTTAGGACAATATATTGTGAAAGAAATTACATATGGATGTGCATCTCATCTCACAAAGCTGAATGGGGAACCCTTCCCGGGAAGAGTGAATGGAAGTAGGTTAAAATAGTATACAGGAGATCATGCACAATGACTATATGACATCAAGATAGTCTTAGTGCTCCAGGCAGTTGCAAGGGAGCACAGAACTATAAACTACACTGCCCAGTTTGGAGGACAACACTACGAGTAGGCTATGTAGAAAATGATGAATATAAAACTCAGGAAGCTGCGCTCTGGATGCTCGCCAGGGGAGGAGGTACTACGGAGCACAGCAAGAAAGTGACCGTTGAATTTACTGTTCATGACTTGACAGCCAAAAGACGGTTAAGTGGAGCAAGCTAGCAACATTTAAGGCAAAAATATTTGAACATCTCCCACCAAAACAGCATATATTGTTTGAATTTGGGGGGAACGGTCAGATTTGAATCCAAAACTCCCTATAAATTACACATGCCGGTCCAATAGAGAACACTCTATGCTCTCAAAATTGTTAGTGAATTTTGTTGTCTATTGCCTATGAGATGAGCATTTTGGGAGGATTTTGTTGCGAGCCCCGCGTTTGCTGAGTTGGATGCGATAAACCAAAAGTTTATTCTTGATAAAATGGCTACACCAAGTCTTCCTAAAACCATTAGTATTGGCAATATTTCCTCTGAGACCACTGCCCGGAAGTTGTAAGTATGGAAGCTCTAGCTCCTGTGCCTATGGTGCCAAGGTCACCTAGGATGAAGCCTATCCCTACAAGAGAAACCCAACTAGCCAAATCAAATAAATTTGTGAAGGAAAAGCAAAAGAAGTCAGTGTCGGTCCACGCTTCCCCAAGGAAGCATACCAAAACACAAAAGCAGAAGAAAGATAAACAGCCAGAGAAGGTAGTGGACATGGAAGCAGAAGAAGCCCACGGAACAGAAGATATTGACGTTGAAGGAGAGGAACATATAACAATGCTACCTAAGTATATCCCTCTGTGGATGGGAAAAGAAAAGGTTACGAAGGACCCAGATTCTGAGAAGTTCACCATATCTATGCCCCTACTATCTAAGAAAGTCCCTTTTGAAGGTTCGCTGCTCACAAGGGTCCTGCTACCGAAAATGGAGGATTGAGACCTCGCGGACCACACTAAGTTTCCATATTTAGTGACAGAAAAGTATATGAGAAGGATCTACTATGCAAAATCAGGTGTTGCCACGTTGGAAACAGAGGAATGGATCCGCAATGTCAAGCACTAAGGGTTGCTCAATTTTCTATGGGGGGCACATTACCACCACACCACCATCAACACGATATGTGTGCACCACCTACTCACATTGGTGCATGATGGTTGTTTATGGATGGGAGGGCCTATCCCCATTACAAACATGCTCATTCACATAATCATGCACCTGCCTTATAAAGGCATGAACCCAGCCAAGGAGTTTGACAGAAAGACCGGGCAAAAATACCTCGCAGAAGGATGAAGAGGGATTACAGCCTCCTTAAGAAGTCATGAGGGTATTCAATTATTTCTATAATAGACCTGGTTGTTCATGTGGCTACCTAGATTTTAGCAAGGAAGGTGAAGCAAAAATGCCGCGTGGATGAAGCTCTGGCACCAATAGTTTCCCTAGTTGCACAGTGCATGAAAGGCATACAGTTTAATTGGTCAAGATACATTTGTCCGGAGTTCCTAGCAAATTGCCAAGAGGCCCAAGATGAAACCAAGTCATTCCACTACACTTGGTTATTACTGTCAATTTTGCTCATTGCATGGGAATTACCATAGGCTAGCCAATTTCCTCCGCTAAAGGAAGGATTGCCGAGGAAAGTGCAATTCGCTTCCTTATGGTCTACAAAGGATCTTGCGCGGGTTATAGAGATGAAGATATTATGGGTTCTCATGGAAATGTCTCTCTGCATGGCCATCAATCAATGTTCGAGGTTGTCCCCAACCTTGTTCACACAGCTATCAACCTATGCAACATTCAAGGCTGAATTCCACAGGGTATATATCTAGGTGTGCAAGGATCTAGAGAAGAAATGGCATGACTTGCCCTATTTGGTGACAGAAATGGATGTGCAGGAGGTTGTAGCGAAATGTCCTACAGAATGGCGCCCCGTCAAACTTAGATGTTGGAACAAGCACAGGCATGGGAAGTTCTGCTGCATGGAAAAGAAAGGAGGAAGCTAAGAAAGATGTGCATACACTCGTAGGGCAGAAAAAGAAGAAAGCCACAGAAAGAGCAGGCGAAACAAGAGCATCTCGAGTCACAAAAAGTCGATAAGCCACCTTAGACGGAGACAAAGGAGGAAGAACTTTCAGGATAAGGCAGCAGAGGGGATGAGGGGTAGAGCACCCCATTTATTCTAAAGAGACATGGCTAGGAGCAATAGGCTGGTATAAGGAAGAAGAAGAAATTGAATAAGTCACAGAGTGATCCCATGGTGTTAATAGAGGGTGATCTCAATGAGATTGGGGATAAAATTCGGGACACCACCACGAAAGTGTTGTAGCAGTTTGAGCAGCAATACATGCAGACACTAGGGAGCATCCAAAAGGATCTGTGCAAGCTGCATATCCAAGCAAGAAGAATATAGGTGGGCACCAGACAAGCGAGTGCGGAGAAAGCGAGTTTGCAACCAGTACAAACCAAGCAGCAGTGTTAGTAAGGACCCTAGACCTCAGAACTATAGCATTTCCAGATGGGTCCCTTCGCACAGATTTTGTCAACGATCGCATTATCCTAAGTACAATCAAGAACATCGGGCAGAATATAGTGGCGCTCTCCAACAAGACCCTCCACGCACTACATATAGGAGTGGTAGATGAATTGAGAACCAGGGAGAAGCGCACCTTCAACCTCATCAATGAGTACAAAGTGAACAATGAGCAAATTTTTGCTAAAAAGACGCAAGATTTGAAGAAAAAGGAGGCAATTCAAACATGTAGTTCCAGTCTAGAGTCAACAATAGCAGAGGCATGCAAGATAGTGCATGAACTTCACATCTCGAAGGATGCATATCTAGAAGCCAAAATCAGAAAATTATTTGTTGGTGTGTGCGAGGCTAAAGTAGAGGTTGGTTGCATCACATTTGAGCTCAACATGAAGTTTACAGAGTTGCAGTTAAATTTGTAGCCCACAACTCTGCCTGAGGTCCCGAAGCAGCACAGAGCTGCGATAAAGGAAAGCATGGAAATCTTGGATGCCACAGTCACTAACTATGTGACATTATTCAAGTAAGCCATGGAGCTAGTGACCAATCTACAGGAGGATCTAAGCCTGTAGACACTGAATGCAGAGGTAAGGGAGCTACAATGGAAATATGTTGAAGTCAGGGTAACTACGCACTCCATAACACCAGTGCAGCGCCTTGCTAAGTTACAGGAAAGAAAGTAGCTCCTAGCACAAGTAGAGGAAGCGCAGAAGAAGGAGGCCTTGCTAAAGTCCAGGTTGCAGCCTTGGTTAGAGGAGGTTTATCAAGTCATGACTACTATTCAGGATAATATTAAAGGGTTGCAGTAGAAATAGCAGATGATTAGGCTAGCTATAGAAGGACCAACCACGAAAAAATTGGTTGAGGAATTCAAGCAGGCAATAACGCAGAGCGTTGCCGAAGTTGCAATGATCCAGGTGGAGCTGGGAGGTCTTCGAAGTAAGATTGCAACACCAGCAAAGCGACTCGAGGGCGAGTCATGATATTTGTTTTGAGGGCCTGTTGGGATAGGGTCCCTTGGGTTTATTTTGGGGTTAAGATAACCCAAGTTTTGATACAGTTTTGTAAAGTCTCTGCGATTTTTGGATGTGGAGCGTAGATGAATAGGATTCAAAGGGTCTTAGTCCCTTGTTTTATGTAAAGTTTGAGTTAGTTTTGAGATCCACCCATGGTCCGCGGACCATGGCATTGTATGAAAAAGGCTATAAATAGGTGTGTCTTAGAGAGTCTAAGGCAGGTTTTTGGTAGTAATTGATGATAAGGAGGGGGAAATGATAGCGAGGAGAAGTGGGTAAGATAGGGAAAAGGATCTGCAGCTGAGTGCGCAGAGGCCTAGGTAGAGTCCACAGTTGAGTGCGCGGACCCCTGCACCTAAGTGCATAGGGTATTTTTGAGTCTGTAACCTTGAAACGAAGATTAATAAGGATAGTTTCTAAAGAATTCTTGCGTATTTCTATTTATCTCTATTAATGTTATATGTTGTCGATGAATAATGTGTTTTATGAAATATTGATCGAATGTTGCGCAATTCTCTCAAATAAGTCTTAATAATGTACGCATTGCATGTTTAAGTACTTTTGCAAAGACTCTGATGAACTCTGTTATGTTTACTAATAACTTAAGTAGATCTACGCGGAAACTAATTTAGGTTTGTTCTCTGATGCGCGTAAGTGGATAAATTCATTGTTAAAGGTCTACAAAGATTGATCGTAGACCTTCACGAAGATCTGAAGGCTGTGTTAACAGAGTTGTCGCAACGTGCCTTAAGAGTGTATCGATCTGCACGAAGGTAGATCTGAGGCGCTATAAGACATCACACTAGTCTCTGGATGCAGAAACTTGGTTCTTACATCCCCCCATACTGCTTCGGGTGAGACTGCAGCCTACGCTATGTAGGTTTTTGCTAAAAGGGCCAGTAGTGTAGGGTTTTGTTGGTTGGCACAGCTAACTCTGAACCTGGGTCAGGACCCCCTAAGCCAACAGAGGTCTTCAATGGTCTTGGTCTTCACAATATGGTTCCATGCATGTGTTTCTTTCACTTGTCACTTGATGTGATTAATTCGTTCATTCAACTACAAGAAAGTCTTCTAGCATGTGCTCCTTCTTCATTATGTTTGTCCTCGTGCCATGTTCCATCAATGTACATGTTCCTGCAATCACTCATGATGAGATGACATCAAATCCAAAACCATCTAGTCTAGCATGATGCATTGTTCTCATGTTTCGGGTGACAAGAAGGGAGGACAACTCACTGAGACAGCGCAGAGCGCAGCTCAGGCCGAAATGAGGCATTCTGAGGGGATAAACTTCACTATCGGGAAAACTCCACAAAGATCACTAGGAGGTAGAATTGTGAAGCTAAATTCACCAGTGTCAGCTATAAGATGGGACCCTGAGGGGAGAAGCTTCTGCGCAGTTTCTAGAGGGAAGACAAGATGGGTTGCAGGGGACTATAGGGTAGTTCTATGTAGTTTCTAGAAGGAAGACAGAGTAGGGCTGCAGAGGGACCTACTAGGCATCTCTGCACAGTTTTTCAAGAACAGTGCATGACAGGGCTGCAAGGGGGAACTGCTACACATCACTGCATAGTTTTCCAGGATAGCACAAGACAAGTAGCAAGGGGGTTGCTATACATGTCTTGCAAATTATGGATGCATTGCAAAGAATGTTGGAAATAATACTGAGAGGGGGGGTGAATCAGTATTATCAGATCAATAAAACTTTTTCAATGCTCAGAAACATATATGCTACTTCAATTAAGAGAACCAGCGTGTACACACTACTGTGTCTAAAGAAAACAGTGTATAACCAGAAAACTTATAATTCAGTTAGCTTATCTTCAGTTAAGTGCATCAGGTCATTATTCACCATATTAAGAGTAAACAGTATAACAGAACAGATCATCACACAAAAGCCACACACATGAACACCATGATATAAGGTGGAAACCCAATGTGGGTGAAAACCACCTGCTGCAAGTCGTCTCTACCTTTCTTTAATAATAACTTCAGTTTACAATCTTTTGTACTGGTGCAGCCTTATACCAGTACGCAGGCTACAACCTGCAGAAGGCTTCAACCTTCTCTCGTTCTCCAAACTTCCTTGGAAGGGAGCTTCAACCCCCTTTGCTCTTGTACTAGCTAAGATACTAGTACGTAGGTGCAGGCCTACAATCTTCTTTCCTTCAGGTACCACTTTTCATACATTTTCAGACTGGATATTCCTGAAGCACAATATTACAATCTGAAGACCACAATTCATTCAACCTTCATAGCAGATTACAAAACAACCAATACTCACATCAACAATCTTTGAATCACTGAACCACTGAAACCCTGTCAAACCCAGTCACCAGAACACAGAGCAGACTACAGAACTCTGCAATAACAGTCAGACCCAGCTGCAACCCAAAAATCAAGCTCCAAAAGATATACGCTACTTCAATGAATCCAACCCGCGTATACACGCGGTTTTACCGAAGACAACCTGCGTACAGATCTAAAAATAATTTTTCATAACTTGCAGCTGTACAGACATCAGTTATACCCAGAACATAATATTGCGTCAGTCATGCGGATCTAGAAATACCATAATCAGATAGTTCATTTCAAGCCATTTGATTGATCTTGTTCTCCATCAACCGATCAGATGCTCAGATCAAGGCATAATCTAATACGACATTTCAGATACAACATATAGCCTTAAGATAGAAATTCAATACCATCATCTTCAAGCCTGACCATGCTGCTATCCTTCTGCACTCATCAGTCCATCAAGGACATTGTGCCAGCAGCACCAATTCTATGCAATTTATGAGAACAGTTCACAGATGACCAGCTGGACATGTATGCGCAGCTCTCACAAGCATCTTCTTGAGAAATCTGCAGTTCGTTTTGGTCATGGAGGCAATGCACAGTTCTAGGAAGTGTTGCGTAGTGCAGAGAAGCCTCAAGCACTGTGCAGTTCCAAACAATAGAGCAGCACCACTAAGGGCTAAGACTACCAAGGCAACTTAGTCGAGGTTCGGAGAAGTGAAGTTGTTTCGTCGAAAGGTTTTCAGGAAAATGGCTAAGTGTGAGAGGAAAGTGAACTTGTGATGACTTCAACATTCTAATTGCACACTTAGCATATTTCGACAACATGACAACACTAACCACCAGGACAACATAGAAAATCATGACCCTCTATGGGGTTGTCTATAGGTGAAAGTGATAAGTGCGATACATAGGATAGACCTTTGGAAGACCGTGATGACACTTACAAGACAATGCTTACGACTTTGTGTGTGAGCACGATAGGTGTTCACATAGCTAAGATAACCCAAAAACACAAAGACAAACCTTCAAAATCACCAGAACCAGATCACAAGCATGGCATAACAATCAACATGCCAAAGACTACTGTTGGTCCAATAAATGAAAGGGAGAAAGACATGTAAAGGAAACACGCAAAATTACTTTCAATGCTTGCAAACATACATGTCATTGCAGACAGAATGATATGATGATGATCAATAGTACTTCAAGATACACTACGAGATGTACTTTACTTACCATACTTACCCTCCAAATGGTTATGCATTCGACGAAGTTTTTATGTGGTCCTGATCTCTTGTCATAACTCAGTTCCTTGGTCTTTCTCCTCAACTCCTTGAGATTCATCTGGCATGTCATATTTCTTTTTGGTCACTGAGGAATATATCTGCGCAGTTTCATTGGAAAGTGATTGTTGTTTGGATGAGGTCCTAGGAGGCCCATCTGCATAGTTTTTGAATGCAAGGTAGACTGGGCAAATGAGGGACAATATTGTGTAGTTTCTGAAGACAGTGGGTTTTGGATGGGGAAGGACACTGGAGGAAACCATTGTGCAGTTTTGGATGCCAAGGGAGGTTTGTGTCTTTGCACATTGTGCAGTTCTTGCATGCAAGGGAAAAATATTAAGGGTTGCAGAAGTGAAGTGTACATTAATTTGGATGAGGCTAGGTTGCTCGGGGAACTAGCTAAGTGTGAGATCAGTGAAACTGATGTAAACGGTCATAGAACTTGACTATAATCACACACTTAAACACTTAGTGATACAACATAGACCATCTAGAACATAGTGGGGAAACCAACATAGGCCGTTACATGACCGTGACACCAAAAAAAAAAAACAGATATCGCAGACGAGATACATGACATAGAGACAACAAATCTAGACCAAGACTTATGAAAGTCACAAGCAGCATCTGAGACACATCTTTTAGATCAGCAACCAAGATTTCCTTCTGAGCTCCTTCTCCTGAAACCAACAACAGTTGTGTACTAGAACCAAAAGCATCTAAATGCCAACAATGCTTTATGAGACTTTAATCTGCTCCCCCTGAACCTGTGCCTGCTGCTCCCCCTGAACCTGTGCCTGAAGAATTCTGGCATACCCATCTCAGACCTTCTCCGACCAGAGTCTGCCCTTGCTGTTCAGAACTCCATATACGCGACTTCTCCTGCAGAAAACGGCGTATGCATGCGGATATGCTTTCTGCAACACGCGTACACCATACACGCGACTTTCCCAGCATAAATCGGCGTATATACGCGGATATCCCTTACGTAACTTGCGTATACCAAATTTTCTGTAGAACAGACAAGCTTCAACAGCAGGATGAAGCATCAACTACTCCCAGCTTTTGTCTGAGATATTCAAAAGTTTCCCTGGGAAGTGGTTTTGTGAGAATATCAGCAACTTGTTCCTTAGAAGGAACATACTCCAACTTGACCTTCTGCTCAAGCACTTGTTCCCGAAGAAAATGGTACTTGATTGGTATGTGCTTGGTCTTTGAGTGCATGACTGGATTCTTTGAAATGCTGATTGCACTTGTATTATCACATAAGATAGAGACTGGTGAAGTGCAAGTGATTTGAAAATCCTGCAAGGTCTGCATCATCCAAAGAAGTTGTGTGCAACAAGATGCCGCAGCCACATATTCTGCTTCAGCTGTAGATAAGGCAATCGAGCTCTGTTTCTTGCTGAACCAAGATACTAATCTGGAGCCCATAAAGAATGAACCACCACTTGTGATCTTCCTGTCATCCACGCTTCCGGCCCAATCTGCATCTGTATAAGCATGAAGTGTGAGATCTGTATCTCTAGGATACCATAAGCCATAATTTTGTGTCCCTTGAAGATACTTGAAAATTCTCTTCACTGCCTGAAGATGAGTCTCCTTCGGATTTGCTTGAAATCTTCCAACTATTCCGACTGCATGCATGATGTCTGGTCGGGTACCTGTCCAATAAAGCAAACTCCCAATCATGGATCTATAAGTTGGTTGATGAACTGCTGCTGATTCATCATTTGCACTGAGGCTGCATCCTGTAACCATGGGTGTACATACTGGCTTTGACTCTTCCATGCCATACTTCTTCAAGATCTGCTTGAGGTACTTGGTTTGAGACAAGAAGATGCCTCCTTCATTTTGTTGGATTTGCAATCCAAGGAAGTATGTCAATTCTCCAAGTAGTGACATTTCAAATTCTTTTTGCATAACCAAGGCAAAGTTTTGACTCATAGTCTCTTCATTGCTGCCAAAGATAATATCATCTACATAAACAACAAGTATTAGCAATTTGTTATTTTCAATTTTTATATAGAGATTGATATCTGCTGATCCTTTTGAAAAGCCTTGTTGGTGAAGATATTTGTCCAATCGATAGTACCAAGCCCTTGGAGCTTGTTTGAGACCATAGAGAGCCTTTTTTAATTTGCATACAAGGTTTGGATCATTCCCAAGAATGAAACCATCTGGCTGCTCAATATATACTTCTTCTTCTAAGTCTCCATTCAAAAAGGCTGATTTCATGTCCATTTGAAATACCTTGAAGTTTTGAAAGCTTGAGAGAGAAAGGAACATTCGGATGGCCTCAAGTCTTGCTACAGGTGCAAAGGTCTCTTCAAAATCTATCCCTTCTTGCTGTGCATACCCTTTACAAACAAGTCTGGCCTTGTTTCTAATTACTTCTCCATTTTCATTCAATTTATTCTTGAAGACCCATTTTGTCCCTATGACATTCTTATCTTTTGGTCTAGGAACCAGTTCCCAAGTGTTGTTCTTTTCGATCTGCTCAAGTTCTTCATCCATTGCTTTGACCCAACATTCATCTTTGCATGCCTCTTTCACATTTTGTGGTTCAGTGGAAGAGAGTAATGCCAAATAGCTTGAGGCTTCTGCAATTCTTCTTCTTGTTTGTATTCCTGCTTCTTTCTGCCCCACAATCTGAGATTCTGGATGATTCTTTTGAACATATCTGGATGGAGTCTTCTCTTCTATTCTTGCCTGCTCCTCTGGTTCTTCTTGAGGTTCTTCTTCTTCATCATTCTGCCTTTGAGTGTAGCCTTCATCTTCTTCAATGTCTTCATGATGAACTTGCCTAGGAATATATCCCTTCTCATCAACCACTACATCAATGTTGTCAACAATTCTGCCAAGTCTTTTATTGTAGCACTTGTATGCTTTGTTATGTGGAGAATAACCAAGAAGAATGCCTTCATCTGCTCTTGGTTCAAGTTTTCCAAGTTGCTCATCAGTATTCTTAATATAACATTTGCTCCCAAATATTTTGAAGTGCTTCACCGAAGGAGTCTCACCACTCCAGAGCTCATGAGGTGTTTGAGTGCTGTTTACTCGGACATTTGTTTTGTTAATAATAATAACCGCAGCATGTGCAGCTTCACCCCAGAAAGTTGCGGGAGTACCTGATTCATCAAGCATAGCACGAGCCATTTGTTGGATTGTTCTGTTCATTCTTTCCACCACCCCATTTTGCTGAGGAGTTCTAGCTGTAGAGAATTCTCTTCTTATCCCATGTTCTTCACGGAAATCGAAAAATTCGTTTGAGGTAAACTCCCCACCTCTGTCAGATCTGAGGCACTTCATTTTGTGTCCTGATTCATTTTCAACCAAGGCTTTGAAGGATTTGAATTTTTCGAATGCTTCATCTTTGTGCTTCATAAGTCCTAACCAGACAAACCTGGAGAAATCGTCAATGAATAATATCAAGTATTCTTCTCCTCGAGGTGTTCTTTTTCTGAATGGACCACATGTATCTGTATGTACTAGCTCAAGAAGCATGCTAGTTGATCCTTCCTTCTCTGGAAAGTTAGTTCTGGTTTGCTTTCCAAACTGACAAGATTTGCATATAGCGTTGTCTGGAATTTTGATATCTGGAAGACCACGAACTGCCTGATATTTGCATGCTTTCCTTATTTGTGAAAAGCTTAGGTGCCCCAACCTTCGATGCCATAGCCAGTGTTCATCATCCTTGCTCAAATAGCATTGTTGTGGTCCTTCTTCAAATATGTATAGATTATTTGGAGTCCTTCTTCCTTTGATCACTGTTTTACATGTATCAAGATCACGAACACAACATCCATTTGATCTAAATATTACCTCTGTTCCTTGATCGCACATCTGACTGACACTCAGAAGATTATGCTTCAATCCATCAACATACAAAACATTTCCAGCTTTGACCTTCTCTTTCAATGGAGCAACACCTTTTCCTTTTATGGCTGCAGAGATATCGTTTCCAAAAGAAACTTTCTTCCCCTTTTCTAATGCGGTATATGACTCAAGCTTTTCTTTGTCCCCTGTCATATGCTTCGAACATCCGCTGTCAATGTACCATAGACTTTCTTGACCTTCTGCATAAAAGGCTATCCCGCATCTTTCTGGTTGTGGTTCCTTTATTCTCCATGTTCTGACATTTGAGTTTTTCTCCTTCTGAATTGTCTTCCGGAACCTGCTCCTGCATTCAGAGTCTTCATGACCAAAGTTATTACAAATAGAGCATTCAACTTCATTTTCAAGAACCGAAAAGTTGTTATAAGTCCTTTTCACGGTTTCAGTCATTCTCCCTTGCTTTTGAGCTTCTCTAGTCATGATTGTCTTGTACGCAACACATTGAGCTGCTTTGTGACCGAAGTTATGGAAAGAAAAGCATTGGCCATTAAAGAAACTTCTGCGATAATCAAATCTATCATCCAACCGATTGTAGCTTCTATTTATTCTTGGAGCAAATTGAGAAGATTTTACCTGCAGCTGATTGTAGCTTCTGTTTGTCCTTAAGGTAGTTTTTCCCCAAATTTCTTGATGGTCTTTATTTGTTCTTGAGGTAAATTGTCCCTGATTCACTTGATTACTTTTATTTGGCCTTTGCTCGCTTCTCCTTGCTGCATCAAGATAACTTTTAGAGGTAGAGGCTTGAGATGTTTCTCCATTATATCCAAGACCTGTCTTGATCAGAGGAGATCGCTGCACATTGATAATCTCATCCAAGGTTTCAGATCCTTTAACAAATTTAAGATTAATAGCTTTTGTTTTCTCAATCTCTTTTCTAAGACCAACAATTTCACCTTCTAGTTTTTCAAGATGTTTTTCCTTTTCATCAATTTGAAATTGTAGAGTATCAATGATCATATTCTTTTCTTCTATACATCTCTTGAGTCTAGTAATTTCATCATAAAGGTTATCCACATCTATAGCATCCATATAATCATCATCTTCAAATGCCATTAACAACTTATATTCATTACCTCGTTCATCTTCATCACTATTCGATAGACCATCACTATCTTCATGGGTGAAGTAGCTTTTCTTATTTGCACTCTATTTCTTGTTCCATCTAGCAGGTTCCTTTGCTTTATCCTTATAAGGACATTTTGCAGCATAATGACCTACTCTTCCACAAGCAAAGCATTTAAAAGGTAACTTACCTCTAAACCTTCCAGAACCCCTTTGAAGATTTCTGACAAAATTTGATTCTTCTTCCTCTTCTTCTGGGACGTGGCTTGCTTCATAATAATCTTCTTTGCCTGATGCCTTGAAAGCAGCTTCTCTTCTGTCTGATGGACCTCCCTTTCTCATTTCATAAGCAGTTAGAATTCCATGTAGCTGAGACATAGTAAGAATTCGTAGATTTTTCTTTTCTTCTATTGCTGATACTTTAGATTCAAACTTGGGGGACAATGATCTTAGAACCATTTCAACCACTATAGCCTCTTTTATTTCTTCACCCAAATTTTTCATACAATTAACAATCTCATCTACCCGAAGAAAATAGTTAGCCACACTTTCATCATTATACATCTTGAGAGTCTCATACTGAATCCTGAGAGTTTGAAGTTTAGCACGCTTTACCTGTTCATCTCCTTCATAGCTCGTGACAATTTTGTCCCATATCTCTTTTGCGGATTTGTAGTGCATTACCTTCATGAATTCCGTTTGGGATATACATCCTAATAGGGTACTGACTGCTTTCACATTTGTTTCATACTTCTTTTTCTCAGCTGCATCTGTAGGAGTAGCTGAAGGAAAAGCGTAGCTTGTTTCTACGATGTCCCAAACTTCTGTACCAAGAGATTGAAGATAGGCAGTAACTCTTACCTTCCAATAATTGAAGTTTGTCCCATAAAAAACCGGTGGCCTGATTGATGCTTCTCTCTCGTAGTTGCTCATGATGAACGATCTACCTTCAAGCGATCAAGATTCTCTGAAGGACCTGCTCTGATACCAATTGTTGGAAATAATACTGAGAGGGGGGGGTGAATCAGTATTATCAGATCAATAAAACTTTTTCAATTCTCAGAAACATATACGCTACTTCAATTAAGAGAACCAGCGTGTACACGCTACTATGTCTAAAGAAAACAGCGTATAACCAGAAAACTTATAATTCAGTTAGCTTATCTTCAGTTAAGTGCATCAGGTCATTATTCACCATATTAAGAGTAAATAGTATAACAGAACAGATCATCACACAAAAGCCACACACATGAACACCATGATATAAGGTGGAAACCCAATGTGGGTGAAAACCACCTGCTGCAAGTCGTCTCTATCTTTCTTTAATAAGAACTTCAGTTTACAATCTTTTGTACTGGTGTAGCCTTATACTAGTACGTAGGCTACAACCTGCAGAAGGCTTCAACCTTCTCTCGTTCTCCAAACTTCCTTGGAAGGGAGCTTCAACCCCCTTTGCTCTTGTACTAGCTAAGATACTAGTACGTAGGTGCAGGCCTACAATCTTCTTTCCTTCAGGTACCACTTTTCATACATTTTCAGACTGGATATTCCTGAAGCACAATATTACAATCTGAAGACCACAATTCATTCAACCTTCATAGCAGATTACAAAACAACCAATACTCACATCAACAATCTTTGAATCACTGAACCACTGAAACCCTATCAAACCCAGTCACCAGAACACAGAGCAGACTACAGAACTCTGCAATAACAGTCAGACCCAGCTGCAACCCAAAAATCAAGCTCCAAAAGATATACGCTACTTCAATGAATCCAACCCGCATATACACGCGGTTTTACCGAAGACAACCTGCGTACAGATCTAAAAATAATTTTTCATAACTTGCAGCTGTACCAGACATCAGTTATACCCAGAACATAATATTGCGTCAGTCATGCGGATCTAGAAATACGCATAATCAACTATATAAAGATAGTTCATTTCAAACCATTTGATCCCGATCTCTCCTTAGATCTTGTTCTCCATCAACCGATCAGATCTCTCCTTAGCTCAGATCAAGCAATACATCATCAACCAATAACCTGCATACTGGATCTAATACTTCATCAGATATTCAAGACATTTCAGATACACTTGCCTAATGATTTCCTTCTCCTTATATAGCCTTAGGCCTTGTTCAATACCAAGAGCCAAAACCATAGAAATTCAATACCATCATCTTCAAAACTAGGGATCAACACGTCCGTCGAGACACCAAGGTCCAAAACCATAGGCACAACTTCCAAGGAATAACCGCCGTGGACCAAAGATAAGTTTTCCACATACACGCGCTTTTACTGAAGCCAACCAGCGTGTACACGCGATTTGATATATAGCGAACCTGCGTATACGCGACTTGGTATATAGTGAACCTGCTTGTATACGCGACTTGGTATATAGTGAACCAACGTGTATATATTTTTCTTCATACTTGTAGCCTGATCATCAATTCCTTGCTGCTATCCTTCTGCACTATGATTTGTCATCAGTGTGATTTTCCATCAAGGACAACACTTGTCTCATAATGCCAACAAAGAAAGGCAGCAAGATTAAGTTGGCCAATTCTATGCAATTTATGAGAACAGTTCATGATAGTGTAGCAGATGACCAGCTGGACATGTATGCGCAGTTTTGGGGAACAGTGCAGACCCAGGTCTCAGAGTAGTGCAAGCTTCCGATAGGAAAGAGGGAGGCTTGATGAATGTGCTTGAGAAATCTGCAGTTTGTTTTGGTCATGGAGGCAATTTTTGCACAGTTCTAGGAAGGAAGAAAACTGCACATTTCTGGGATTGCGTAGTGCAGCTGGCCTAGGGGACAGCCTCAAGCACTGTGCAGTTCCAAACAATAGAGCAGCACCATTAAGGGCTAAGACTACCAAGGCAACTTAGTCGAGGTCCGGAGAAGTGAAGTTTTTCCGTCGAAAGGTTTTCAGGAAAATGGCTAAGTGTGAGAGGAAAGTGAACTTGTGATGACTTCAACATTCTAATTGCACACTTAGCATATTTCGACAACATGACAACACTAACCACTAGGACAACATAGAAAATCATGACCCTCTATGGGGTTGTCTATAGGTGAAAGTGATAAGTGCGATACATAGGATAGACCTTTGGAAGACCGTGATGACACTTACAAGACAATGCTTACGACTTTGTGTGTGAGCACGATAGGTGTTCACATAGCTAAGATAACCCAAAAACACAAAGACAAACCTTCAAAATCACCAGAACCAGATCACAAGCATGGCATAACAATCAACATGCCAAAGACTACTGTTGGTCCAATAAATGAAAGGGAGAAAGACATGTAAAGGAAACACGCAAAATTACTTTCAATGCTTGCAAACATACATGTCATTGCAGACAGAATGATATGATGATGATCAATAGTACTTCAAGATACACTACGAGATGTACTTTACTTACCATACTTACCCTCCAAATGGTTATGCATTCGACGAAGTTTTTATGTGGTCCTGATCTCTTGTCATAACTCAGTTCCTTGGTCTTTCTCCTCAACTCCTTGAGATTCATCTGGCATGTCATATTTCTTTTTGGTCACTGAGGAATATATCTGCGCAGTTTCATTGGAAAGTGATTGTTGTTTGGATGAGGTCCTAGGAGGCCCATCTGCATAGTTTTTGAATGCAAGGTAGACTGGGCAAATGAGGGACAATATTGTGTAGTTTCTGAAGACAGTGGGTTTTGGATGGGGAAGGATGCTGGAGGAAACCATTGTGCAGTTTTGGATGCCAAGGGAGGTTTGTGTCTTTGCACATTGTGCAGTTCTTGCATGCAAGGGAAAAATATTAAGGGTTGCAGAAGTGAAGTGTACATTTCCAAAAATCTGGATGAGGCTAGGTTGCTCGGGGAACTAGCTAAGTGTGAGATCAGTGAAACTGATGTAAACGGTCATAGAACTTGACTATAATCACACACTTAAACACTTAGTGATACAACATAGACCATCTAGAACATATAAGACACACTCTTCTTTATGCAGCAATCTTCATGACAAGAGTGCATGAAGTGAGTGTGAAACATGTCTACGTAATGAGAACAACCATATGCATGAGATTTCCCCTTGAAGCAAAACAAAATTCCCTTTGCATGAAAAAAAATAACCCCTATGCCCAAAGATGACACATGCTGCATAAATATGAGAATGTGAACAACTCTTAAGATCAAGGAGGGGGCTTGAGATCATCATCTTACCAATAAGTGACCAAGGAACGATTAATCACAGGATCCACGGTAGGCTTCGAAATTTGCATACGATCCAAAATTTTGGAGGGTGGTTATAGCCGCTACAACATTGGCGACACACTGGTAGAACTCCAACTCTCTGTATGGACCTTGTCTCATGAAAAGTGAGTCTAACCCTTCCGGAAGTATTGTTTGATTCTTTGATCGTCATGGCTTCCTCACTAGCTTGAGTGAAATATGTAGTCCCTACCATTCTCTTGATTGGTTAGCACACATACCAAGCCAAGTCAACTAAGTTATTTTGATTGGGGATGAGGGGTATATTGATGCACAAGTAATATAACTATCGTAGTTTTAGTTTCAACTCTGGTGTTACTTCACTACCAGCAGGCCTGCACAATATCTCGACAAAGTCACGCAGGAACACAAGCATTGTTCCGCTACCACCGAGCCTAGACAGTACCCCGACGAAGTTACTTGAATCACCTCTCTACGTACAAATCCTTTCTCTTATTTTTCCTTTTTCATTTTTCATTTTTTCATTTTTTTTCCATTTTCAAAGAACTATGCATAGGCACTTATTTATTTTTCATGAGGTGGAAGAGGGATCTCGACTTATTAAGAGCATAAGAGGTTGTCCCTTTAGAGAAGTATGTTTTTTTCCGGGGAAAATAGAGTTCGTAATTTCTATTAAAAAGAAGATAATAGAGATTACATGTTGTAGATGCCAAAGCATATGCAGTAGTGTGGTAAAAAACCACTAACAATAACCAATACTTCTGGGAAGTATGCAGATACAGCCCTCAGCCAGGGCCTCCAGAAACAGGGTCAGAAAGTGGGTATGTAAACCCCAACAGGAGTGAAACCCTACCCATACAAGCTAAATAAATAACAGAAAGTATAAACAGTAAATATACGAAAGCTCCTATGGAATGAGCAGTAATAGTTCGAAACGGCAGCCAAAAACAGAGGGGAGAGGCACGAAATGGTTGAGAGCAGCCGAGGAAGCCACACCTCCTCCATCCCCTCAACTCTCCACCTAAATCCTCAGAACCCAGTGGAAGAAAACCACCCAAAAACCATAGAAGTCAGAAGAGAAGCTATCCAGCAGCAGCCAAAGAAAAGCGGCACGAATCGATGCAGCTCAGATCCCTCAACACTCGCCCTAGCTGCTTTGGTAGCGTGCAAAAAACCAAAAAAACCACGCATCAGCAAGGGAGTCCTCCCGATCAGAGCTGAGGCGGGCCGGTTCCGGGGGCAGAGGCGGCTAGGTCAGCCACCTCGCCCCCATGAAAAAAATCAGGAGTTCCGAAACCCCAGTCCCCGTTCAGCGGCACAGCACAGTTCAAGGGCCGAACACCAAGTTGAAGCCGCCAAGACAGAGGGTCTGGAGGTGTGCAGAAAGCCGCCGGTGAAACAGAGAAAAAACGCCGCCGCCGCGCTGCTTAAAACACTAAGAAATACTCCGGAGCACCGCCGATGATGAGCAGAGGATTCGTGCAGACAGCCGCCCCGGGAACACCAGTCGAGGCACGAGTCCCGCAGAGGAAGTTGAAGTTAGACACAGCGCAAGGGAGATAGGGGAGCCGAGGCCGAACCAACCGGATCCGCCCACCCGAAGCAGCGTGTCCCTGCACCGAAAGCAATGAAGATGCAGCCGCCCGACGAAGAAGCAAAGGCACCTGATGGCAGCCGGAAGGCCCCCAGGACCCCCTCCAGTGGATGCCCCGCCACTGCAGGCTCAGGCAATTACCAGTGCCGAGGAAACCCTAGGTTCTCCGCCGCGTTCCGACCTCAAGCTTTTTTTATTCAATTTAGAGAAGTATGTTATATATACCTTTGACATAATTGTTAAGGTTTTCCCCCTCACCTTACTCTAATTCATTTATTTGATAAGGGTTAACCCAAAAAAACCGATTAGAGTAGGTGGTACTAGTTAACAGTGCAAGCGTTGTGTTTTCACCAAGACTCACTCTGAACAGTATGTATTTTCCATCAAGGTATCATTGATTGAAAACAACAAGCTATTCATAAAGAGAGAGGACAATAGTTAACCAAATGTTGATAGTTGTACAAGTCCTCTTATATTTTCCCATCTTCTCTAAAGAGCCAAACATAGTTTCATGTAAAACTAACCTACGGGTGCAAACAAGCAAACAAACCAAAAAGAAAATGGAAGAAGTAAAGTGAAAGAAAAACAAGCACACAAAGAAAAACATGCAAGCAAAGAAAAGCAAACCAGAAAAAAAACAAAGCAAGAAAGCAAACACTACTCCTACTCCTATGCTAAACAATGCATGGGCCTGCTCACGTAAAGTGATATTTCCAATGAAGCCACAGTGCATTGGTTGGCCCATGTTGGTGAAGGCATGGTTAACAAGAAAGATAAGCATGTAAACTAGCAAACAAAAAAGATAAGACAGTAAATACCAACATGCTCGGAGTTTGAAAGTATCCACAAAAAAGAAAAGAGTAAATGCACAAGATAAACATTTTCTAAACATACCATGGTGTCACAACACACTGTGCTCAAATGATAAGCATGTACACTCTTTTAACCTTGACTGACGAGAAAACATGAAGAAAGAATAAAACTTACATTTCACAAGAGTTCTCATTGTGTATGACTCTTCCAATGCATAAGCGATGGGATCAAGTGATTCCAGTGGAGGGAGTGAAATCTGTGGATGAGATTGATCTTCAATGCACACAGGAGAGAAATGAGGAGCCTTGGGTGTTTCAACATATTTCTGATCATAAGTGGAACTAACCTCTGGATAGCAAGGACCTGACATAACCATCACTGTAAGCTGAAGTGCCACAACAACATGAGGGGTTTCCACTTCATCAGCAGATAGACCATCAAATACCAGTGGCTTAGAAAGATAAACAACGAGTGAATCAACATCGTGATCGAATGGAGTAAAGAGATCAGAACAACCATGATCAGAAAATTCAAGATGTTCATTGGCATCCTCATGATCTAACGAATCATGTAGAGGGGTTGATGAGAAACAAGAATGTTCACCCTTTGCATTTCCAAAAATTACATATGAAAGATTGAATGGATTTTCAAAGAAATATGGGTCCTCTCCACAATGTAATGACATACTTACATCAGGTGTGTCCTGTGAATGATCTGAAGTAGAAACATTCAGAAGTGAGTTTTCACAAGGAAAATCTAAAGTGGCAGAATCGCAAGAGATGTTAGGATAGAGCGAATGAGGTGCGAATAGAAGGAGGTCATCCCTCACCATAGGTTCTTCTTCATATTCCCGCACGCACTCATAATGAATGATAGTGTTGTTGACTAGACAACATCAACTCCGTCAACAACTTGATCCTCATGAACACAATATATGGAGTTTATAACGAAGAACGCAACACAGTATAATCTAGTGGACCAAAGGAACCAGAAGACGGAGGCTGAGGGAACGCGTTCATGTGACAACCATCAAGCTCACAAGCCAAGTCTGCATGGATATCTAGAGAAGGTGGGGTGGGAGGATGTGACAGTTCAACAGATGGGTGTGCACCTTCTCCCACCTCGCATTGTGGAGCTAGAGCTGTTTGATGAGAAGAGGATGGGCAGTCACTTGTGATAGTGACCTTTTCCATCTTCGATTTGGCAGCTCTAACACCAAGGTATGCTGGGAGGGGTTCAAATAATTCTAAGATTGCGGATCTTTGAATATGTGAAAAGATACTTAAATCTTCCATCAAGAAATTCCCAATCAATTTCATCTTCAAGAAATTGAAATGCAAGATTACGAAAATGTGTGTGGCATTGCTCAATGGATTCATCAGGTGGTTTCTATAATTTCATAATTTCTTTATTGAGTGTTTTACGGTCAAAATAATGGAACACATGGTTGAACTCTACAACGAACTGATTAAGAGAGTGAATTGATTGATCGAGTAGTATGACACATCATTGCAATAGGTGCCCTTGAAGCATGAATGCGACCAACGAGCGGGTTATGTAATCCTCATAGATTCCATTCCTGTAATAGAGACTTGCAAGGACAGCTCTGTGTCTATTCCAGGTTGTTCTACCTTCACCTTCATTTTTGTTTTGTGACAATTCATTCCAGAGATCCTCTGAGATTTAAAACTCATTTGCAGAAGACATACATATTGGAGGATAAATTATACAGTTAGTCATGATAGATGTGCAGAGATTCAAAACAAACTTTGAGGACTCAGCTTGTCATTTGGCCCTCCTTCTAGCACCAGAAATTTTGACGTTGTTGGACCCCACAACATGTCAGGGGATCTCCCCCGTAAGAAGTCCCAACTAGATATCATATTGTTTGGAGGAGGAGTCCCAGAAGTGGGTAGTAAAGCTATCCCCTGACTATGATAACACGCAGAGGTAATCAAGACATCTTTGTCATAACCAAGTGTGTGACCTTGCAGCAAGTCAAGAGAGATGTATGGGGAAGTTCTAACACACAGAGGGGAAAAGGAAGTGTGCCCCTTCGGATCCTGTAATAGTACGTATCCTAAAAGGAACAAACGAGTTGAATGACATCCAAGCTGGAAAGTAGAATAGTCGAAATTCCAAAGTGATGGGTTAAACCAACAACATGACTTCAACAAGATTCATACAATCATATACGAAATAGTTGATACACAAATGTGTAAGTTAAACAACATGCATTGCTAAAGTAACCATAATAGTTGAACTACAATAACAACATATGCATGAAGACGTGTTGGCTCTGTTATATTCTATAAACTAAAATTTCCATCCATACATACAACCATGATAGCCACTAGCCCCAATAGTGGAACGTTACAGTCAACACCATCTGCTCCTCCAAAGAGATGTACTCACTCTACACTATGGAGAATCCAAAGCTCGTCATAATACTCTCCAAGCCCTTCTCTAAGCAATGCCTAGAAAAATCCTAGCTCCAAAAAGCATGTTCTATGAGTTATGAGGTTCTAGATATACCAAAGGGTGGGGTGACCTATGACATTCCCCTTTGACTCTTGGACTAACCTCGTGACTCTTGAATTTCATTACATATAACCCTTTACATTACATATGATTGCTTGCATTCCACTAATGACACTTGGAATTTCACTTTACATTACATTTGATTACAACAGTTACATCTCACAGTAGTGAGGTGGCCGAGATAACTCATAACACAACTCGACATGACACTATTGACATGTATTGGCTAACTATGGTGTCTGTGTCAAGTTGTTGTGCTGTTAAGTGATGGGTGTGTGTTTAGATGTACTTTGTCTTCTTGGTCTCTTTAAGATGGTTCCATGCATGTTTTTTTTGGCTTACCACTTGATGTGCTTCGTTCATTCATTCAACTGCAAGAAAGTCTTCTAGCATGCGCTCCTTCTTCATCTCGTTCGTCATCATTCCATTTCCATCAATGTACTTGTTCCAGCAATCACTCATGACAAGAAAACATCAAATATAAAACCTCCTAGTCTAGCATGATGCATTGTTCTCGTGTTTTGGGTGACAAGGAGGGAGAACAACTCACTAAGACAGTGGAGAGCGCAACTTAGGCCAGAATGAGGCATTCTGAGGGGATAACATGCATTTCCAAGAAAAAATGTGCAGATATCATTAAGAGACAGAATTGTGAAGTGAAAGTCACCAATGTCAACTGCAAGATGGGACCCTAAGGGGATCAGCTTTTGTGCAGTTTCCAGAGGGAAGACAAGATGGGGCTACAAGGGACTACTGGGTAGTTCTACACAGTTTCCAAAGGGAAGACAGAGTAGGGCTGTAGAGCAACCTGCTAGGAAGCTCTGTGCAGTTTTCAGGAACAATGCATGATAGGGCTGCAAGGGGGAACTACTAGACATGACTACGTAGTTTTCTAGGATAGTCTAAGACAGGTAACAAGGGAGTTGCGAGACATGTTTGCGCAATTTCTAGAGGCAGTGCAGAGCAAGGCAACAAGATTCAACTTGGTAATTCTGCGTAATTTATGAGAATAGTACAAGCCAGGGCAACAGATGACCAACTGGACATGTCTGCGTAGCTTTTGGGAATAGTGTAGACCCAAGTCTTAGAGAAGTGCATGCTTCCGGTAGGCAAGAGGGAGGCTTGATGACTGTGCTTGAGAAATGTGCAGTTCAGTTTGGTCATGGAGGCGATTTCTGTGCAGTTTTGGGAAGGAATACCACTGCTCATTTCTGGGATTGTGCATTGAAACTAGTCGGGGCGACAGCCTCAAGCATTGTGCAATTCTAGACAACAGAGCAGCACCACTGAGGGTTGAGACTGTGTAGGGTAGCTCATTCGGGGTCTGGGAAGTGAAGTTGTTTCATTGAAAGGTTTTCAGGAAAATGGCTAAGTGTGAGAGGTAAGTGAACTTGTGATGACTTTGACATTGAAATCACACACTTAACATATTTTGACAACATGATGACACTAACCATCGTGACAACATAGCAAAGAATGACCCTCTGTGGGACTGTCTATAGGTGAAAGTGACAAGTGTGACACTTGGCATAGACCTTTGAACGATCGTGATGACACTTGCACAACAGTGCTTATGACTTTGTGTGTGAGTGTGATGAGTGTTCACATAGCTAAGACAACCCAAACACACAATGACAAACCTTCGAAATCACCAGAATCATATTGCAAGCATGGCATAGAAATCAACATGACAAAGATGACAATTGATCCAACAAGCGAAAGGGATAAAGACATGTAAAGGAAACACGTGGAAAGACTTTCAGTTCTTGCAAACATGTATCCCATTGAAGACAAAATGATATGATGATGATTAATAGTACTTCAAGCTACACTAAGAGATGTACTTACTTACCATACTTACCCTCTAGATGGTTATGAATTCGGCAGGGTTTGCATCCAGTCTCGATCTCTTGTCATAACTTGGTTCCTTGGTATTTCTCCTCAACTCCTTGAGAGTCATCTGGCATGTCATCTTTCCTTATGGTCACTGAGAGATAGGTTTGTGCAGTTTTAGCGAATAGTGACTACTGTCGGGATGAGGCCCTGGGAGGCCCATCTGCGCAGTTTTTGACTGCAAGGAAGACTAGGAAGCTGAGGTAAAATACTGCGCAGTTCCTAAAGATAGTGGGTTCCGGATAGGGAAGGATACTGGAGGAAATCACTACGCATTTTTGGATGCCAAGGAAGGTTGGGGTCTCTACGCATTGCATAGTTCCAGCAGGCAAGGGAAAAATCTTGAGGGTTGTGGAAGCGAAGTGTGCAATTCCGAAAAGCTGCATGAGGCGAGGTTGCTTGGGACACTGGCTAGGTGTGAGATCAGTGAAATTGATGTAAACGGACATAGAACTTGACTATGATCACACACTTGAACACTTAGTGATACAACATAGACCATCCATAACATGTAAGACATACTCTTCTTAATGAAATAACCTTCGTGATAAGAGTGTGTGGAACATGTCTATGTAATGAGAACAACCATACACATAGTATTTCCCCTTGAAGCAGAACAACATTCCCTTTGAATAACAAATAATAATCCCTATGCCCAAAGATGACACATGTTGCATAAAGATGAGAACGCTTAAGATCAAGGAGGGGGGCTTGAGATCACCAGCTTACAAATAAGTGACCAAGGAACAATCTGTCATGGGATCCATGGTAGGCTCTGAAATTTACATGTGAGCCAAAATTTTGGAGGGTGGTTGTAGCCACTACAACAACACCCTACTGAAAATGTTGCTCATCCTTTGAGAAACCTGGTCATCTTGTTGCACCTCATTCTATTCCTTGATGACTTTACTGACATCCCAAGTTGTTTCAAATTTTGTGGCACCCTCCGAATGACTTTTTCCTTTCATGAGTTGATTAGTTAGCATTTACAAGTTGAGTCAATGGAATTTCCACTTTCATAACTAGAAGTAAGTTCCAATTGTACCATTGTGAGAAAGATTTCATTCTAATTCAATAGGAGGAATGGTCTTTGAGAACTTTTGGTCTAATGTCATAACTAATGGTGGCATGAGTGGAATCCAATATGTTGTGCATATATAATTGTCACCTTGGAGTTTGTAAGAACCCTAGGTTGATAATTTGAGTTGAGGAACCCTTGGGAGTTACAACATTCTTGGTGCAATACCAGGGTTCACCACTTTTTGGCATCATTGTCGAGGAAGTGTGTAAGTAGATGTTGGTTTTTCTTAAGCATTGTTTTCTGCTTTGTATACAATTTTTGAAAAAGTAAAAAAAAAAAAAAAAATGTTTATTCCATGCCCCGTAGGAGTAGGGATAATCAGGGAAAATTCTTACCAAAAACCCCCACACCCTTAAATAGTCAATCTTCACTCTTCTTCAGTGACTGTGAGCTTCCCTCTCTAACTATAGGGGATTTAGAAGTCCCTCTAGGTGAGAAACCTAAATTTTTTGAAGAACCTATTGGGGAATAAGAAAAACCCATTTCACTTACCCAAACTATGGTTGAAAATAGAGACAATGAGGTTTTCCCTATCAGAGAGACCAATGGAGAGGTTAGAATGAAGAACATAAGCCCTACTGCCCTTTCACACTTCCATTGATTAACCTATGAGGATATGTATAAATTCATGTTCGAATTTGATGTTGTCTATAGGACCTATGACTATGCCTCTGATTAGAAGAAGTTGAAGTTATTCCACTCTACCCTTAAAGATGTAGCCTTATGGTGCTTTATGGGTCTGCCTGGGGGTAGCGTCACTACCTGGGCCCAAATGTAACATGCCTTCAAAAGAAAGTACAAGGACTACTTTAGGTCCAAAGAAACCAAGGAATATATCTTTAGGATGACTCTTGGACCTGAGGAATCCATACAAGACTATGAGGACAGATTTCAACTTAGTTATAGGAGGGCCAACTGTACCCTTGATCCTGAATCACTCAAACTAGTTCTTCTCTGAGGGATCAGGGAGGATATATTGGAAACCCTCAACATGCTGTCTGGAGGAGATATATATCAGTCATCCTATGATGACATTAAAAATGTGTTCAAGAATCACTCTAGGTCTGCCATGAAGAAGGGTAGCACTAGTCAATGTTATGAAACCAGCTCAAGAAAAGATAGAAAAGATAGATCAACGCCTTAGAATTCAGCCTCTTCGAGGGGGAAACCTCCTTTACATTACATAAATGAACAATTCTTGGATGATACAAATGACAAAACCTCCTTTCTATATATAGGAGTCTAAGGAGTCACAATATAATCCAGCCGACCTAACAATAATAATATAAAGCCACAAAAATAACAATAGAGGGATTCTATGGGGCACAGAAATAACAATATGGGGGTAATAGGGGCACAACAATATAAATAAGGGGTATAACTACAATAGTAATGGGGTAATAACTAGTATTATAGGGACCCAACATGCCCCTCTCCTTCAAAAAAGTGTTGTCCTCAATGCTTGAGTAGTTCTGGATACTTTTGCATAAAATTCTCATCCTCCCATGTGGAATCTTCAGCGGATAAGTTCTTCCACTTGATAAGATACTCTGAAATTGATCGATTTTGTCGCTGTCAAGTTCTTGTTTCTGTGACTGCTTCCGGTTCCAATATAATTTTTCCTTCCTCATCAAGTTCTGGCAATATTGTTTGAATTGGGAGCTTGTCACCTATAACCTTCTTTAAACATGAAACATGGAAGACTGGGTGCAATCGAGAAGCTGCAGGAAGCTCCAATTTGTATGCCATAGTACCAATATTTTGCAACACCTTATACGGACCATAATACTTTGGTGATAATTTATTATCCTTCTTAGCTTGCTTTAGGGACATTTGTTTATATGGTTGTAGCTGTAGCAATACCCAATCACCTACATCAAAACTTCTTTCACTGCGATGTTGATCTACCTGTTGTTTCATTCTATTTTGGGCCAACACGAGGTTATCCTTTAAGAGTTGGATGACTTGTTGTTGATGTTCGATGTGATGTTCCACTGCCTGAACCTTAGAATTTTCTCTTAAATATGATGTGATGGATGGTGGTTGATACCCATAAAGTGCCATAAATGGGGTCATTTTTGTTGCTGTATGGAAGGAAGTGTTATACCACCATTCAGCTAGAGGCAACCATTTGACCCATTGTGTCTGTTTATTAGATACAAAGCAACGAAGATATCCTTCCAAACATTTGTTTACTATCTCAGTTTGCCCATCAGATTGAGGATGATAAGATGAGCTATGAGCTAACTGAGTACCAAGACAAGAAAATAATTCTATCCAAAAATTTCCAGTGAAAATGGGATCTCTGTCACTTACAATAATCTTTGGGTTTCCATGTAGCTTTTGAACTGTTTCCATAAATGCAGTAGAAACTGTACTGGCTTTAAATGGATGTGATAATGCACAAAAGTGTGCATACTTGGTAAGTCTGTCAACTACCACCATGATGACACTCTTTCCCTCAGACTTGGGTAAACCTGTGATAAAATCCATTGAAACCTCCTCCCAACGTTGGCTTGGAATGGATAAAGGTTGTAATAGACTCGGTGTCTTAATTGTTTCAACTTTATTTTGCTGGCAAACCAAACATTCCGCCACAAACTTTTGAATATCTGATTTAAGGCCATCCCAAAAAAATTCCTTCTTAACCCTGTGGTAAGTTTTTAAAAATCCTGAGTGCCCTCCTAAGGGAGAAGTGTGCAATTCCATAAGAATCTTTTGTTTTAGCTGGGAATTCTTACAGAGGTATAAGCGATCTTTGTACCATAACGAATCATTTTGCCAGCTAAATGTATCAGAAGTACTGGAATCTTGTTGTAGCTTTCGAATAAGTGCCCACACTTCTTCGTCATTCTTCCATTCCTCCCTTGCTTCGTTTATCCAATTTGGTTGGATAATAGAAATGGCACACAACAATGCTTCCACATCCTCATCCTTTCTTGAGAGTGCATCTGCCACCACATTTTTCTTCCCTTTTTTGTAGATGATTTCAAAGTCATAACCCAACATCTTTGTGACCCACTTTTGTTGCTCTTCAGAGGATAATCTTTGTTCTAAAAAGTATTTAAGTCTATCATGATCCGTTTTTACCTTGAAGTGTCTTCCCATTAGTTAGGGTCGCCATTTCTTAAGTGCATGGAGTATTGCCAACATTTCCTTCTCATAAATAGCTTTGCTTAACAACTTTCCCTTGATTGGACGACTTTCAAAAGCAATGGGTCTTTCATCTTGCATTAGAACAACACCAATTCCATTTCCTGAAGCATCACATTCCACAATAAAGGTTTTTGTGAAGTCCAGTGTAGCTAAGACCGGTGCTTGGCACATTGCCTCTTTAAGATGTTCAAATGCCTTTGTTGCTTCCGGAGTCCATGAAAATGAATCTTTCTTCAATAATGTTGTTAGAGGTGCTGCTATTCTCCCATAATCCTTAACAAACTTGCGATAATACCCTGTCAACCCAAGAAATCCTCACAGATGCTTTATGGATGTGGGGATTTTCCATTCCTTAATGGCTTTAATTTTGCTAGGGTCTACCTTAACTCCTTCATGAGATACAATATGACCCAAATATTCCACCTCCTGGACTCCAAAGAAACATTTGGATCTTTTTGCATATAATTGTTTCTCCTCCAATAGTTGTAGCACCCTGTCAACATGTTCAACATGATCCTTCCAAGACTTGCTGTAGATTAGTATATCATCAAAAAATACTAACACAAATTTTCTAAGCAATGGTTTGAAAATTGAATTCATCAAACCTTGAAATGTTGAAGGTGCATTGGTAAGGCCAAAAGGCATGACCAAAAATTCATAATGACCCTCATGAGTTCTAAATTCCGTTTTGGAATGTCTTCAATCTTCATTCTAATTTGATGATATCCCGAACGAAGATCCAACTTGGTGAAGTAAATTGATCCATGCAATTCATCCAGTAATTCATCAATAACAGGAATGGGGAACTTATCTTTAATAGTGAGCTTGTTGAGCTCCCTATAATCTGGACACATGTGCCATGATCCATCCTTCTTGTGCACCAATACTACTGGAGCTGAGAAAGAACTTTGACTCGGTTGAATTATACCAGCCTCTAGCATTTCTGCAACCATACGTTCAATTTCACTTTTTTGGACATAGGGATATCTGTACGGCCTGATGTTTGGAGGAACACTTCCTGGAATCAGATGAATAGCATGATCATGATCACGCATAGGTGGGAGACCCTTGGGAGTCTCAAATACCTTGGAATGATTGTCCTAGACTTTTTGGAGATCTAGATAAATAGATGATTCCAATGTGGAAACATCTAGCGAGCATAATTGTGCAATTACACCTCTTTGCTCCTTTCTTAGAAGCTTTGTCATGCCATGAGAGCTGATTATCTTTCCTGGTTTCCCTGCAATACCCCTTAATTCAACTTCCTTTCCTTTCGAAGAAAATTTGATGAAAAGTTCTTGAAAATTAAAAGCTATTGTACCCAAGGATTGTAGCCATTGGACTCCTAGTACAACATCCGCACCTCCCATTGGAATGGAAAGCATTGGGCTAGTCAATACATATTCTCCCATGGATAGCTTGATATTATGGCACTTTCCAGAGCAATTTATTGTTCCTCCATTTTCAATCATCACTTGACACTCTGGTGCTGGATATAGGATTCTAGGAAGCAATTCAATTCTTTTGCTACCCTACAATGAATAAAATTGTGGGTGCTTCCTTAATCAATCAACACTATTACCTTTTTCTTCTTGATTTGTCCTTCTATCTTGATGGTTTGAGGAGTGGTAATTCCTGCCAATGCATTACAAGATATGGTCGGATTTATTTTTTCTTCATCTAGGCTTTGTTCCTGGAGTATATCTTCTTCTTTTGACCTTTCTTGCTCCTTTTCTTCTTCCTCTTCACAATCTATGTAGAATAATTTCTTCTCAGCACACTTATGACCTTTAGTGTATTTGCTATCACAACTGTAACAAAGCCCTTTTGCTCTTTTTTCTTCCAATTGTTGTGGTGTCAACCTTATAGGCTGTGGAAGACTAGGGGCAACAACACTTCCGTCTTTATAGTTGTGAGTGGTATGCTTCCTGGTTTCCATAATTTTTCTTTCCATTTTTCTTGCTAACCTGAATGCCTTCTCTAATGAATCTGGTTCCCAAAGGCGAACATCATGTTGGATATTATCCTTTAAAGACCCTATGAACACATCAATCCTATGCTCCTCTGGAATATCTTTTACCCTTATGTTCAATTTTTGGAACTCCTCAATGTGCTCCGTTACTGAACCCTTTTGTTTGAGACTTATCAATTAGCTAAACAAAGTGTTGCTTTTTGTATCTTCATAATGTGCTATCAATTCTTCCATAAAAATTGCCCAAGTGATAAATTGTTTACGAGAGCAAAGCCATTGATACCATACAAACTGATTTGGTTCCAAATATACAGTTGCCATACATACCTTTTGTGCATTTTGCACATTATTGAGATCGAATAATTGCTCCATCTGTAATATCCATGTAGCGGGTTCCTTGCCATCAAACTTTCTCATATCTATTTTTGGAATATGGTGATTCTTCGATCCAACATTAGCGTCTATGGTATCATGATTAACATTTCTTTTGTTCTCATCATGACTTTCCTTGACTACCTTTTCACCATTAGTGACCCTTTCTTGTAGCAACTTCTTCAATTCTTCCATATCTCTCTTCAAATCTATCTTCAAATCTGCCATGTCTCTATTCAAATCTATCTTCGAATCATCCATCTTAGCTTCCATGCCCTTTATCTTAGATTCCACGCCACTTATCTTAGCTTCTGTTAGCTTTTGTGAGCGTGACATTTGTTGCACTTGTTCTTGTAATTTTGATATATCATGTAGCATTTCTTCTTCTTCTTCATGAGTCATGCTAGAGCTTTCAGGTTCCTTACTAGGTGTTTTCATTTTCTTTCCTTGGGGCATCAGTTACCGATAATAATGCTTTACTATGCCCTTTGAATTCCGTTAAACCAAGCTTACACAAAAATTTAAAAAAAAACTACACACCTTTTTTCACTTTATAGAAGCCTGATATTGAATCTGATGTATCTATGTAGTTTCAGATCATCCAATTCTGAAATTACTAATTACATTAGCCTTCTACGTCCTCTTTCCAATGCCACAAGTCTGAGCCAAATTGGATTCTCCAAGGAAGAGTTATGTGAAATCTCCCACAGTGACTTGCTTTTAGACTGGTTCAGTAGAGAGAACTTGTACGACGTGCCACGAGTCACTGTTTCAACCTTTGAATCTAAAACACACACAAAAGAAACTACAGTTCATCCTCTTTCTGTGCCTTTTTATGAAATTTCAAGCCGATCCTCAGAGAGAGAGTTATGACGATTTTCCCCAGGTCACCTATTTTGAATGTAATTCAGGAGTTTGCAAAAAGGCCAACTTCCTTAGATCATATCTCCGAAAATATCGCACAAAAAGCTCTGAAATTCGGAACCAAAATATCAAATGGATTTTTTTTGCGACTTCTGAAACGTCACAAAAAAAAAGTTATAGCGAAAATTCCACGATGACCTGTTTGGAGCAGCGAAACCCTAGAATCCAAAGCTCTAATACCAAATGTTATGGAACCAACTCAAGAAAAGATAGAAAAGATAGATCAACGCCTTAGCATTCAGCCTCTTCAAGGGGGCAACCTCCTTTACATTACATAAATGAACAATTCTTGGATGATACAAATGACAAAACCTCCTTTCTATATATAGGAGTCTAAGAAGTCACAATATAATCCAGCCGACCTAACAATAATAATATAAAGCCACAAAAATAACAATAGAGGGATTCTATGGGGCACATAAATAACAATATGTGGTTAATAGGGGCACAACAATATAAATAAGGGGTATAACTACAATAGTAATGGGGTAATCACTATTATTATAGGGACCCAACAGTCAAGGATTAGTCAGTTTCTCTCCCTCCACAACATCCATTAATAATGATATAGGTAACATGTTGGAGGATTTCAAGAGTGATATATTGCATACCTTTGCACTGCAAATGGATACCATGTAAGTCAAAAGAAAGAAGGATGAAGCAAAAAGGGCACTAGCTGTTTTCTATCCTAGATACACCAAAACACATCCTACGAATGAATGCCCATTTAATGTCATAGAAGTAGGCCTAGTCTATGAAGAAAATCATGCAACACACAAGCTCCCTTCTTTTCTAGGACTAAAATTTGTATATCAAGGAGTAGAAGGGGGGTCAGAGAAACTTTGTTTCATCAATCAAAAAAGACCCGAATGACCTCAATCATATCAACAAGGCATGCAAGGTGCACACTACTCATATTATAATCAAAATCAGAATGCACCATTATAACCTTGGTACGCTTCCACTCATCGATATCATTCCACACCTCCTTCTTGGCCTTATGCTCCTCCATGTCCTCCTCAACCTATCAACCGTCCTTTTCATCCATATCCACCCCAATCTCCTCAATGGGTCAACCCATCACAATGGTGGAGGCCTCAAGTTAACCAGCCTCCTACTTTATTACCTCCACCCGAACCTCAACCACAACTCACTCATCCTACTCCACCTAAGCAACCTCAAATTCCTGCTCAACCCAATCTAAACCCAAACAACAAGCAAGCACAGCAGGTCTACAATAGAGAGACATCATAGCCTACTTGTCCTATGAAAATCCAATAGATCAACCTTCGGTCTGGGAGAGTGCTTCCATATAACCACCCAACTTCTCCACATAAAGAGCTTAAATAAGATAAGGAATAGAGTGTTCCTCATGTCAATCCACCTCCTTTCCCTAAGAGGTTGATCCACCCTAGCTAGCACACCCCAGAAGATGTTGAACTTCTAGGAGAATTGAAGAATTTGTGTGTTAAGATACCCCTTCTCCAAGCTATTAAATATGTTCCCATCTATAATAATCTCATCAAGGAGAAATGTTTTAAAAATCCTGGGAGAAGAAAAAGAGACACCCTCACCATAAATGATGTTGGGCAATTATCTAATTTGGTGCTTGGGAGGATAATCTTCCCAAAATATCTAGGTCGTGGAAGCCTTGTAGTAGATGTGCACATTGATGGACTTATATTCCCTAACACCCTAATTGATATTGGGGCTGCAATCAATGTGATGACTAAGGAAACCATGCTAAATATAAACCTCCAAGGGACTTTGAGAAAGACCACCACAGTGCTGCAGCTTGCAGATAGATCCACAGTAGCTTCTGAGGGAGTTTTTGAAGATGTTATGGTATCCATTAGCCCTTGGCAGTATCCTAATAATTTCCTGGTTATCCAACCAAAAACTAAGTTTAATGGCTATCCTTCCATCTTGGGAAGCCCATGCTTAGCCACTTCTGATGCTTACGTTAGTTGTAGGGATGGGAACATGACCATTAAGAATGCACATTTGTCTAAACAGTGGGTATCGTATCCTCCAGGTCAACCTTCTATTGAGCATGACTTACCCTTGTGGTTAGAAGAGGAGGAAGAAGATGAACTGTATCACACCACCCCCCACCAAATCTTCACTATGGATATTATTATAAGAGGGGGGGACCTGATGAGGATGATCTCATTGACCATATCCTTCATAATAAACCTCCCACTCCCATACTAGTTGATGATTTGATGAAATAATCTGGGAGTAATCCTTGGGCTGAATTATTCCCTATTGAATCAAGTCCAGACCATGTCAAGATTGTAGACTTTGGCCCATCCATAACCTTAAATATCAACCCTTCTCTCTCAGTCAAACAAGAAGAACAATTATGCAAAGTGTTGAGGCAACACCTAGATGCTTTTGCTTGGGACTATAAGGAGATGAAAGGTGTGCATCCCTCAATTTGTACTCACCATATTTACATAAAGGAGGGATGAAGGCCTATGCACCAACCCCAGAGGAGTATGAACCGAGATCTTAATGACATTGTGAAAGAAGAACTACAAAAACTACTAAATGCAGGGTTCATATACCCCATATCAAATAGTGGGTGGGTAGCTCCTCTTGTTAAAATTGGAAACCAGGGAAAAACTTCATGTGGGTCATCTTATTCATGGCTGATAATATTTTTATTAGATTCCTCTCGTCGAGAGGTGTAGGATTGATATAAATATCATCCGATTCCGATAAGTATTCATGGAGATATGAATTTATTTTGATTATGGAATTATTATCAAGCCGACCTACAACTCATGTAGGCTCAGAAGCCCAACAGTCGCATCTATTCACCCACCAACGTTGTGTATAAATATAAGAGGACTTTTCCTCATTTGGACTCACTCGTCTCATCACATCTCTCTCTCTCTCTACTGCGCAGATATGAGTCTCTTCTCTACTGCGCTGAAATGGGTCTCTCTCTCACACACATGTGAAGCCGGAAACTGTTGAATTTGAAGCTGCAACTACAGAAGTAAAGATTGAATTGCGTGGCCTAGAAGATCTCCTCTTTGGAACTACGATTTAGGTTCATCTGAACCTCCTCTGAAAGCCGCAACTTTTGATGGTGGAATGAAGTCAATCCGATGAACGATTTGCAAGATATTGACTGCCCTAGTTTGAAGCTGGAAACTGCTGAAACTGAAGCTGCAACTGCAGAAGTTGTTAGCTACCTATACCAATAGGTTTCATATTTCATGATTGGCTATGAAAAGGTCCAAATATGCTCTTCTTTGATGATTCAAAGATCACATATTTCCAAGAGAATCCAATCTGTGCTTATAGCTTGGTATGGACTCAAATTTTGATGGATGGTCCAACAGTCTAATCTGGATCATGTCATGTTTTAAATTTTCAGTTGTAGAATAGAGAAAGGAGTCTGTCCAAACTGTTTAATCTTGGCAGACAAGTAGTTTAGGTAGAGAAAAAAGGCTCCCAACAGCTTAATCTGGGACCTTGGAAGAAATAAGGGTAGAAGTAGATAGAAAAACAAAAGAAAAAGCCAAAAGAAAAGAAAAGGCAAGTAAGGGTCTGCAAGTCCAAGTGCACCCACCAAGAAGAAATAAAAAATGCTAGGCAATAGATGGGTAGGCAGTTGGGGTTGCAGAAAGGTCATTTTTTATAAGTTGCATGTGTGCTAACTTTGTTTACCAAAGCAAAATCAATGAATTGAGGAGGTGTCATTCTTCATCAAGTTACAGCAAGCAAGAAGCATGTCTAACCTCCCTTCTTCAACTTTCCATTTCATTACTAACACTCCCTCATCAGCTGAGATTCATGGAAGAGATTATGGTTTCATGGTGGTTCCTAAAGTTTTTAGAAGCCACATTTCTTGTCTAAAGCTCTTTTTCATTTTGATCTACTCCCTAAACTAAGTAAGTTTCAAATAAACTTAGTGATTTCCCCCTCATTCACCCCTTTTCCCATACTAACCCTTAACTCTACTATCTAAATCCCCTATATCCCCCTTTCCCTAATATTATAAACACCATGGTGTATAAAACCCAAATTTTGTATAAATATCCCTCCCCTTGGCATTATAGCCAATAAATCCTCTGTCAGGGATCAAATTGGCATCTGGTCACTTTGATGAACCTAAACCTACCCCTCTCCCTTCTTTGAAGTCATTCCACTCATTAAACCTTCATTTGCAAAGAAAAACCCTATAAAAACCCCTTCCTACCCATAACCCCATTGAAATTATGAAAAAACCCAAAAAACCCACTTTACCGCTTAACCAAAGTTGGCGCATATATTTGATTTTTCGAAATATATTGAAAAACATTGAAAAATACCATATCTGAATCTTTCCCGCTGAGCACGTGTCCCAAAAGAAATATTTGTTTATTCCTCCGCCCGCTTCCGTATCCACCGATCACATCGCCCTCGCGTCCACCGTCGGATCGGACCCATGTGATCCGACGGCCCTCATTGATATCGCAATGGCCCCCACACCCGACAATTAGCGCCTGAGAAAATGACAAAGGGTTACGTCAGTCCTCGGCCACGCGTCACCCTCTCAAGGCTCTCGGAGCGGCCTCTGACAAAACTAAGGCCGTATCATAAGCGCTCCGAGAAAACCGTAACCGCTATGGCACTTACCGCCCGGTTTGCTGGTCCCACGTCATGCCCACGTCAGAACCACGCCGCCATCGCATCAGTACTTTTGTCCGCCTCTGTGCCAACGTGTCTGCCACCGCATCATCCCCGTGGACCAATAGCAGCTCGCCACCTCACCCGATGACGTCATGCTGACGTCATCCGAGCTTGACCCCACCCTATGACGTCATGCTGACGTCATCCGAGAAAAGGCGCCAAATTGCCAAAAGGTCCATATTTTGGCCAAAAATCACGTTTTGCATACCTTTTCGCTCATTCGCTATTGTTTCCGCTGCATGATCTTTTACGTCCAAAACTGCGCCACCCCGCTGGAATTGACCTGAAGACCTCCAGAGCACCAATTCTGCCCACATTTACGACCACTGCTCGCTGTTTACCAGGTATTTCTCATCATTTATCCTCCATATGCCTAAATTGTCTGTAAATTACTCAGAAGGCTCAAAGGACACTAAAACTCATCATTTTACCGGCAAATTCCCTCTGCAAAGCCTCTATTTCCAACTGCAAGCTCGAAAACCACCAGCTGAGCCTTGATTTCCCGAGTTCTTATCGAAAACTGTAAACTGCTCGCGCAATCGTGAGACAGTTGGTCAATCCATTAAAAACCTGCCACAAAAGACAGAGCGAGACCAGACATTGGTCTTATTCGTAATTCAAACAGTATTTCAATTGCTGTATGCTCATTTCACCCTCTGGTCCCTGAAATTCACACTTTCATTGCAAGTAATCACCTCTGTGTTGTTCTGCTTACTTCAACCAGTTCACCTGCAAGTCAGAAGCTTAATAGGCCATGGAAACTCCAATTGCACTGAACATCAAGCCTCTCAATACCCCTCATAGGGAGTTAGAATGGAAAGCTCTGGGAGATATGGATTATCAAATGTTAGACTATTTTCCATTAGGCTCCAAATATAATATTCAGATGCTAAATGAGTTGAAAGCCCAACACCTTAGTGGAGCTGATATCCTAGGCATTTGGGACTCAAACTTGCCCATCTACAACCTCCCCCAGGTAAATCCTATGCCAGAATTGATCCACAGATGCCAGGAGTGCTATGATCCATGCCAAAGAGCTGTCCTCAGCCCCACAGGCTCAATTCTGTTCCATATCACCCCAGAGAGCATAAATGAGATGCTGCATTTCCACACTGCAAAACCATTGACCCCCCTCTACATGCAGAACTTGATAAAGAAGGGGACTAAGTTGTCAAATGACCAGATCATCAAAATCAACCAGCTGTTTGTACAACCAGGCTCTGAAGCCATCAGAACTCCTCCTATTGGATATGCATACTTAAATGAATTGGGCAGAATGCTAGTGGATTTGATCAGCTATGTCCTAGGGTTCAGGGGAGTGGAGGATGTGGATGATATTATAATGGCAATGCTGTCTATATTCTCTCCTGGAAAGCCTCCAGCTGTACATTATGACTATGCCACATATATTGCAGATAAGATCCATGACCAGCTAATGAATCTGCAAAGGGAAAGACTGTTCAGATACACTTCATACATTTACCATCTATTCTTGTTTTATCAACCAGGCAGCTTCCTCATTCCCCTGAAACAAGTTAATGCCCAGGGGAATCCAAGGTCAGTTGTGTTTTGGACCTCTGTTTTTCATTGCACCTCTGTATCACCATACACATACTGTGAGTTCATAAACTTGTTCATTCATCCAGCTATGACATTATTGTATGGTGTTTCTCCTCCAAGGCTAACTGATGACATGAGGAGAATTCTCCATCTAAACAAAACCTACAGCATTGGTAATTGGTACTTTTACCAAGACCACACAGTCATCAGAGTATATGGCTGTGAGTTGAAGCCTTATAGGCTGCCAAGGTATGTCCCTATGAGACTTTTTGCCCTAGAATACTTCAGGCAATTTGGGAATGCTGACTACCTCCACTTCCAAAGTAAGAACAAGAAGGCACAGTTGAAGGTAAGGAGCCAGCTGGGCCCTTTCCTATATAACAAAAAAGAAGAGGGATGGAAAGAGGCAAATAGTATCCTAGAGGCTCTCAAACTGCAAACTAGTTTTGAGTGGATACCCTATGACCCCAATCATTTTGTTTCCCTCAGGAGGATAAGATACAAATTGGGTACCTATTCACATGTGAGGCAGCCTGAGATTGAGCAGTATGCCAATGCATTGAGCTGGGAAGAGGGCACCCTAGAAGAGGAAATCACTAGTGAAGAGCTGCTAGAAAGAGAGGCTAGAAATATTCAAAAAGAAGCTGACTTAGAAACTTGTGGACAGGTCCCCCTCTCTTATCAAAGACAACTTGGAGCAGCTGCCTCATCCTCAACAACACATCAGCGAGCTGCCATGAATACTCCACAGACAGCCAACAAAAGCAAAGAAAAGTAGGTGGAACAGCCACCTCCTATGACAGAAGAGCAAATGGAAACCCTAGTGCAGCAACAAGAAGAGATGGAGCAGCAAGGAGAAGTGCAGTAGCAAGAAGAACAGCAACAACAGGAAGAACAAAGGCAGGAACAGCCTGTCCAGCAAGAGCAAACAATGGAAGCCCCTAAATCCACTGAACAAACTGTGCCTCCAAGGCAAGAAACTTCAACTGAGGCATCAATCCTCCAAACTCCACAAAAGGAGGATACAAGCAGGAAAAGGGACAGAGAGACTCCCCTTACAACATCAGCAATTCATGGGGAGAAAAGACAGAGAATTAATCCCTTCTCAGAGGAAGAAATGCCAATAGGACAGTCTTTTGGTATGGTCCCACCCAACAGGGAAGCATCAGCAAGTTCCTTTCAACAGGAACAGGATAGAGCAATGGGAGGAGAAGTGAGTTCCTCAAATCAGCAAAGGGAAGGTGGACCCAGCATTAAACAGCAGTTCATCGACATTAAGAGGAGAAATGAGCCCATCAAGATACAGCTGTATAACCATCTGTTAAACATGGCCCCCACCAATCAACAAAGACTCATGTCTGCATATGATGTGCAGGAAGGCAAAATGATCATGAGTCATTTTATGCCAACAGCAGTGCAGCCCCAATCTGCCTCTGACTACTTGAGGACTAACCTGGAAGTCCTTGCCAAGGATATCCACCCAATGGACAAGATAGAACTGCATAAGCAAACAGGTGAGATGGTCTATGCTTCCTTGGCAGACCAAACATTGGATAACTACAGGCTACAAAATAGCCTTAATAATACAGCTGCCCAACTTGAGTTGGAAAGGGCATCATCACAGGCTAAGGACAACAGAATTAGGTCCTTAGAAGATATAATTGTTGAAATTGGGCATGATCCCAAAGATATCAAGGGCATACAAGAGATATTAAAACTGAGGGATGCAGACATGGCAGCCTTGAGGAGAAAGATCAAACTCCCAGCCACAATTCACCCTCAAACAGATGAGGTTGCCCAGCAAAGACATGATCAAGAAGCCACAACCTTGTTGATATCTCTGTACAAGCAGCTAATCCAAACTCAGGAAAAGCTGGGAGAATCGGAGGCTGCAAAAGCAGCACTACAGGCAGCCTTGAAACAAAGAGAAGAAGGGCAAACCTCCAAGCCTCCCCCTGAAGTAATCAACCTTGAGGAAACTGCTCCAACTACTGCTCCTCCTCCTCAGCAAATAGAACCTACAGCACCAACTACATCGACAGCTGCACCAACAACAGAGCAGACTCACAGTCTGGATATGCAGAAGCTTCAAAATGAAATTCAAGTCCTGGAAGCTCAAATGCTAGAGCTTAATCAAGCCAAAGAATCTTTGGCTAAAGTAAATGAAAGATATGACAAGAGCAAACAGAATGTGGCTGAGAAGGAAAGAGAGATAAAAGCTCTCAAAAAGAGAATAACTGAGCTTGAGAAAGAGCTCACACTAGATAAGGTGACAGCAGAGCTCAAAACAGTCCTGTGGGCCAATATTGGCCAGTCAATTACTGATCAGTGGCAGTTCATTGAGACCATAGATGAACATTCAGTACTCATTACAAAGGCAAATAGGGAAATACACAGAGCAAGAGCAAGCCTTGGCAACATGCCTGATGCTGCCAATAGAATGATCAACATATTGAATAACAGGACAAGCTCACAACTGGCCACCATGGGAATTGCTCACAGGACTGAGACAATCTCAATGGTTAAAAGGGTCCTGACATTAAGAAACCTGGTTGGAACATTAGAAAGGAGAACCCAAGACATGCAGACCGAAATCAACAAGTTCATGGACAGGTTTCAGGTATTGCAAAACAGAGGCCTCCCCAGCCTACTAAGCAGTGTGGGAAGACTGCTTACCCATGAAAACTATGCTAAAAGGGTCAATGCCTTTGCTGCAAGTCAAATTGCAGCACAGCCCAACACTTCAGCAGAATCAGGGCCAGCATCAGGGCAGCCTCTATATAACAGGGTGGAAAACCTGTTTTTTATCATGAACGAGATCAATCATCTGTTCGATGTGCCTCCAAATTTCTATAAATATACAGAAGCAGATGAAACCATAGAGGCAATTATCAAGCACCAATTGCCCACACAGGAAGTCTGGAATAAATTGACACAGATAATATTATCAAGCCAGAACCTGTAATATTATGTTTTGTCCAATTTATAAGTGATCATACACAGGGAAAATTTTGGTAGATAAGCATACAGAGGAAAGATGAAAGGCTGAGCCAACTCAGCAGGGCTATTCGGTCACCACAGCAGCAAGCACAGTCACAGGTGGCAGGGCCGAGAAAATACAGCGCAGCAAACGTAAAGGCACATTTTCCAGCATTAAAGCAAAGCGTTCCAACCGACTCAGTGACCTCCAAAGGTCAAAATATCCTCTGACAGACTTAAAAGAGCAGTTATGTTGCATTCAAAGCTGCAATAACTTCTTTTCTACTTTTCTGTACGAAGTAATGAAGATATTTTCTCTCTCAGATGACTCAATGCCTGAGATATTTTGTATAAACATTTCTATAAAGTCCCCTTCGCATGAGTTTGCAAGGGTTGTTGTTGATTTCATTTCTATACTTCTGTTGCTGTATAACTCTCAGAGAAATAATACAAAAGGTGGATGGAATTTCCAAATCTCTGTGTTCATTGATGCACTGTGGTGGCTGGCTGATTGTTACAGGATTCCTGCATGTTTCATAGCACAATAAGTCTTCTTTAAACCTCTATGTTATATGTTTTCTAGTCTTTCATCTTCTTTCATGTTTATGAGTTTTACACTTAATGGCAAAGTAAAAGAATAGTTCCAGGATTTGATCACTGATTACCCTGAACTCAATCTAAGTTGTTATAAATGTTTTCTTCAGATAGAGTAAATAAGGTGTAATTCTTAATTGCTACACTTTCAAGCTATATCTTTCACTGTGATAAATATTTTCAGGAATCCAAGTTTGCTCCTGAGGCACCTATCTCTTTCCCACACCCCAGTTTTAGTGGAAAATTCTTAAATGCTTTCCACTGGTTGTTCACATATCACCATCATAATCTAACTTTGTTATATGAAATATTTAATTGGCCTTGTAATCTCAGTAAATCACCTCAAGGTTTCTAAACACTTGTAGCCACAGACTCCATTGCCCAATGAAATAGAATCATCTGCAGATTGCACACTTCAGGTACAGAAAGATATCCCTCAACCAAAGCATAAAACTAAACACCCTCATTTTATATCTAGCCTAAAATCATTCCAAAACAGAGACAAATTATAAAGAGAGAGCCCTCTCTGATTACAGTGTGGCTAAGCACTGTAATCCAAAGATTGGTTAGTGGTTACCCCGGCTGTATTCCCTTGGGAGTCATAGGGAACAACCTGGGTGATAACATAATTGGCGACTCCACTGGGGAGTGCTTAGGATTTTCCAATTTCTATACATCCCTCAAAGCCTGAAATCAAGCCTGAAACAAGTCAGGAGGCCTTCAAAACTGTTTCTGTGTAACATTGACAGTTTTAGGGAAGAGCTCTTTCAGTGAATCTTCATCTCAGCTTTGAAATATATATAGCCATTCCAAAATCTTTATCCAGTCCTTACAGATATAAAAACTTCCTATAAAATCCAAAAAACAGCTAGAAGCTGGCTCCCAAGAAAAATCCACGCCATACTAGGGCAAATCCTGACCCTAATCCACCCATCATTGTTGATAATCCAAATACCATCCCTAGAAACATCAGGAGGCGACAAAGGCAGGAACAGCCTGCTGATTTAACCTCAGATCCAGACCATCCCAGCCTTATCTCTACCCCATGCAAGGTCCTCTTCCGTTCTACCCCTAATTCCCCTAGTTCACCATCCACATCTCAAAGTCCTCCTCTCACATCTTCATCCACTACACATATCCCCTTGACCAACCCACTAGGTTCACCCCTACTTGTCACCCCTGTGGTACCCACTGTTCCTATTATCCCAGCTGCCCCTGTTAATCCTCTAAACCCTGTAAATATGGCTAACAGATATGCACCCTTGCAGATACCAGCTAATGCTGCAACTCTACCCCAAGATTACCAAACCAAAATCTCATATTTTGACTCCAATGGTCCTCTGACAGCTGTCCAGCATGCTAAGAGGATGCAAGACCATTTTGAGACCTATGAAATAGATGATGACAGTGTCAGAATGAGGATGTTTGTTCAAAGCCTAACTGGGGATGTAAGAACTTGGTTTAGATCCCTGAATGCAAATTCCATTACAACTCCTGATGAACTGTATCAAGCCTTTACTAGTAGATGGGAGAAGAAGAAAGATCCTCTGCACATACTTGGGGAATATGACACTATCAAAAGAGGTCCCCAAGAGACTGTTCTGGAATATTGTGCAAGATTCAACAATGTATATAACGCGATTCCACAAAATTTAAGACCTCCTCCTGATTTAGCCTTGTACAAATTCCCTGATGGTTTTGACCCTGACATGGCCTATCAATTGAAGGAAAGAGATCCTCAATCCCTTGTAGAGGCCCAAAGGGTTGCTGTCACAGTGGAAGCCAACCTAATTGCCAAAAGAAACAGGACAAGGTTGGAAAAGAGGACTGCTTTCAAAGAGGAACCCTCTGCCTTTGATCAAAAGCTAGATGCAATTCTCACTGGAATGAAAAGATTGGGTGATAGAGTGGAATCGGTTGAAAGAAAATCATCATGGGAAGCACCACAAAACAATCCTCCTAGGAATCCAAATTTTAGGAGAACTCAAAACCCAAGCATTGGGAAAGCCAGTGCTGATCAAGACATAAGACCCCCTTTCCAAGAAAATTATGCAGAAACTTCCACATCAATAGAGCCCAATGAAGATCCTGAGATTAATTTAATGGGTCTAGATGGTGAAAGTCAAGTTTTCTTAACACAAGAAGATCATGAGGATGATGAAATCAAACTGTTCCAAACCAAATCAGGTGAATCCTTTGACTTTAAACAAGGCTATGACACTGCTGTTTATGAGGTCCATAAACAATACAAGCTGAGGAGCAGAACTGTGAATGTAAACCAGCCTGAAAAGATAAAGGATAATCAGCAGCCTGAAAGAGTCATACCCACAGAACCTAGTGACAAAACAAATTCACCTGCAGAAGAAGTGATTATTGAAGAGATCACTGAACCACTGTCCTTAAAACAGCAGCCTATGGCCACTTCACCTTCTCGGCCTAATTTGAATGTTACTCCCCAAGAGATGAGTAAAAGAGGCAAGTCCCAAAGTCAAGATAAAAATCAAGAAGAAGATTTAATAAACAAGGAAAGGACTATTATCCATAACCCCAAGACCCAATATGAAAAACCCTTTGACCTAGAAACTGAAATTGGCAAACTAAAAATAGCAATTCCTCTCTCAGAACTAGCCAAGCATGACATCTATAAACTACAGATCAAGAAGTCCCTTCAACTCACTAGCAGCAAAGATGATGTCAATGTGCTGGATGACACCCCCGAACTCCTGTTTGGCCCAGAAGTGGATGGAAAAACGGTAGTCACAGGGGTATTGCCTTTCTATGTCAGTTTACATATTCATGATAAAATATTACATAATGCAATGTTTGACTCAGGTGCCTCTCACAATCTCATGCCAAAAGCAGTCATGGAAAGATTGAATTTAGACATAACAAGACCATACAAGGACCTGTTTTCCTTTGACTCCAGCCAAGTCAAGTGTCTAGGTCTCATAAAAGATTTATGTGTGTCTCTGGTTCAATACCCAAACAAGACAATCCTAATGGATGTGGTAGTTGCTGATATCCCACCTAAGTATGGGATGCTGTTATCAAGATCTTGGGGAGCTAAACTCCAAGGTTCCCTGCAATTAGACATGTCATATGCCACCATCTCTGTTTTTGGGCAACCAAAAAGACTGTACAGAGAAACACTCATGAAATATATGGTCAGCAGTGAAGAAAAGCCTCAAAACTTTCCCATATATGCTGTCCATTTAGACATAGACTCATACATTCTCTTCAATGACAGCACAACTCCCTCAAAAGGTGAGGTTGACACCAAGATACTCATACAAGAGGAAGACTCAAATGAAATAATTATCACCCATGAGACAACAGTCAATCAAACACTAGATACTGTTGCTGTTCTAAATATCAAACATACCCAATCAAATGATGAAACTGTCCTAGAAGACAAGCTAGATGAAAAACCACAACTTCTACTCACATTGCCAGCCCATGAACAGATCATTAAATCTCCTTCCCAACAGGATATTCTATGGTTCCTTGAATTTGATGGCTCAGTCAACAAGTTAGGAGCAGGAGCTGGAGTTTGGGTACACAATAAAGAAAATAGTCATGCAGAGGGCAGAGCCTATAGATTGAACTTCAGATGTACTAATAACATGGCAGAATATGAAGCTCTTTTACTAGGCCTCAAGTTAATAAAGTTCTTACAAGCTGCCAGGGTTTCAATCATGGGTGATTCAGATTTAGTTATCCAACAAGTGAAGGGAAATTTTGTCACCAATGACAAAAGACTAAGGACTTATAGGTCTGCTGTTGCTGAGGTACTAAACTCTTTCTCTGAATTCCAAATCACTAAAATTCCTAGAACCCAAAATCTACATGCTCATAGTCTAGCCACCTTTGCAAGTACCTGCAAGCTGCCTTTTGAGCCTCATCATTGTTTTACAGCTGAGGTAAAACACAGACCCTCCATTCCAAACAATGTTAATGATTGGAAAGTATTTGAGGATGACAAGCAAATAAACCATTTTTTAACCCTACAGCAAGAATTTGCAGGATTAAATATTGACACTGATACAGCAAGTCAATCACAAATACTTGATACAGAAAGTCAATCACAAATACTTGATGGAGCAAGTCCATCACAAATACAGTTTCAACAGATTACTCACCCAATATCACCTAGAACAGCAAAACAAATGCTAAATCCAACTATTTTCAACGAAGACAACATTCAGCAAATTCAATCAATCAATGGTGAGGAAGTGGCCAATGCTGAAACTGAAATCATAGAGCTGAAAGACAATTTTTTACCAACAGGCCTAACTCCCCTAGAAGACATCTTTGACTCAAATGATATTCCCAGAAAACCAAAAATGCAGCCCTTAAATGCAGCCATTGAAGAATGCAACATAGGTACAATTGACAAACCCAAAATAATTAAATTGTCTGCTTCTTTACCTCCTGACCAAAAGCCTAAATGCATTGACCTCTTTAAAGAGTTCCAGGATGTCTTTGCATGGAGTTACGAGGACTTAAATTCCTATGACACCTCTGTTATCCAGCATACAATCCCTCTCAAACCTGATCAAAAGCCCTTTAAACAAAAATTGAGGAGAATCAATCCTATGCTTCTCCCAGCAATGGAACAAGAGGTACAGAAAATGTTCAAGGCTGGCATCATAGCACCAATCAGATTCTCTGAATGGATCTCCAACTTAGTCCCTACAAGAAAGAAGACTGGTGAGATTAGGCTATGTGTGGACCTAAGGAACTTGAACCAAGTATCCCTCAAAGACAACTATCCATTACCCAAGATGGATCACATTCTCCAAAGGGTGATAGGGGCCTCAAGGATCTCATTACTGGATGGATTTTCAGGCTTCAATCAAATCCTGGTGCACCCTGATGATCAAGATAAAACGACATTCACTACCCCATGGGGAACTTTCAAATATGTAAAGATGCCTTTTGGATTGAAAAATGCAGGGGCAACTTTTCAAAGAGCAATGGATATTGCTTTTTCCAAAGAGATTCATGACTTTTTAGTCATTTACCTAGATGACCTTACACCTTTCTCAAAATCAGACCAAGAACATATAAAACATTTGAGACAGATCTTCCTAAAATGCAGAAAATATGGAATTTCCTTGAATCCCAAGAAATCCCTGTTTGGTTTAGAAGAAGGCAAGCTGTTGGGCCACATCATTTCTAAAGATGGCATTAGAATTGACCCAGATAGGATACAGGCTATCCTACAAATGCCCCACCCAAGAAATGTCAAAGAGTTGCAAGGATTCTTGGGAAAAATCAATTTCTTGAGAAGGTTTATCCCAAACTTAGCAGAATTAATCAGATTATTAAATAACATGCTAAAAAAGGATTCAAAAGTCAAATGGACTGTTGAAGCCAATCAGGCCTTTGAAAGTATAAAACTGGCCCTTACCCAAACCCCAGTATTGACCAATCCTCAGTTTGACAGAGAATTTATCATTTTCTCTTTTGCCTCCCAGCATAATATTGCTGTTGTTTTATTGCAAAAAGATGACCAAGGAAATGAGAAGCCAATTGCTTTCTTTAGCAAAGCTCTTAGAGATGCACCTTTAAAGTATCAAATCATGGAAAAGCAGGCTTATGCTTTGGTCAAAGCCATTAAATACTTTAGGATTTATATCCTTTATTCACATGTTATAGCTTATGTACCAAGTCCTATTGTCAAAGACATTCTCACCCAAGAAAATTTAGAGGGCAGAAGAGGAAAATGGATTGCCAACATCTTGGAATTTGACATTGAAATAAAACCTACAAAACTAATAAAAGGGCAAGGCTTAGCCAAATTAATGACAGAAGAAAATTTCCAAGCCTTAGACATTAACCAGTTGGACAGTGAACCGGAGCTGGCGACTCCAAAGATCAATGTAGCCTTTGAACAATCCCCTTGGTACTCTGATATATGTTATGTATTGCAAAACCTGTGTGCTCCCCCAGGATTGTCCAGAACTAAATGTAGGTTTTTAAAAATGAAAGCTTCTAAATTTTGTGTTATGGATGGAAATTTATTGTGGAAAAACCATGAAGGAATATTGCTAAACTGCCTAATTAAGAATGAAACTGACAATATCATAAAGGAATTTCATGCAGGTGACTGCGGTGGGCACTTGTACTGGAAGTCCACTGTGGATAAAATACTAAGGGCTGGGTACTACTGGCCCACCATGTTCTCTGATGTCAAGAAATTCACCACCTCATGTCATAAATGTCAAGTGTTTGAGGGAAAGAGACAGTTGTTGCCCCTTCCCTTGAGGCCTATTGCAACAGAAAGACCTTTCCAACAATGGGGCTTGGATTTCATTGGGGAAATTCACCCCTCATCTTCAGGCCAACATAGATGGATCTTGACAGCCACAGACTACTTCACCAAGTGGATTGAAGCTGTTCCATGCAGACAAGCAAATGATTCCACTATCATTCAGTTCTTGGAGAACAACATATTGGCTAGATTCGGCTGTCCTGACAAAATAATAACAGACAATGCTGCTGCTTTCAGATCCAAGAAAATGATGAACTTCTGCCATAAATTTCACATCACCTTGGGCCATTCTACTGCATACTATCCCCAAGGTAATGGCCTTGCTGAGTCATCAAATAAAAGTTTGGTAAATATCATAAAGAAAGTACTAGAAGAGAACAAAAAGAATTGGCATAAGAAGCTTCTGAATGCCCTATGGGCAGATAGACTAACAACCAAAAGATCAATTGGGACCAGCCCATATGAGTTGGTTTATGGATTAGAGGCCAAATTTCCTTCATCACTAGGAGTGCCTGTTATGAAACTTCTTCAAGAAAGCCAAGCTGAACCAAATGATATGCAAAGAAGAATCAATCAAATCATATGTTTACAGCTAACTAGAGACCAAGTTTTCAGCAGAGTTCAAATTCTACAAGAAAAATTAAAAAGGCCTTTGATAGAAGAACTAAGGCAGAAGGTTTCAACATTGATGACAAAGTCCTCAAGTGGGATTCAAGAAGAGAGGATAAGGGAAAACATGGAAAATTTGATTCCCTTTGGAGAGGACCATTTGCAGTCCAAGCAGTACAAGGAAACAACACTTATTTCCTTAAGAGTCTCAATGAAACTGATTTGGATGAAGGTCCTGTGAATGGCAGGATGCTGAAGCACTACTTTGAATATCACCCATAAAGTGCACCCTGAGTTTTCTTGTACATATCCAGATGTATATATTATTTTCTGTCAACATGTAGAAATGCAATTTCTCAAAGTTTTCCTAAACTACCAGCGAAAGGTGAATACAATCAGAAGTCTACCAAGGAGAGAAGCACACAATTTTGGCATTTTTAAAGCATCAAACTTCAAGGTTGGCAAGAGCAGTCAAGGAGCAAGGCAATCTGACCTGCTGTTCTTGGTCTTTCAAATGAAACACCACCCCCATGTGGAGCCACTGTTAGCTACCTATACCAATAGGTTTCATATTTCATGATTGGCTATGAAAAGGTCCAAATATGCTCTGCTTTGATGATTCAAAGATCACATATTTCCAAGAGAATCCAATCTGTGCTTATAGCTTGGTATGGACTCAAATTTTGATGGATGGTCCAACAGTCTAATCTGGATCATGTCATGTTTTAAATTTTCAGTTGTAGAATAGAGAAAGGAGTCTGTCCAAACTGTTTAATCTTGGCAGACAAGTAGTTTAGGTAGAGAAAAAAGGCTCCCAACAGCTTAATCTGGGACCTTGGAAGAAATAAGGGTAGAAGTAGATAGAAAAACAAAAGAAAAAGCCAAAAGAAAAGAAAAGGCAAGTAAGGGTCTGCAAGTCCAAGTGCACCCTCCAAGAAGAAATAAAAAATGCTAGGCAATAGATGGGTAGGCAGTTGGGGTTGCAGAAAGGTCATTTTTTATAAGTTGCATGTGTGCTAACTTTGTTTACCATAGCAAAATCAATGAATTGAGGAGGTGTCATTCTTCATCAAGTTACAGCAAGCAAGAAGCATGTCTAACCTCCCTTCTTCCCCTTTCCATTTCATTACTAACACTCCCTCATCAGCTGAGATTCATGGAAGAGATTATGGTTTCATGGTGGTTCCTAAAGTTTTTAGAAGCCACATTTCTTGTCTAAAGCTCTTTTTCATTTTGATCTACTCCCTAAACTAAGTAAGTTTCAAATAAACTTAGTGATTTCCCCCTCATTCACCCCTTTTCCCATACTAACCCTTAACTCTACTATCTAAATCCCCTATGTCCCCCTTTCCCTAATATTATAAACACCATGGTGTATAAACCCCAAATTTTGTATAAATATCCCTCCCCTTGGCATTATAGCCAATAAATCCTCTGTCAGGGATCAAATTGGCATCTGGTCACTTTGATGAACCTAAACCTACCCCTCTCCCTTCTTTGAAGTCATTCCACTCATTAAACCTTCATTTGCAAAGAAAAACCCTATAAAACCCCCTTCCTACCCATAACCCCTTTGAAATTATGAAAAAACCCAAAAAACCCACTTTGCCGCTTAACCAAAGTTGGCGCATATATTTGATTTTTCGAAATATATTGAAAAACATTGAAAAATACCATATCTGAATCTTTCCCACTGAGCACGTGTCCCAAAAGAAATATTTGTTTATTCCTCCGCCCGCTTCCGTATCCACCGATCACATCGCCCTCCCGTCCACCGTCGGATCGGACCCATGTGATCCGACGGCCCTCATTGATATCGGAGCGGCCCCCACGCCCGACAATTAGCGCCCGAGAAAATGACGAAGGGTTACGTCAGTCCTCGGCCACGCGTCACCCTCTCAAGGCTCTCGGAGCGGCCTCTGACAAAACCAGGGCCGTATCGTAAGCGCTCCGAGAAAACCGTAACCGCTATGGCACTTACCGCCCGGTTTGCTGGTCCCACGTCATGCCCACGTCAGAACCACGCCGCCATCGCATCAGTACTTTTGTCTGCCTCTGTGCCAACGTGTCTGCCACCGCATCATCCCCGTGGACCAATAGCAGCTCGCCACCTCACCCGATGACGTCATGCTGACGTCATCCGAGCTTGACCCCACCCTATGACATCATGCTGACGTCATCCGAGAAAAGGCGCCAAATTGCCAAAAGGTCCATATTTTGGCCAAAAATCACGTTTTTCATACCTTTTCGCTCATTCGCTATTGTTTCCGCTGCATGATCTTTTACGTCCAAAACTGCGCCACCCCGCTGGAATCGACCTGAAGACCTCCAGAGCACCAATTCTGCCCACATTTACGACCACTGCTCGCTGTTTACCAGGTATTTCTCATCATTTATCCTCCATACACCTAAATTGTCTGTAAATTACTCAGAAGGCTCAAAGGACACTAAAACTCATCATTTTACCGGCAAATTCCCTTTGCAAAGCCTCTATTTCCAACTGCAAGCTCGAAAACCACCAGCTGAGCCTTGATTTCCCGAGTTCTTATCAAAAACTGTAAACTGCTCGTGCAATCGTGAGACAGTTGGTCAATCCATTAAAAACCTGCCACAAAAGACAGAGCGAGACCAAACATTGGTCTTATTCGTAATTCAAACAGTATTTCAATTGCTGTATGCTCATTTCACCCTCTGGTCCCTGAAATTCACACTTTCATTGCAAGTAATCACCTCTGTGTTGTTCTTCTTACTTCAACCAGTTCACCTGCAAGTCAGAAGCTTAATAGGCCATGGAAACTCCAATTGCACTAAACATCAAGCCTCTCAATACCCCTCATAGGGAGTTAGAATGGAAAGCTCTGGGAGATATGGATTATCAAATGTTAGACTATTTTCCATTAGGCTCCAAATATAATATTCAGATGCTAAATGAGTTGAAAGCCCAGCACCTTAGTGGAGCTGATATCCTAGGCATTTGGGACTCAAACTTGCCCATCTACAACCTCCCCCAGGTAAATCCTATGCCAGAATTGATCCACAGATGCCAGGAGTGCTATGATCCATGCCAAAGAGCTGTCCTCAGCCCCACAGGCTCAATTCTGTTCCATATCACCCCAGAGAGCATAAATGAGATGCTGCATTTCCACACTGCAAAACCATTGACCCCCCTCTACATGCAGAACTTGATAAAGAAGGGGACTAAGTTGTCAAATGACCAGATCATCAAAATCAACCAGCTGTTTGTACAACCAAGCTCTGAAGCCATCAGAACTCCTCCTATTGGATATGCATACTTAAATGAATTGGGCAGAATGCTAGTGGATTTGATCAGCTATGTCCTAGGGTTCAGGGGAGTGGAGGATGTGGATGATATTATAATGGAAATGCTGTCTATATTCTCTCCTGGAAAGCCTCCAGCTGTACATTATGACTATGCCACATATATTGCAGATAAGATCCATGACCAGCTAATGAATCTGCAAAGGGAAAGACTGTTCAGATACACTTCATACATTTACCATCTATTCTTGTTTTATCAACCAGGCAACTTCCTCATTCCCCTGAAACAAGTTAATGCCCAGGGGAATCCAAGGTCAGTTGTGTTTTGGACCTCTATTTTTCATTGCACCTCTGTATCACCATACACATACTGTGAGTTCATAGACTTGTTCATTCATCCAGCTATGACATTATTGTATGGTGTTTCTCCTCCAAGGCTAACTGATGACATGAGGAGAATTCTCCATCTAAACAAAACCTACAGCATTGGTAATTGGTACTTTTACCAAGACCACACAGTCATCAGAGTATATGGCTGTGAGTTGAAGCCTTATAGGCTGCCAAGGTATGTCCCTATGAGACTTTTTGCCCTAGAATACTTCAGGCAATTTGGGAATGCTGACTACCTCCACTTCCAAAGTAAGAACAAGAAGGCACAGTTGAAGGTAAGGAGCCAGCTGGGCCCTTTCCTATATAACAAAAAAGAAGAGGGATGGAAAGAGGCAAATAGTATCCTAGAGGCTCTCAAACTGCAAACTAGTTTTGAGTGGATACCCTATGACCCCAATCATTTTGTTTCCCTCAGGAGGATAAGATACAAATTGGGTACCTATTCACATGTGAGACAGCCTGAGATTGAGCAGTATGCCAATGCATTGAGCTGGGAAGAGGGCACCCTAGAAGAGGAAATCACTAGTGAAGCGCTGCTAGAAAGAGAGGCTAGAAATATTCAAAAAGAAGCTGACTTAGAAACTTGTGGACAGGTCCCCCTCTCTTATCGAAGACAACTTGGAGCAGCTGCCTCATCCTCAACAACACATCAGCGAGCTGCCATGAATACTCCACAGACAGCCAACAAAAGCAAAGAAAAGCAGGTGGAATAGCCACCTCCTATGACAGAAGAGCAAATGGAAACCCTAGTGCAGCAACAAGAAGAGATGGAGGAGCAGGGAGAAGTGCAGCAGCAAGAAGAACAGCAACAACAGGAAGAACAAAGGCAGGAACAGCCTGTCCAGCAAGAGCAAACAATGGAAGCCCCTAAATCCACTGAACAAACTGTGCCTCCAAGGCAAGAAACTTCAGCTGAGGCATCAATCCTCCAAACTCCACAAAAGGAGGATACAAGCAAGAAAAGGGACAGAGAGACTCCCCTTACAACATCAGCAATTCATGGGGAGAAAAGACAGAGAATTAATCCCTTCTCAGAGGAAGAAATTCCAATAGGACAGTCTTTTGGTATGGTCCCACCCAGCAGGGAAGCATCAGCAAGTTCCTTTCAACAGGAACAGGATAGAGCAATGGGAGGAGAAGTGAGTTCCTCAAATCAGCAAAGGGAAGGTGGACCCAGCATTAAACAGCAGTTCATCGACATTAAGAGGAGAAATGAGCCCATCAAGATACAGCTGTATAACCATCTGTTAAACATGGCCCCCACCAATCAACAAAGACTCATGTCTGCATATGATGTGCAGGAAGGCAAAATGATCATGAGTCATTTTATGCCAACAGCAGTGCAGCCCCAATCTGCCTCTGACTACTTGAGGACTAACCTGGAAGTCCTTGCCAAGGATATCCACCCAATGGACAAGATAGAACTGCATAAGCAAACAGGTGAGATGGTCTATGCTTCCTTGGCAGACCAAACATTGGATAACTACAGGCTACAAAATAGCCTTAATAATACAGCTGCCCAACTTGAGTTGGAAAGGGCATCATCACAGGCTAAGGACAATAGAATTAGGTCCTTAGAAGATATAATTGTTGAAATTGGGCATGATCCCAAAGATATCAAGGGCATACAAGAGATATTAAAACTGAGGGATGCAGACATGGCAGCCTTGAGGAGAAAGATCAAATTCCCAGCCACAATTCACCCTCAAACAGATGAGGTTGCCCAGCAAAGACATGATCAAGAAGCCACAACCTTGTTGATATCTCTGTACAAGCAGCTAATCCAAACTCAGGAAAAGCTGGGAGAATTGGAGGCTGCAAAAGCAGCACTACAGGCAGCCTTGAAACAAAGAGAAGAAGGGCAAACCTCCAAGCCTCCCCCTGAAGTAATCAACCTTGAGGAAACTGCTCCAACTACTGCTCCTCCTCCTCAGCAAACAGAACCTACAGCACCAACTACATCGACAGCTGCACCAACAACAGAGCAGACTCACAGTCTGGATATGCAGAAGCTTCAAAATGAAATTCAAGTCCTGGAAGCTCAAATGCTAGAGCTTAATCAAGCCAAAGAATCTTTGGCTAAAGTAAATGAAAGATATGACAAGAGCAAACAGAATGTGGCTGAGAAGGAAAGAGAGATAAAAGCTCTCAAAAAGAGAATAACTGAGCTTGAGAAAGAGCTCACACTAGATAAGGTGACAGCAGAGCTCAAAACAGTCCTGTGGGCCAATATTGGCCAGTCAATTACTGATCAGTGGCAGTTCGTTGAGACCATAGATGAACAGTCAGTACTCATTACAAAGGCAAATAGGGAAATACACAGAGCAAGAGCAAGCCTTGGCAACATGCCTAATGCTGCCAATACAATGATCAACATATTGAATAACAGGACAAGCTCACAACTGGCCACCATGGGAATTGCTCACAGGACCGAGACAATCTCAATGGTTGAAAGGGTCCTGACATTAAGAAACCTGGTTGGAACATTAGAAAGGAGAACCCAAGACATGCAGACCGAAATCAACAAGTTCATGGACAGGTTTCAGGTATTGCAAAACAAAGGCCTCCCCAGCCTACTAAGCAGTGTGGGAAGACTGCTTACCCATGAAAACTATGCTAAAAGGGTCAATGCCTTTGCTGCAAGTCAAATTGCAGCACAGCCCAGCACTTCAGCAGAATCAGGGCCAGCATCAGGGCAGACTCTATATAACAAGGTGGAAAACCTGTTTTTTATCATGAACGAGATCAATCATCTGTTCGATGTGCCTCCAAATTTCTATAAATATACAGAAGCAGATGAAACCATAGAGGCAATTATCAAGCACCAATTGCCCACACAGGAAGTCTGGAATAAATTGACACAGATAATATTATCAAGCCAGAACCTGTAATATTATGTTTTGTCCAATTTATAAGTGATCATACACAGGGAAAATTTTGGTAGATAAGCATACAGAGGAAAGATGAAAGGCTGAGCCAACTCAGCAGGGCTATTCGGTCACCACAGCAGCAAGCACAGTCACAGGTGGCAGGGCCGAGAAAATACAGCGCAGCAAACGTAAAGGCACATTTTCCAGCATTAAAGCAAAGCGTTTCAACCGACTCACTGACCTCCAAAGGTCAAAATATCCTCTGACAGACTTAAAAGAGCAGTTATGTTGCATTCAAAGCTGCAATAACTTCTTTTCTACTTTTCTGTACGAAGTAATGAAGATATTTTCTCTCTCAGATGACTCAATGCCTGAGATATTTTGTATAAACATTTCTATAAAGTCCCCTTCGCATGAGTTTGCAAGGGTTGTTGTTGATTTCATTTCTATACTTCTATTGCTGTATAACTCTCAGAGAAATAATACAAAAGGTGGATGGAATTTCCAAAGCTCTGTGTTCATTGATGCACTGTGGTGGCTAGCTGATTGTTACAGGATTCCTGCATGTTTCATAGCACAATAAGTCTTCTTTAAACTTCTGTGTTATATGTTTTCTAGTCTTTCATCTTCTTTCATGTTTATGAGTTTTACACTTAATGGCAAAGTAAAAGAATAGTTCCAGGATTTGATCACTGATTACCCTGAACTCAATCTAAGCTGTTATAAATGTTTTCTTCAGATAGAGTAAATAAGGTGTAATTCTTAATTGCTACACTTTCAAGCTATATCTTTCACTGTGATAAATATTTTCAGGAATTCAAGTTTGCTCCTGAGGCATCTATCTCTTTCCCACACCCCAGCTTTAGTGGAAAATTCTTAAATGCTTTCCACTGGTTGTTCACATATCACCATCATAATCTAACTTTGTTATATGAAATATTTAATTGGCCCTGTAATCTCAGTAAATCACCTCAAGGTTTCTAAACACTTGTAGCCACAGACTCCATTGCCCAATGAAATAGAATCATCTGCAGATTGCACACTTCAGGTACAAAAAGATATCCCTCAACCAAAGCATAAAACTAAACACCCTCATTTTATATCTAGCCTAAAATCATTCCAAAACAGAGACAAATTATAAAGAGAGAGCCCTCTCTGATTACAGTGTGGCTAGGCACTGTAATCCAAAGATTGGTTAGTCGTTACCCCGGTCGTATTCCCTTGGGAGTCATAGGGAACAACCTGGGTGATAACAGAAGTAAAGATTGACTTGCGTGGCCTAGAAGATCTCCTCATATGAATTGCGTTGTAGGTTCATCTGAACCTCCTCTAGAAGCCGAAACTTTTGGTGGTGGAATGAAGTCAATCCGACTGTCGGTTTGTGAGATATGGTCTGCCCTAGTTTGATAATGAAGCCGCTAATGCTGATGCTACTGATCTAGGGTTTGCTACTGCTGATATGAATTAGACTTATTGTACTATTTCTCTCTACTGAATTATTGAAGATAAAAGAAGATTTGATCAAAGGGTTTCCCCACACATTGTGGGGTTTGTCCCTGGCTAGCCGCCACATCTTGTGTCTCTTGTCTTGGCTTGTTTTCTGTCAATCGTTTAATGTTCTATCTACACTTTAATTTATGTACATGTGATTGCTAATCGGTGGAATATAATAAGAAAAAGAAGTAAACTGTTATAAGCATAGAACATACCATAAATTAACATGGTATCAGAGCTGAGGTGAAGACAAAGCCCGAGAAAGAGCAAGAGCAATCATTGAAGAGAAGATTGGCAAGGCTATCCTAAAAGAACTATGGGGTCCTCAACACTCTTTCCTGCCAAAGACAAGCTCCGTGAGAAAGCTGACTATCACGGATGGAAGATGTCTATCGATCTAACCCTTGAAGATCAAGGAGTGCTGGACCATGTAAGAGGAAATATTGTTGAGACTTCATCAAATGCATCTGCTGCTGCCTGGAACAAATGGAAAAATGGAGAAGTCAAAACAAAGAAGATCATCCGGGACTCTATCGACAAGTGCTTGGTGGCCTACATCTCTGATCTAGACACCTCCAAGGAAATCTACGACAGACTGGTGAGTTTATTTAAAGTTAATGATGCAAATCATGTTTTGTTTCTTAGAAATAAGTTGATGGAAATCAAGAAGGGTAAAGATGAAAGTATGCAAGCATACTTCTTAAGAATCACCGAGATCAAGAACGATATCCTATCTATTGGGGAAACCATTACTGACAGAGAAATGGCACTCACAACTCTCGGAGGATTACCATCTGAATCGTATGTGTTCAGGACTACTCTTCTAAACAATAATGTAATTCCTAGTTTCGAGGAATTAATGGCTAGATGCATTCAAGAACAAACAAGGGTAGAAGTGCAAGAAATGCCCATGCCTAAAGGTCCTCCTACTGCCTTTTCTTCTCATGCAAAGAGAAGAAAGGACTCACACCGGGACGATGATCAAAATCCCTCTGATGACAAATCAAAGGAATGACAAATTCAATAGCAAAGGTAAGAGGAGAGCTGGAGATCGAGGAAGAGGACAACCATTCAGGAAGGCTAGAAGTCCAGGATGTTTTAAATGCACCTGACCTCAAAAGGAACCTAGTGTCCATCTTGGCAATGGAAGACAGAGGCTACAAGGTAACCTTCAGCAACGGCAAGGTATGTATATGGAAAAATAATGATAAAGATTTCTTTACTCTTGGGTTTAGTGTTGATTCATTATATCAGGTCGATGGAAGTCCGCTAGGTGTCATGTCTTGTGACACAACTCTCTAGACCGAACTTTGGCATCGAAGGTTTTCCCACCTTCATTACAAAGCTCTACCCGATGTAAGACAGATGGTAACAGGGATGCCCGAATTCCAAGTGGAAAAAGAAGGTGTATGTCCGGGATGTGCCGAAGGAAAGCTCAAAAGGGGACCATTCCCCTCAAGCCAAAGCAAGACCTCCGATATATTACAGTTGGTTCACTCAGGCATACCTGAGGTTGGCATTAAGAGGGAGACTACTACACCACATACTCCTGAGCAGAATGGTGTGGTGGGAAGGAAGAACTGCACGATGATGGAAGCTGTCCGGGCCATGCTACATGATCAAAGACTTCTGAAGTTTCTATGGGTTGAAACTACAATCACCGTCGTATATGTACAAAATCGATGCCCTCATCAAGCATTGGGTTCCAAGACTCTTGAAGAAAAGTTCACCGCAAGGTGAACAATCTTCTGACTTTGAGGAGCTCTCAAGAAGCCGACACCAGGGAACTGAAAGAAAAGGATGATGAATCAATGCCTGATGTAGAAGAACCCATGGATCTGATTGATTCTCATCCACATGAGCCTTCCTCTTCTAGGAAGAGGCCTTCATGGCTTAGGGGGATACTTGATGATTCTGAAGGACATGCTGCACCCTGAGGAACCTTCCGTCAAATAAAGAAACTTATCAAGTATCAGGGATACCTGACCATCATGAGCACGATCATACAAAATGAACCTTCATCATTCTCAGATGTCGTCAAGCATTAACTATGGAGGGGTGCTATGACCATAGAATATGAGTCTATTATGGAGAATGATGTCTGGAAAGTAGTTCCTAGACCGTGGACAAGACAATTGTTACTTCAAAATGACTTTACAAGATAAAGCATGCAGCAAATGGAAGTATGGAAAAGTATAAGGTTCATTTTGTTGCTCGTGATTTATCCCAGAAGGAAGGTATAGACTATGATACTTGCACCTGTTGCCAGATATACGACCATCTGCTTGATCATAGCCTTTGTGACTTCACAAGGATGGAACCTACATCAGATGGATGTCAAGACTGCGTTCTTGCACGGTTTGATCAAAGAAGAGGTCTACGTGGAGCAACCCGAAGGATTTGAGATTTATGATTGAAAATCTCATTTATGCAGGTTGAAGAAGGCTCTCTATGGGCTGAAGCAAGCACCCCGAGCATGGTATGAGAGGATCGATAGCTACTTGATGAAGTTGGGATTCACTAGGAGTGAAGCCGATCCTAACCTTTACTTTAAGGTTGAAGATGAAAAGCCTATCATACTGGTGTTGCATGTGGATGACCTCTTTCTACAGGTGCAAACCCTCTCATTCACAAATGTAAGAGGGAGATGGCTTCTGAATTTGAAATGAAGGACCAAGGACTTGAAGTGTGGCAGAAGCCAAGGGAAATTTTCTTATCTCAAGGAAAATATGTGGTAAAGATATTGGAAAGATTTGGTATGATTGACTGCAAGACTGTGACTACCTCGAGGATCTTAACTTTTAAAAGTTATATGGTAGTGATGTCGGACCAGATTTGGGAAATGCCTCTGAGTTTCATAAACTCATTCGCATTGATGTTCTTGGTGAACCTCCATCCGAACATATGTTTTGCAGTTAGCATTGTGAGCTCATATTTGGTTGAGCCTCACTGGATTGATGCCAAGAATCTTCTGAGATATCTTCGTGGCACAATGGGTTAAGATACACTGTCGAAGATTTGAGACTACTTGGATATACTGACGCTGATTGGGCAAGCAGTGTGGTGGACCGTAAGAGCACTTCCGAGTGCTATTTCACCTTGGGATTTGCTTCGATATCCTGGATGAGCAGGAAGCAGAAGTCAGTGACTTTGAGCACCGCTGAAGCAGGATATATTGTTGCTAGCATGACCTCATGTGAGGCAGTCTGGTTGCGAAAGCTCTTCAATGAGCTGTTTGGATTTACATTGGATACCATTGTGATTCTCTATAACAACCAGAGGTGGGATTCGATTATTTAGGAATCATGTATTTGTCGATTGCTCCAGTAGATAGACATCATCTGGGATATGGTAAGTTGATGAGAAAGGAGGCTCCATCGCATTAAGATGATGTACATGTTGATACACCTTGTCAAAACCCTGAGGAAAGATCTAATTTGTGATTTTCCCAAACGACTTGGAGTCATCAAGAAACCCTTGTACAAGGGTCCTACATGTTGCATACATTGAGCTCTGGGAGCTCTGAGGGCTTGTGGTTCTTACTGGAGCAACATAGGACCACAGGGTGACTCACCCTCCCCTGGTGGTGTGCACTGGAACAAGATGATTCGCTCTCTTGTGGAACAAGATGATTCGCTCTCTTGTGGAACAAGATGATTCGCTCTCTTGTGGAACAAGATGATTCGCTCTCTTGCAGGACAAGATGATTCACTCTCTTGTGGAACAGGATGATTCGCTCTCCTGTGTAGCAGGATGATTAGTTCTCCTGTGAGGCCTGGATTGATGTGTTCTCAATGGAAATTGTAGCAGGATTGATGTGTTCTCATGTGAGGCCTAGATTGATGTGTTCTCCATGGCGGCCTGGATTGATGTGTTCTCCATGGTGATTGTAGCAGGATTGATGTGTTCTCCTGTGAGGACAGGATTGATTAGTTCTCCTGTCGAGGCATCCTACCCATGCAGTCTGGGACTCATAGGAAGTACCTCTCATCTGATCAATGAGCAGGGAAATGAAGTTAGGGACCATAGTAGTACCGATGGATGCATCGTTGTAACTACCGTACTCCCTACGCTAGCATGACCTCCATTGATCTGGGATCAATGATACTGGTCTGGGACCAGTGGTAGGAGTTGTACCATACTATGACACTGACTTCGGGTCGGTTGAGATTGGTCTGGGATCAGTGGTACATACTCTGAGACTGACTTTGAGTCAATGGAGGATGATATTGTTCTAGGACCATTGGAGTTGTACTCACTATGACGCTGACTTTGGGTTGGTTGAGACTGGTCTGGGACTAGTGGTACATACTCTGAGACTAACTTTGACTCAGTATGATACATCCTTGATCATTTCTTCTTCTTCATAATTCGGACAAAAGCAGAGTAGAACAGAACAATGCAAGAGCAGAGCAGAACAAAACAAAACAGTACAGATCAGTGCAGGGCAGAACAAGACAAAGAAGAACAAGAAAAATAGAGCAGAGCAGGGCAAGGGTCAGGCTGTACAAGGCAGTGCATTTGATGGATGAATAGTAACGACTGATAGACAGATTGCAGATGAAGTTCTCCATGGTTGAGAGGGAGTGTTAAAATTGGCAACCAGGGCAAAACTTCATGTGGGTCATCTTATTCATGGCTGATAATATTTTTATTAGATTCCTCTCATCGAGAGGTGTAGGATTGATATAAATATCATCCGATTCTGATAAGTATTCATGGAGATATGAATTTATTTTGATTATGGAATTATTATCAAGCCGACCTACAACACATGTAGGCTCAGAAGCCCAACAGTCGCATCTATTCACCCACCAACGTTGTGTATAAATATAAGAGGACTTTTCCTCATTTGGACTCACTCATCTCATCACATCTCTCTCTCTCTCTACTGCGCAGATATGAGTCTCTTCTCTACTGCGTTGAAATGGGTCTCTCTCTCTCACACGTGTGAAGCCGGAAGCTGTTGAATTTGAAGCTGCAACTGCAAAAGTAAAGATTGACTTGTGTGGCCTAGAATATCTCCTCTTTGGAACTGCAATGTAGGTTCATCTGAACCTCCTCTGAAAGCCACAACTTTTGGTGGTGGAATGAAGTCAATTCGATGAATGGTTTGCAAGATATTGACTGCCCTAGTTTGAAGCCAGAAACTACTGAAACTGAATCTGCAACTGCAGAAGTAAAGATTGACTTGCGTGGCCTAGAAGATCTCCTCATATGAACTGCACTGTAGGTTCATCTGAACCTCCTCTGGAAGCTGAAACTTTTGGTGGTGGAATGAAGTCAATCTGACTGTCGGTTTGTGAGATATGGTCTGCCCTAGTTTGATAATGAAGCCGCTAATGCTGATGCTACTGATCTAGGGTTTTCTACTGCTGATATGAATCAGATTTATTGTACTATTTCTCTCTGCTAAATTATTGAAGATAAAAGAAGATTTGATCAAAGGGTTTCCCCACACATTGTGGGGTTTGTCCCTAGCTAGCCGCCACATCTTGTGTCTCTTATCTTGGCTTGTTTTCTGTTGATCGTTTAATGTTCTATCTGCACTTTACTTTATGTACATGTGATTGCTAATCGGTGGAATATAATAAGAAAAAGAAGTAAACTGTTATAAGAATAGAACATACCATAACTTAATACCTCTCATGTTAGCTCCTAAGAAGAATGGGAAGTGGAGAATCTATGTGGATTAATGGGAACTCAACAAGGCTACAAAGATGGACCATTTTTCATTGCCCTTCATTGACCAAGTCCTAGATGGACTTATAGGGAGGAAATTCTTCTCCTTCCTCGATGGATTTAGTGGATACAATAAAATCTAGATCAGCCCCAAAGACCAAGATAAGACCACATTCACTTATCCTTGGGGTATATTTTCTTATTAAGTTCTTCCATTTGGTTTATGTAATTCCCTTGCTACTTTATACAGGACCGTTTTGAGTATTTTTGTTGAATTAGTTCATGATTCTAATGAAATATACATGGATGATTTCACTCCTTATGGATGTGACTTCCATGAAGCTCTCTCCAATCTGTGCAATGTTTTGAATAAATTCATTGAGATGAATCTCTCTCTAAGCCTTGATAATTATGAGTTATTGATGAATGAGGGGATTGTCCTTGGCCATTCCATATCCAAGGAAGGGATATAGGTAGACCCAAATAAAATTGCCATCATCAAAAGGGTCCCTACCCATTAGAAGCAAAGAGTTGTCGGGAGCTTCTTGGGACTAGATGGGTATTATAGGAGATTCATCAAAGAATCTAGTAAAGTGGCTTCACCCTTGTTTGGTTTACTGGCCAAAGGTTTAGATTTATTCTAGACCAACAGTTATCAAGAGGCCATTGAAGTGTTGAAAGAAAAGTTGGTCGTTTCACCCATCCTAAGGGATCCCAACGGGGCATTACCTTTTCCATATCCATACTGATGCATCAGATAAAACTATGGGGGGAGCCTTGGGACAAGTAGATGATAAGTTGCCTTATGTTATTTATTTCATTAGTATGAATTTGTCTAAAGTTGAGCTGAATTACACTATCACTGAAAAAGAACTCTTGGTTGTAGTACATTCTTTAAACAAATTTAGGCATTATACCACTAGGTACCAAACCTTTTTTCATACTGATCATGCAGCCATTAAATATTTGATGAACAAGCCTGATGTTAATGCTAGGATAATTGGATGGTTTTTATTGTTACAACAGTTTGATTTGACTATTATTGACAAAGCCAGGAAAGAAAATGTGGCTGCAGATTTTCTGCTCAAGTTAACCTTGTCTGCAGATAATGAAGAGATGGCAGATGATCAACTGACATATGACCACCTCTTTTCCATCTCGGTGCTTTATCCTTGGTTTGATGACATAGCAAACTACTTGGTTTTTGGGAGGTTCCCTCCTAATCTATCATCCAAGGAGAAAAGAAAGATTGTAAGGAAAATCTCCACTTTCACTTGGATTGGGGGCAATCTTTTTAGATTAGGACTAGATCAAATCTTGAGGAGATGTGTAAGAGAATATGAGGCCTTTGACATCCTATCATCATGTCGTGATGGGCCTTGTGGAGGTCATTTTGCTGCAAAAGGGACAGCCTTTAAAGTTTTATAGGTTGGTTACTATCATCACACTTTAGATCAAGATGCGAGTAGATATACCACTAGATGTGATCAATGTCAAAGAATGGGAAAACCCACATGAAGATGAAATTCCCCTACAACCTCGAGTGGCCTTAGATCCATTTGAAAAGTGGGGCATGGATTTCATTGGGCCAATTGATCCACCATCATGATAGAAAAGTACATCATTGTGTGCACTGGTTACTTGACAAAGTGGACTGAGACAAAGGAAGTCAAACCAAAAACTGAGCAGAAAGTGTGCAGAATTTTTGAGAGAAAACATCTTCTATAAGTTTGTGTATCCAAGGGAGGTAGTCACTGATCAAGGAGCACAATTCACATCCAATTTTATTGAAGATCTCATGAGGCAGCAGGATATCAAACAGAAGACATCCACTGCAATCATCCTCAAGAAAATGGGCAAGTAGAGGTCACTAACAGAGCATTGGAGAGCATCCTCACCAAGGTTGTTAGCAGGAGGAAAGATTTGGCAAAGAGACTAGTAGAGGCCACTTGGGCCTACAATACCACTTGGAAAACCACCACTGTATTCACTCCATATGATTTTGTTTATGGGAAGAAATATTTTTTTTATATTGTGTTTGAATATAACACTTTGAGAATGGCATCTCAATTGGACTTAGATGTCACCACAGCACAACAAGGAAGATTCCTCCAATTGAATGTCTTAAATGAGTTCAGAATGCAAACTCTTTTACGCACTGAAGTCATACAATTGCAAAAGGAAGGTCTCACATGACAAGCATATCAAGGAAAATACTTTTCAAGAAGGGGATTAGGCCCTGTTATATGATTCTAGGTTCAAATATTTTAAAGGGAAGCTAATGACAAGATTGTTGGGTCCATATCTAGTGGAAAAGTGTCATCAAAATGGATCTGTCCAAATCAGAACCATTGATGAGGAAGGCATTCCCTTTCTTGTAAATGGTTATAGGTTGAAGATACATAGAATACCTATTTCCATGGAGGAATTTATCAGTTCAATCAACAACGAATTAAATGTGATTGGGAGTTTCATAGCTTCTAGTCCACAGCATTCCTAGAAATTTGAAAAAATAAAAATAAAAATGCCTGGATGAAAACCTCTATGAGGCATTTGAGATCAACTCCAGGGTTGAAAACCTCTATGAGGTGGCCTAGGAGCAAAAAACAAAGAGAAAAAAATAATAAAGATACCTAGGTGAAAAGCTCCCTTGAGGCACCTAGTGTAGGAATGCATGTTGAAAACATCCTTTGAGGCAACCTGTGTGTCTTAAGAAAAAAGAGAAAAAATAAAATAAAAAATAGAAGAAAAGGAGAACAAGGAAGAAGTTTATATCATGTTTGCTAACCTTTCTTTTGTTTTGTAAAATTGTACATAGTGGTATATTTCATGGCTATGGGACAAGACCTACAAGCTATCATCCATTTCTCCATACATACACCTCATATACATCCTCTCCATCCATATTACTATCTCGTTACACCATCACATCATCAAGAAATTCAAATTTCACCTCCTCTCTATGATGCTACACGAAGGTCCTATAATGAACAAGAGAAGTCTGTGGAGCTATAGGAGGGAGATATGAGGAGGAAAACAGCCCAAAATACCATCTTGACTTTGATAAATGATAAATAAGGTCCTCCTATGACTTTTCCATCATCCATCCATCACCCATCCACTCCATTTCACCAAAAATTTGCTCAAATTCTCCACATTGTCCTACCTTAAGGGAAAAACACATAAGCTACTATTTTCTATCTCTACCATGTCTACACTACTACTCAATGACTCTAACCCTATCCTCATAGCTTATCATCATCTCCCTCATACAGACTGAAGACTTCAAGGGGAGAACAAAAGAGTGGCTATAGGAAGAAACTCCTGCTGTGGTAGCATGTGCAACCACACAACAATCAATGATACTATTTTTTTCGACCACCAGAAGAGATGATGAAGCTTTGTTTGCAGCTATGAAGGGACACCTCATTCTCAAGAAGGATTTCCACTAGCAGCAGCATCTTGGATATCATAAGAGGCACCTACAAACACACAGCAAAAGAAACAGCCAAGGTAGCATCAAGAATGAAGACATGCACAGGAAATAAGTCAAAAAGGTCAACTCCCTTAATCATAATGATACATGGTCCAACTCTAGCATGAAAACCTCTACAACAATTTGATCCACATGTAGGCTCAGGTATGGCAACCCTAACCTCCTCCCTCTAAATAAAAATGACAAAAATGTGTTTTGAGCAAGAAAAGTTGTTTTAATGGGCTGGAGGCGGCCCCTGTTGTCTGTATAATGTAACTATCTTTGTTGTACTTAATTGTTATTTTAGATAATAGCATAAGCATTTTCAATATATATATATTATAATCTGCTTCTGCTAAACTGTGTGCAACTGTCGCGTGCTTCCCATTGAACGAGGATATCATACTTGTGCCCAAACTAAAACAATAACTGGAAGTGCTCTTCCATTCACTTGCATCTCCTGCCCAATCTGAATCAACAAATCCATGGAGTAACAACTAACCATCTCTTGCATACCTCATGCCATAATGAATTGTGCCCTTCAAGTATCTAAGCACATGCCTGGCAGCTTTCCAATGAGACTGTCGGGGTTCAACCATAAACTGGCTCAATGTATTTACAGATAAACATAAATACAGACTAGTATTCACAAGGTACATAAGGGACCTGGTCAATTGCCTACACAAAGTAGGATCAACCAAATATCAATTATCATCAAAAGTGAACTTCAGATTTGGAAATATATGAAAGATCTCCACAGTGTACTTCCCTTGCCCAAGGAATACTTCACTTGCACCCAGCCAATGAACTTGGCCATCCTCGAATAATAAATTCAAGTGTGAGTAAGTCACCCATGCAACATGGAAATGTCAACTCAAAATGCAGTGGTGTCCTCAAAGAGTGAGGTGATAATCACGAGGATGGAGAAATGATTAAAGTTAGTGGGGACAACGTTCCAAAATAGGAAACGCATGTTAATTCCAAGTCACTAGAACACTCCAATATTTGAACCAAAAGAGGATATTGTTCATTGGCTCAACTTCATTTTCACCATCGAGTAACCTATAGTGCCACTGAGGAGCTTCGAACCCTATTTGCAGGTGCTACGTGAGAAAGTCGTAGGTAGGCCTGCAATTTCTATAGAAGGGTCAAGAGGAGCTACAGGAGGAGTTGGGAGGAGAAAAAGGAGTCACAATGGCTCGATACTGTCTCAAAAACTTCATGCATACCAAAAATTTCTCTAATAAGAAGTAAGTGAAACCCTCCTTCTTTGTTTCTACACCCAATTTCATGAGTAGTCTACTTGAAATTAAGAGACTATACCATTCAATTAATCAATAGGGGGTCTTTTTGAAAGCTTGGTGTGGTTAAGAGAAGAGAAAATAGTTTGGTTGATATCAACTCGAGCACCCTTCTTCCTCACTATTACCAAGCACTATACCATTGTTTCACCACTGAGACTGTTTGAAATTTTTTGAATTCCACACCTACATAGCATCAAGGAGTAATAGAGTGCTAGGCCCCTATAATACTAGTGATTCCCCCATTACTGTTGTCATTGTATCCCTTATTGTTATTATTGTGCCCCTATTGTCCCCATATTGTTATTAGTATGCCCATAGAAACCCACTATTGTTATTTTTGTGCCCTTATGTTATTACTATTATGTCAGCTTGATTATATTGTGACCCCTTAGACTCCTATATATAGAATGGAGGTTTAGTCATTTGTATCATCCAAGAATTGTTCATTTGTGTAATGTAAAGGAGGTTTCCCCCTCTAAGATGCTGAATTCTAAGGCGTTGATCTATCTTTTCTATCTTTTTGTGAGCTGGCTTCCTAACATTTGGTATCAGAGCTTTGGATTCTAGGGTTTCAATGCTCCAAACAGGTCATCGTGGAATTTGCACTATAGCTTTTTTATTGGGAAATTTTAGAAGCTACAAGAAAAACCCATTTGACCGAAATCATTTTGAACTTCAGATCTGAATTTCAGAGATTGTCTCGCTATATTTGCGGAGATATGATCTAAGGAAGTTAGGGCTTTTGCAGACTCCTGAATTACATTCCAAATAGGTGACCTGAGGAAAATTGTCATAAATTTTGTTTTGATCATCAGATTGAAATTTCGTAAGAAGTTTTAGAAAGAGAACAACCTGTAGTTTTCTGTGTATCAGTTTCTAGTACTAAGGTCGAAACAATGACACGTGGCACGTCATACAAGTTTGCTCTACTGAACTAGTTTATAATCAGGTCATCGTGGGAGATTTGACATAAATCTGGCTTGGAGAATCTAATCTTGATTAGACTTTTGGGGTTAGAAAGAGGACTTAAAGGGCTACCGCAAAAAAATATTTTAGATATTCAAGATCTACAGTTACAGAGATACAACAAATTCAATATCAAGCTCTTACAAAGTGAAAAAAAAGTGTGTAGTTTTTTTAAATTTTGCATAAGATTGGTTCGAAAAATTAGTTTGAAGGAATTCAAAGGGAATAGTGAAGAATTATTAGAATTAATTAATGCCCCGAAGAATGAAAATGGAAACACCTAGTAAGCAACCTGAAAGCTCGAGCATGACTCGTGAAGAAGAGGAAGAAATGCAACATGATATATCAAAATTACAAGATGAAGTACAACAAATTTCACTCTCACTAAAGGTAAATGAAAACAAGATGAATGGCATGGAAGCTAATATGAATGGCATGCAAGTTAAGATGGAAGCTAAGATGGATGGTGTGGAAGCTAATATGGATGGCATGGAAGCTAAGATGAATGGCATGGACACTAAGATGAATGGCATGGACGATAAGATGGAAGAATTGAAGATAAATTTGAATAAGTTCCTACAAGAAATGGTCACTAATGGTGAAAGGGTAGTAAAGGAAACTCATGATGAGAACAAAATAAATGTTAATCATGATTTCATATACTCTAATGTTGGATTGAAGACCCACCAATTTCCAAAAATCGATGTAAGGAAGTTTGATGGCAAGGATCCCAGAACATGGATACTACAGATGAAGCAATTTTCTGATCTCCATAATGTGAAAAACACACAATAGGTACGTATTGCAACTTTATATTTGGAACCAAATCAGTTTGTATGGTATTGATGGCTTTTCTCTCATAAGAAAATTGTCACTTGGGCAATTTTTACAGAAGAAATGATAGCACATTATGAGGATACGAAAAGCAACACCTTTTTTAGCCAATTGATAAATCTCAAACAAAAGGGTTAAATGATGAAGCACATTGAGGACTTCCAAAAATTGAACATAAGGGTAAAAGATATTCCAAAGGAGCACATAATTGATGTGTTCATAGGGATTTTAAAGGATAATATCCAACATGAGGTTCGCCTTTGGGAACTTGATTCATTGGAGAAGGCATTCAGGTTAGCAAGAAAAATGGAAAGAAAAATTATGGCAACCAGGAAGCCTACCACTCACAACTATAAAGATGGAAGTGTTGTTTCCCCTAGCCTTCCACAACCTACAAGGTTGACACCACAACAATTGGAAGAAAAAAGAGCAAAAGGGCTTTGTTACAGTTGTGATAGCAAATACACTAAAGGTCATAAGTGTGCTGAGAAGAAATTATTCTAAATATATTGTGAAGAGGAGGAAGAAAAGGAACAAGAAATGTCAAAAGAAGAGGATATACTCCAGGAACAAACCATAGATAAAGAAGAAATGAATCTGACCATATCTTGTAATTCATTGGCTGGAATTACCACTCCTCAAACTATCAAAATAGAAGTACATATCAAGAAGAAAAAGGTAATAGTGTTGATTGATTCAGGAAGTACCCATAATTTTATTCATTGTAAGATAACAAAGGAATTGATTGCTTCCTATATCCAGCACCAGAGTGTCAAGTGATGGTTGCAAGTGGAGAAACCATAAATTGCTCTAGAAAGTGCCATAATCTCAAGCTATCCATGGGAGAATATGTATTGAATAGCCCAATGCTTTCCATTGCAATGGGTGGTGTTGATGTTGTACTAAAAGTCCAATGGCTGCAATCCTTGGGTACGATAGCTTTTAATTTTTAAGAACTGTTCATGAAATTTTGTGTGGAAGGAAAGGAAGTTGAATTAAGGGGTATTGCAGGGAAACTGGGAAAGATAATCATCTCTAACAGTATGACAAAGCTTCTAAAGAAGGAACAATGAGGTGTAATTGCACAATTATGTTTGCTAGAGGTTCCCACATCGAAATCATCTATTTCTCCAGATCTCCAAAAATTCTTGGACAATCATTCCAAGGTATTTGAGACTCCCAAAGTCTCCCACCTATTCATGATCATGATCATGCTATTCATTTGCTTCCAATAAGTGTTCCTCCAAAAATCAAGCCGTACAGATATCCCTATGCCCAAAAGAGTGAAATTGAATGTATGGTCGTAGAAATGCTAGAGGCTGGTATAATTCAACTTAGTCAAAGTTCTTTCTCTACCCCAGTAGTATTGGTGCACAAGAAGGATGGATCATGGCGCATGTGTCCGGATTATATGGATCTCAACAAGTGTTATAGGAGAAAATGACCCCCTCATCAACTCAGAGGTGAAAGACAGCATGACTGAAGCAAAGACCACAATTGCAGGCCTTGATTCTACACTAACGCTCTCTGCACATTGCTAACCTGATTTATAAAGCTTGTTACCAAGCATAGAGGAGCGTTAGTCACCCTGCTAACTCAAGTTGTTAGACTAGGGGGATCGTTAGTGAACCTATGAGAAGTTTAGTGGGTCAAGCCAACAAATTTGCTCACAAATATCTAGACATTTATCCCTAAATTTGCTCAAGAAAAGCAAGGAAACTCCAAAAATCAAGATATTTGGAGAAATTCCAATTTGAGAATGAAGGAAAATGGGAAAAAGCTTGAAAACAAGGTAGGTTCATGGATTTTTCCCTAATGAACTCTAGGAGGAGCTTGGCAACCCTAACCTGATTGCTACATAAGTAACGAGAGGGCCATTGTGGAAGGGGTCAAAGCATTTGGAAGGATAGCCCATTAAGTTGTTGTGAATTGTCATATACTTGAAGAAGTGAACTGAAAGAGGGAGAGAGAGAGAGGAAGAAGGGGAAAGGAAGGTTGATACAACAGATGGTTGTAATCACTCTTCCATTATAAATATAGAACTGCAGTTGTGTTCCCTACTCCATAGTGCCGGTAATATTGTTCAAGATTTGTTAATTCTAATGCTTGTCGAGATGAGTAGTTAAGTTATACACTAATATATGTTTATTGTGCATTCTTACATTAGTTTTCAAGAGCATATGTTATGATTGGTTTGCCTTGTCCTTTGTGCAAGAATTGTCTTGGAGCGGCCTTGAAGGAATTCTTCTTGCCTCATAGAGATCTCCAATCAAATCTAGAAGGAACTAAAGGTGATCCTCTTTCCATACCTTGTCAATTTATGTTTGATAGATGAACATGTGCATAACTTGGTAGCTTCTGAAGATAATCTTACAATCTATTGAAGGTCCCGGAAAGACCTTTGAGGGTAGTTTTCATCCTACATACACTGTGCATTTTACCCCATAGCAGAATTGGCGACTCCACTAGGGACTATACATCTAGTTCCCGATTTACCTGGACTCCTCTCAGTTCTTCTCTTTCTTTTAAGAGCTCCCTACTTCTTCAAATCCTTTTCTGATCCACCAACTATCTGGTTGCATCCTACTAGTTTGTATTCTCCTTATAAAATGATCCTAAAGGCCCTTTGTTTGAGCTATTTCCCTCACTAACACAGGTTGCTAGGCTAAACAGAGCTTTATAAAGCACTGTGCCTGTGTACAGGGAGTGTTAGTGGACCAACTAATTCTCTGTTTACACTAAAACATAGCGTTAGTCTCCCATTTCCATGATTTCCAGTAGATTCTGTGGACCAAATGGGGAGGGGGAATTTTCTCATGATCTAAAGTAAGATCTGCAACTATATTATGTTAACAAATTTGGTGTCCTGAAAATTTATTTTTAGGAAAATGTTTTAGTTTTTCTCTCTTAAAATACATTTTTTTTAAAGAAAGACTGATAAATTGTATTCATCCTTCTATCGAAATTGTTGTAAGCTGCTTCATTTTGGTTTTTAGTAGTTGTTAGGAAATATTAGGAAAAGAATATTTTGGTTATGCAAGTGTTGAATGGCTTTAGATGCACAGACGAATCCATGAATATGTGAAAAGATGGATATTATGTAGAATAAGACTTGTTTTCATAAGAATTGAAAAAAAAATCAGAGCATTGTTCTACATGATTTATTGAGTCAAGAGTCTCACCATATTCATATGTCAACACCCCTACCAAAGACAAATAACCAAGTACACTTAAAATTTACATTAAAATCAATCAGTTACTCTTTTGAGCAAACCAAAATTAGCTAGGCTAGGACCTTGGGATAAGCATGTGAGTGAACTGCCCAAGGTTGAAAAACCAAAACTAGTGTTGTTACCGAGTGAAAAATCCTTTTGCACTCATATTACCAGGACCACTCCACTAACAACAGAGCGAAATACGAGACAACATCAAACTGTAATTGAAGGTAGCCTGCCTTCTCTTACAAATTCTTTGGGCATTATGTGTATTGGGGATCCCTTCGGGGATTTCGGAACTGAGTCAGGGACTCAGGTATCCTGCCCACACAGCGTGTTGTCTACGATTATGTCCCCCCTAGTAATGTCTATGATTTGTGGTATCTCTAGTGGCAAAACTTCTAGGTACTTACACAAGGTGATTGGGACGAGTTGTCCTGGTACCTAACACAGATAGATCTACTTTGTCTTCAGTTTTTGGGAGGGTGCTCATCTTCACGAGAGTACTTGGCCCCTCAATCTGAGGTTCGATCAAAGCTCTAAAGTAACCATAATCATACATTTGGCCATCCTTCTTTGTTATTCATTGAGATACTGGGTTTCATCTTCAGTGATCGGTGCTTATCAGATGAGGTACTTTCCCTCTGTTTGCTGATTGATATATTTAGTGTATTTTTTATTTTTAGGTACCTAAGTGCTATCATTTTTTAGACTTTAAAGAATATCACATTAAAATTTATTTGATAAAACTTAACAGTCACCATGGTTACATCCGGCCCTCGTCGTCACTCCAAATGATTGTTAGGACTTCCTCCACTCATTATGGAAGATCCACTGAGTTCCACTAACTCAGATTCCTCATCTTCAACGAATCAGTCTCCTAAATCTCACACGAGATTCGTGTGGATGACCGAGGATTCAAATTTTTTGGAGGATTTCTTCACGGAAGGATTTCTTCCTCACTTTAACACTCCGCTCACAAATCTGTCAGACCCTATCGTGGTTCCTGTGGTACCTGTACTTCCTTCTTTAGTAGGTGGAACTTTCCCATCTATCCAGTCGACAACCCACGGGTTGTGGAGTTTTAGAGACACTGTTGGTCCTCTACCACTTCCCCAGTTGACGGTCATCACAACACTAGTAATGTGGAATCCCGCTATCTCATTTGTCCTAGGTATGACAACTCCTATGGTGCTGCAATGCATACCTTCGAAAAGTTCCACATGCAGTGCTCCATATAACACTCAATGTGACACTATGGGCATGGTTCCTGTTACCAAAAACACGGTCGGCCACCAATTTACAGTTCCAACCCCCAGATTTAGATATCTAGGGGGGTTCCCAATATGCACATGTCGGTAGGGAATGTCATAGTTTCCCCTCCATTCTCAGGCATGCATGGATAGTCGCTAATTGACATGAGTGTTCCCTCTGTCAATCAAAGCCAAATGGTTAGTTTTTGTGTCGGTCAGGAATCCACAAGGGATTCCCAACCAATCCATGGGGGCACCCTACTCACATACTCTAATGAGTCAAGGGGGAACCACTTATACTGGGGGCAATTTCATACCCCAGTATCAAATCCTCGTGTAAATCCACTCTACAACACCATACTGCAAAGCAACTGCTACACCACGCAACCCATGTATAATATGGGGAACCAAATGATGGGAGGAGCGCAGAGCTCCTCAAGTCGTCAGTTGTCACCATGGTCCGAGCCAGGGGCACCTAACACTCTGCCTTTTTTGGCAACGTTGGATATACCCGACTTATACAAGCTGACGAACAACCCCATCTATCACAACTTACAATGGTCGCCAATCCCGCATGTTATGAAACCAGCTCAAGAAAAGATAGAAAAGATAGATCAATGCCTTAGAATTTAGCCTCTTCGAGGGGGCAACCTCCTTTACATTATATAAATTAACAATTCTTGGATGATTCAAGTGACAGAACCTCCTTTCTTTGTATAGGAGTCTAAGGAGTCACAATATAACCCAGCCAACCTAACAATAATAATATAAAGCCACAAAAATAACAATAGAGGGATTCTATGGGGCATAATACTAACAATATGGGGATAATAGGGGCACAACAATATTAATAATGGATGCAACTACAATAGTAATGGGGTAATTACTAGTATTATAGGGACCCAACATGCCCCTCTCCTTCAAAAAAAGTGTTGTCCTCAACACTTGAGTAGTTCTGGTTCTGGATGCTTCTGTATAAAATTCTCATCCTCCCATGTGGAATCTTCAGCAGATAACTTCTTCCACTTGATAAGATACTCTGAAATTGATCGATTTCATAACTATCGAGTTCTTGTTTCTGTGACTACTTCCGGTTCCAATATAATTTTTCCTTCCTCGTCAAGTTCTGTCAATATTGTTTGAACTGGGAGCTTTTCGCCTATAACCTTCTTTAAACATGAAACATGGAAAACTGGGTGCAATCGAGAAGTTGCAGGAAGCTCCAATTTGTATGCCATAGTACCAATCTTTTGCAACACCTTATACGGACCATAATACTTTGGTGATAATTTATTATCCTTCTTAGCTTGCTTGAGGGACATTTGCTTATATGGTTGTAGCCGTAGGAATACCCAATCCCCTACATCAAAACTTCTTTCACTCCGATGTTGATCTGCCTATTGTTTCATTCTATTTTGTGCCAACACGAGGTTATCCTTTAAGAGTTGGAGGACTTTTTGTTGATGTTCGATGTGATGTTCCACTGCTTGAACCTTAAAATTTTCTCTTAAATATGACGTGATGGATGGTGGCTGATATCCATAAAGTGCCATAAATGGGGTCATTTTTGTTGCTGTATGGAAGGAAGTGTTATACCACCATTCAGCCAGAGGCAACCATTTGACCCATTGTGTTTGTTTATCTGATACAAAGCAACAAAGATATCCTTCCAAACATTTGTTTACTATCTCAGTGTTCCCATCAGATTGAGGATGATAAGATGAACTATGAGCTAACTGAGTACCAAGACAAGAAAATAATTTTGTCCAAAAATTTCCAGTGAAAATGGGATCTCTGTCACTTACAATAATCTTTGGGTTTCCATGTAGCTTTTGAATTGTTTCCATAAATGCAGTAGAAACCGTTCTGGCTTTAAATGGATGTGATAATGCACAAAAGTGTGCATACTTGGTAAGTTTGTCAACTACCACCATGATGACACTCTTTCCCTCAAACTTGGGTAAACCTGTGATAAAATCCATTGAAACCTCCTCCCAACGTTGGCTTGGAATGGATAAAGGTTGTAATAGACTCGGTGTCTTATTTTTTTCAGCTTTATTTTGTTGGAAAACCAAACATTCCGCCACAAATTTTTGAATATCCGATTTAAGGCCATCCCAAAAAAATTCCTTCTTAACCCTATGGTAAGTTTTTAAAAATCCTAAGTGCCCTCCTAAGGGAGAAGTGTGCAATTCCCTAAGAATATTTTGTTTTAGTTGGGAATTCTTACAGAGGTATAAGCGATCTTTTTACCATAAATAATCATTTTTCCAACTAAATGTATCAGACATACTGGAATCTTGTTGTAACTTTCGAATAAGTTCCCATACTTCTTCGTCATTCTTCCATTCCTCCCTTGCTTCATTTAACCAATCTGGTTGGATAATAGAAATGGCGCACAACAATGCTTCCACATCCTCATCCTTTCTTGAGAGTGCATCTGCCACCACATTTTTCTTCCCTTTTTTGTAGATTATTTCAAAGTCATAACCCAACATCTTTGTGACCCACTTTTGTTGCTCTTCGGAGGATAATCTTTGTTTTAAAAAGTATTTAAGGCTATTATGATCCGTTTTTACCTTGAAGTGTCTTCCCATTAGGTATGGTCTCCATTTATTAAGTGCATGGAGTATTGCCAACATTTCCTTCTCATAAATAGCTTTGTGTAAAAACTTTCCCTTGATTGGACGACTTTCAAAACCAATGGGTCTTTCATCTTGCATTAAAACAACACCAATTCCATTTCCTGAAGCATCGCATTCGACAATAAAGGTTTTTTTAAAGTCCGGTGTAGCTAAGACCGGTGCTTGGCACATTGCCTTTTTAAGAAGTTCAAAGGCCTTTGTTGCTTCTCGAGTCCATGAAAATGCATCTTTATTCAATAATGTTGTTAGAGGTGCTGCTATTATCCCATAATTCTTAACAAACTTGCGATAATACCCTGTCAACCCGAGAAATCCTCGCAGATGCTTTATGGATGTGGGAATTTTCCATTCCTTAATGGATTTAATTTTGCTAGGGTCTACCTTAACTCCTTCATGAGATACAATATGACCCAGATATTCCACCTCTTGTACTCCAAAAAAACATTTTCATATTTTTGCATATAATTGTTTCTCCTCCAATAGTTGTAGCACCCTGTCAACATATTCAACATGATCCTTCCAAGACTTGTTGTAGATTAGTGTATCATCAAAAAGTACTAACACAAATTTTCTAAGGAATGGTTTGAAAATGGAATTCATCAAACTTTGAAATGTTGAAGGTGCATTGGTAAGGCCAAAAGGCATGACCAAAAATTCATAATGACCCTCATGAGTTCTAAATGTTGTTTTTGGAATGTCTTCAGTCTTCATTCTGATTTGATGATATCCTGAACGAAGATCCAAGTTGGTGAAGTAAATTGATCCATGCAATTCATCCAGTAATTCATCAATGACGGGAATGGGAAACTTATCTTTAATAGTGAGCTTGTTGAGCTCCCTATAATCCGGACACATGCGCCATGATCCATCCTTCTTGTGCACTAATACTACTGGAGCAGAGAAAGAACTTTGACTCGGTTGAATTATATCAGCCTCTAGCATTTCTGCAACCATACGTTCAATTTCACTCTTTTGGGCATAGGGATATCTGTACGGCCTGATGTTTGGAGGAACACTTCCTAGAATCAAATGAATAGCATGATCATGATCATGAATAGGTGGGAGACCTTTGGGAGTCTCAAATACCTTGGAATGATTGTCCAAGACTTTTTGGAGATCTTGAGTAATAGATGATTGAAATGTGGAAACATCTAGCGAACATAATTGTGCAATTACACCCCTTTGTTCCTTTTTTAGAAGCTTTGTCATACCATTAGAGATAATTATCTTTCCCGGTTTCCCTGCAATACCCCTTAATTCAACTTCCTTTCCTTCCATGGAGAATTTCATGAAAAGTTCTTGAAAATTGAAAGGTGTTGTACCCAAGGATTGTAGCCATTGTACTCCTAGTACAACATCAACACCTCCCATTGGAATGGAAAGCATTGGGCTAGTCAATACATATTCTCCCATTGATAGTTTGATATTATGGCACTTTCTAGAGCAATTTATTGTTCCTCCATTTGCAACCATCACTTGACACTCTGGTGCTAGGTATAAGAAGCAATTCAATTCTTTTGCTACCTTACAATGAATAAAATTGTGGGTACTTCCTGAATCGATCAACACTAGTACCTTTTTCTTCTTGATTTGTCCTTCTATATTGATGGTTTGAGGAGTGGTAATTCTCGCCAATGCATTACAAGATATGGTCGGATTCATTTCTTCTTTATCTAGGCTTTGTTCCTGGAGTATATCCTCTTCTTTTGACCTTTCTTGCTCATTTTCTTCTTCCTCTTCACAATCTATGTATAATAATTTTTTCTCACCACACTTATGACCTTTAGTGTATTTGCTATCACAACTGTAACAAAGCCCTTTTGCTCTTTTTTCTTCCAATTGTTGTGGTGTCAACCTTATAGGTTGTGGAAGACTAGGAGCAACCACACTTCCATCTTTATAGTTGTGAGTGGTATGCTTCCTGGTTGCCATAATTTTGCTTTCCATTTTTCTTGCTAACCTGAATGCCTTCTCTAATGAATCAGGTTCCTAAAGGCGAACATCATGTTAGATATTATCCTTTAAAGTCCCTATGAACACATCAATCCTATGCTCCTCTGGAATATCTTTTACCCTTATGTTCAATTTTTGGAACTCCTCAATGTGCTCCATTATTGAACCCTTTTGTTTAAGACTAAGAAAAGTGTTTCTTTTTGTATCCTCATAATGTGCTATCAATTCTTCTGTAAAAATTGCCCAAGTGATAATTTTTTTACGAGAGCAAAGCCATTGATACCATACAAACTGATTTGGTTCTAAATATAAAGTTGCAATACGTACCTTTTGTGTGTTTTGCACATTATTGAGATTGAAAAATTGCTCCATTTGTAATAGCCATGTTGCGGGATCCTTGAAATCAAACTTCCTCATATCGATTTTTGGAATATGGTGGGTTTTTGATCCCACATTAGAGTCTAAGAAATCATCATTAACATTTCTTTTGTTCGCATCATGAGTTTCCTTTACTACCTTTTCACCATTGGTAAGTATTTCTTGTAGAAAATTTGTCAAATCTGTCTTCAAATCTGCCATGCCTGTCTTAAAATTTGTGTTCAAATCTATCTTCAAGTTCTCCATATTAGCTTCCATGCCATTCATATTAGCTTCCACGCCATTTATCTTAGCTTCTGTTAGCTTTTGTGACAGTGACATTTGTTGCACTTGTTCTTGTAATTTTGATATATCATGTAGCATTTCTTCCTCTTCTTCATCAGTCATGCTAGAGCTTTCAGGTTGCTTACTAGGTGTTTGCATTTTCTTTCCTTGGGGCATCAGTTACTGATAATAATTCTCTACTATGCCCTTTGAATTCCTTCAAAATAAATTTTCAAACCAAGCTTAAGTAAAAATTTAAGAAAATCTACACACCTTTTTTCACTTTGTAGGAGCTCGATATTGCCTCTAATGTATCTCTGTACTTTCCAATCATCTAGTTCTGAATTTGTGACCTACAGTAGTACTCTGTTTTCTCTTGCCAATGCCACAAGTCTGACCCAAATTGGATTCTCCAAGGAAGAGTTATGCGAAATCTCCCACAGTGACATGATTATAGACTAGTTCAGTAGAGCAAACTTGTATGACATGCCACGAGTCACTGTTTCGACCTTTGGATCTAAAAAATACATACAAGAAACTATAGTCCATCCTATTTCTTTACCTTCTTATGAAATTTCAATCTGATCCCCAGAGAGAAATTTATGACGATTTTCCCCAGGTCACCTGTTTGGAATGTAATTCAGGAGTCTGCAAAAATACCAACTTCCTCAGATCATATCTCTATAAATATAGTGCGAAAAGCTCTGAAATTTGGACCCAAGGTTCAGCACGAATTCTTCTCAAATGAGTTTTTTTTGCAACTTCTAAAACGTCTCAGAAAAAAAGTTATAGCGAAAATTCCACGATGACGTGTTTGGAGCAGCGAAACCCTAGAATCCAAAGCTTTGATCCCAAATGTTATGAAACCAGCTCAAGAAAAGATAGAAAATATAGATCAACACCTTAGAATTTAGCCTCTTCAAGGGGGAAACCTCCTTTAAATTACATAAATGAACAATTCTTGGATTATTCAAATGACAAAACCTCCTTTCTATATATAGGAGTCTAAGGAATCACAATATAACCCAGCCAACCTAACAATAATAATATAAAGCCACAAAAATAACAATAGAGGGATTCTATGGGGCATAGTAATAACAATATGGGGATGACAGGGGCACAACAATATTAATAAGGGATGCATACCAACGGACATTCCCAAGGTCGATGGCAAGGGGAGGATCTGGGCACCCATATCACCAACTACCATCTTTGCAGTGTTTCTAACTCCATGGTGGATGATAGTGTCCAGTTACATCTTCTTCCCCGCACCCTTACTAGCAATGCAGCAAAGTGGTATATTGAGTTACCACGCGCGTCAGTAAACACCTTTGACACTTTAGTGATGAAATTCCTAAAGCACTTCCAGTTACCAATCCACTATGAGACTGGGACAAATCTCCTCACTTCATTTCGTCAGGATACCACCACCCACATCTCCGATCATATTCATGAATGGAGATGTAGGCGGAGGTTGGTAAAATCTCCCATCCCAGACTTTCTCTTAGCAGACTGGTTCTGCAGGTCCTTACTTCCTCAAATCGCTAGAGATGTCACTCTAGGTGGTGTGGTCACAGAAGACCAATCCATACATCGTGCCCAGTAATTAGATTTGATATATTCATAGTCTGGCACTCTTTACGACATAATCCCTAATGCTCCTGGCAACACCAATGCTTCTTCCACTCAGCACCCCAGAGTGCATGTTGGCGGGAATGTCGGTGCAACCTCTGGGGCCGTTGTAAAACAACTCAGTGGTTCCATTGCCAAGATGGCAGTGGACCCCTCTACCAATATGACTTCTCTTCTTTCCACTGCGATAAACTCTGTGTAGTCTACAAAAAATCCTAGTGGTAAGAAAAAGAAGAATAAGAAAAATACTGCTCCTTCTAAGGAGCAGTCAACAAAGCAGCCCAAACCAAAACAAAAGGTTGTTACGCCTACTTCTGATGAAAAGGATACACCTACCAGATTTCCTTGCAAACTCTGTGCTAAAGACCACGTAACCTAGCATTGTCCACATCTTCAAGAATGCACATAGTACCTTGCCAAAATGGATACTAGTAAGACCCCCGCTGTCCTTAGGAATCCTTTTCCTGCTCAGCAGCAGCAAAATCTTATTACCAACCAACAACAACCCACGCTAGGGGGTAGTGATGGTTCACAACATCCTTCAGCTAGTGAAGGATCTTCTGTCGTTTACACATTTGGAATGGTAGATCTCGCCACAAGAACCAAATATTATGGAGCTCTTGTCGCCCCAGCAGTAGAACCATCCTCAGATCAAAACCCACCACCACCTAATGATCTACATATCAAAAGGCCAGTTGAAGACTTTTTAATTCGACCCCCCAAAGGGGCACTTCAATGCACAACACACAATACATTTGCACGTGCCGCCCAACACTACAACATCGTAGAGGATTTGGCGCAAGTGTCGTTGTCTATGCTAGTGCTCAAAGTATTACAAACATGCCCCACCCAACGGAAAGCTTTTCTTTCGGCTATCAGAGGTATTGACCCTATGAATTCCATGCTTGTTGTTTTCGACATGAACAAATGTCAACCTCCCCTTTCTCACCATCTTGCATTCCAGGTGCATATCACCACAAAAGGTAAAGGTATACACAAAACTGTCATCAACGAAGGTGCTTCGACCTGCATCATGTTGGCTTCATGTTGGCTCGCCTTGGGTTCTCCAACCCTATCCCTGCCATCGAACTCCCTGAAAGCTTTCGACGGCCACACCTTTATACCAAAAGGATACTTAGCCAGTTTCCCCATCACTTTGAGTGGGAAAACCGTAATGGTGGACATAGAAGTTGGACATATGCCATGATGGCCGTCGTATCTACTATCTTTCGCATAATCCAATTTCCATTTAATGGAAAGGTAGTTACAGTAGATCAGTTGTCTTTCTGCACCCCTGATTATTCACCATTACCAAGTGGCTCCATACCCCAAGTAGGAGGTGGAATTGACTCTTATGTCAATTTAGGTACCGATCTATTGAAGGCTTCTTCCCTCATGGGTTGTTTCCCTCTTCAGCCACCGAAGGTTCCAAAGATGGTCAATATGCTTTCATCTATTCCTCATGAACAAACCAATCCATGGATCCTACTAGCTCCTTCAGACATTGACACTTATGGAGAACAAATGTCGTTGTCACCAGCTGAATTGGCATGCGAAGCCATTCAAATTTCATCCGAATCTCTGGTCACTTTGGTTTTGGCCAATGGTACCACTGCCCCTCCCATAACCACTCTTCCTTTCAATCCACTCAATCAAGTCCTACCAATGGATGAAGCTATTAGAGAGATCATGAGGTTAGAAGAGCAACCTTGGGAGGATTCACACCATCACGTTTTGGTATCTAATTCAGAGATGATGCCTTTTCAAATCCTGTCACCTGATGCACATGAAATCGTTTCCTCACCGTATACGACTATCCAACTTTTGGACTCGGAAGGAAACAGGGGCAATATTTCACAAACATTTCTCCCTGATATTTCTGTCATGACAGGAATCGTGGAAAACATACACAGTGGAGCCAATCACAATCCTTAGGAAATTATGAGCTTCACCTACCCATTTAGGGACTTCCATGTTGTTTTTCCTTGGTCTTATGAGGAAATGCATGGCATATACTCTTCTAATGTCAAGCATGAGATAGAGAAATATTGAGCGTTCTTTTTATGCTATTTTTCTTGCTCATTAATCTTAAAAACCTCGAGTCTCCTTCTTTGGGCTCTTTAAACTACTACAAAGATGAATAGAGCACTTTTTGGGATATTTTATTGCTCTTTAAAAAATATAAACATCCCCGAGTTTTCATTATTAAGCTCGTTAAAATCTATCTAACAATGGTTAGAGCACTTTTAGGGATATTTTATTTCTCTTTAAAAAATATAAACATCTCTGAGTTTTCATCGTTAAGCTTGTTAAATCTATGCAACAATAGTTAGAGCACTTTTAGGGATATTTTATTGCTCTTTAAAAAATATAAAAATCCCCGAGTTTTCATCATTGCGCTCATTAAATCTATGCAATGATAGTTAGAGCACTATTAGAGATATTTTATTGCTCTTTAAAAAATATAAACATCTCCGAGTTTTCATCGTTAAGCTCGTTAAATCTTTACGACGATGGTCAAAGCACTTTTTGTGATATTTTATTTCTCTTTAAACAATATAAAAATCTCCAAGTTTTCATCATTACGCTTGTTAAATACGTGCAACAATGCTCTGAGCAACTCTTTTTTGATCCTTTTTTCCAACTCATAAACTGAAAAAGACCAAAGGAGCATTCTTTTTAGGTGCTTTTTTCTCGCTCTCTAAACTGAAAAAATCCTGAGCTATGTCTTATTGCTTTTTAAACATGCTAAAGATGACCCGAGCATTCTTTTAGGTACTTTTCTCGCTCGTTAAACTGAAAAACCCCGAGTCTTTTGTTACTGGGCTCGTTAAAAATAGACAACAATAGCAAGAGCACTTTCTTTTTTGGGACAGTTTCTCGCTCTTAAATAAAAAAATCCCAGAGTTTTTCCCCTCCTTCAAGCTCGTAAAACTATGAAGAAGGGATGAGCTATTCTTTTCCCTCTTTTTCTCGCTCATTAAACTGAAAAAGATACCCTGAGTTTTCTTCATCTAACTCATTAAAAATTTTGATGAAGGTATTGAGTTTATCGTTGCGTGGCTCATTAAAAATTCATGACGAAACACAAGTTTAGTCCATCACCTCGTACTCGTAACAAAATGAGGTCAACATCTATTGGAAAAAGGTTTCTCTTTATCCAGGTTCAATAGATTAAAAGACAGAAAAGTAACTAATATGGGTATACTATTAACCTTTTGTCGCACTCGCTTAACAATTATGACAAAGGGACCACCGTGGAGTCTCTCTTTACGATCTTTTCAGACACTCTAAATATGAAAATACCACTAAGTTGTCTAGTTTGGACTCTTTAAATTACACATACAAGATATAGAGTCACTCTCTTTATGATACTTTTCAGACCCTTAAAAAATGAAAAAATCGACGAGTTTTCCTGTTTGGACTCATTAAACTAATTAGATAGGGCAAAGAGTCATTCTTTTTGCGGTCCTTTTCAGACTCTTTAAACATGAAAAGATCGATGATTTTACCCGTCTGGACTCATTAAAAAATCAGATGGGGAAAGTGGACAATACAACTGTATTCCGTATTTGAAAGCATGGTTTGGCAGCAATCGTTCCCTTGAACATGGCACTCCCTCAGATAAACCTTCATTTTGATAGCCTCTCAATATGAACCCTACCAACCTATTAGTTTCAGCCTATATACCCTGATGTCATTGCATCTCCGTATCCTAACACTCTGTAGTGTTCATGAGTCTAGTGTTGTCTGGTTAAAACCGTTGTCATGCCTTCTATTGTTCAAGGGTCCCCATTTGTTTCCTCTATCAACTGATAATACATATCCTTTCATCATGCCCTCCGTTGTTTAGACCCAAATTCTCAAAAGATTCCTCAAAAGATAAAATCATTCTTGTCGGGTTTCGTGTCGACTGATGTAGGACATGTCATTGCCTACCTTTCGACAAATTTCTTCCTATCGACTTCAACACTCTATCTAGGATGAAAACCCAGAAACACATTCAGTGCCTTATTACTTGCAGACAATAGTGGTAGGTTACCTTGTGTTTGATCATGGGTTTTCATTATTGGCTCCTAGCTAAACGATTCTACGAGTGTTAGATGACAAAGAAATCTTTCACACGCTAGTTTGCACTGTGCATCTTGGAGACCATCACCATTATTGGTGGCCTTCCTCGCATCTGTTAACGGTCTCCATTATTGACTGGTAATCAGATGATTTCGTGCATGTTCGACATCAACACATCTTATCACATGTACTGATCTATGCTATTCAGTGAAGAAGAAATCAAGACCTTGGGTAGAGGCTTGCATCATTCAGCCTTGTTTCCTCTCCCAAGCTGCAGATATTGTTTTTTGGAGACAGCTATTTCAGGATGATCTATTATTACACTGGATCTACTATGTGCTTATCGGCAGCCGGCATTGTTATATCTTAGAAGAGAAAATTACTCTGGCGTAGCTACTGAGCATGGGAATGCTTGACTCAGGACATGATTTTAGCAGTTATATATATGTATATGTGTTGTATCAGGTTTTCCTTACCGCCTGAAACTTCTCTCTCTCTCTACAAAATTTTGACAGAAAATTACAGTTTTAGTAAAGTATTTCGGCCATCGTCTCTGCCTCTGATCTCATACTTTAGGGGGCATCTGTTATAGGACAAAATGACCTCCTCATCATCTCAAAGGTGAAAGACAGCATGACTGAAGCAAAGACCATAATTGCAGGCCTTGATTCTACACTAAAGCTCTCTACACACTGCTAACCTGCTTTATAAAGCTTGTTACCAAGCATAGAGGAGCGTTAGTCACCCTGCTAACTCAAGTTGTTAGACCAGGGGAGCGTTAGTGAACCTAAGAGAAGTTCAGTGGGTCAAGCCAACGAATCTGCTCACAAATATCTAGATATTTATCCCTAAATTTGCTCAAGAAAAGTAAGGAAACTCCAAAAATCAAGATATTTGGAGAAATTCCAATCTGAGAATGAAGGCAAATGGGAAAAAGCTTGAAAACAGTGCAGGTTCATGGCTTTTCCCTAATGAACTCTAGGAGGAGCTTCGCAGCCCTAATTCAGTTGCTACATAATCAATGAGAGGGCCATTGTGAAAGGGGTCAGAGAATTTGGAAGGATAGCCCATTAAGTTGTTGTGAATTGTCATATACTTGAAGAAGTGAGCTGAAAGAGGCAGAGAGAGAGAGGAAGAAGGGGAAAAGGAAGGTTGATACAATGAATGGTTGTAATCACTCTTCCATTATAAATACAGAACTGCAGTTGTGTTCCCTACTCCATAGTGTTGGTAATTTTGTTCATTAATTTGTTCATTCTGATGCTTGTCGAGATGAGTAGTTAAGTTATACACTAATATATGTTTATTATGCATTCTTACATTAGTTTTCAAGAGCATATGTTGTGATTAGTTTGCCTTGTCCTTTGTGCAGGAATTATCTCGGAGCCGGCCTTGAAGGAGTTCTTCTTGCCGCATAGAGATCTCCAAACAAATCTAGAAGGAACTAAAGGTGATCCTCTTTCCATACCTTGTCAATTTGTGTTTGATAGATGAACATGTACATAACTTGGTAGCTTCTGCAGATAATCCTACAGTCTGTCGAAGGTCCCAAGAAGACCTTTGAGGGTAGCTTTCATCCTACATACATCGTGCATTTTACCCCATAGCAACAAGCTCACTATTAAAGATAAATTTTTCATTCTTGTCATTGATGAATTATTGGATCAATTTCATGGATCAATTTACTTCACCAAGTTGGATCTTCGTTCAGGATATCATCAAATCATAATGAAGATTTAAGACATTCTAAAAACATCATTTAGAACTCATGAGGGTCATTATGAATTTTTGGTACTGCCTTTTGGCCTTACCAATGCACCTTCTACATTTCAAGGTTTGATGAATTCCATTTTCAAACCCTTATAAAATTTGTGTTAGTATTTTTTTATGATATACTAATCTACAGCAAGTCTTGGAAGGATCATGTTGAACATGTTGATAGGGTGCTCAAACTATTGGAAGAGAAACAATTATATGCAAAAAGCTCCAAATGTTTCTTTGGAGTACAAGAGGTGGAATATCTGGGTCATATTGTATCTCATGAAGGTGTTAAGGTAGACCCTAGAAAAATTAAAGCCATTAAGAAATGGAAAATCCCCACATCCATAAAGCATCTGCGAGTATTTTTTGAGTTGACAGGGTATTATTGCAAGTTTGTTAAGAATTATGGGAGAATAGCAGCACCTCTAACAACATTATTGAAGAAAGATGCATTTTCATGGACTTCGGAAGCAACTGAGGCCTTCGAACATGTTAAAGAAGCAATGTTCCAAGCACCAGTCTTAGCTACGCCAGACTTCACAAAAACCTTTATTGTGGAATGTGATGCTTCAGGAAATGGAATTGGTGTTGTTTTAATGCAAGATGAAAGACCCATTTCTTTCGAAAGTCGACTAGTCAAGGGAAAGTATTTACACAAAGCTATTTATGAGAAGGAAATGTTGGCAATACTACACACACTTAAGAAATGGTGACCCTACCTAATGGGAAGACACTTCAAGGTAAAAACGGATCATGATAGTCTTAAATACTTTTTAGAACAAAGATTATCCTCTAAAGAGCAACAAAAATGGGTCACAAAGATGTTGGGTTGTGACTTTGAAATCATCTACAAAAAAAGGAAGCAAAATACTGTGGCACATGCACTCTCAAGAAAGGATGAGGATGTGGAAGCATTGTTGTGTGCCATTTCTATTATCCAACCAGATTGGATAAACAAAGCAAGGGAGGAATGGAAGAATGGCAAAGAAGTGTGGGCACTCATTTGAAAGTTACAACAGGATCCCAGTACATCTGATACATTTAGCTGGAAAAATGATTCGTTATGGTACAAAGATTGCTTATACCTATGTAAGAATTCCCAACTCAAACAAAAGATTCTTATGGAATTGCACACTTCTCCCTTAGGAGGGCACTCAGGATTTTTAAAAACTTACCACAGGGTTAAGAAGGAGTTTTTTTGGGATGGCATTAAATCAGATATTCAAAAGTTTGTGGCGGAATGTTTGGTTTGCCAACAAAATAAAGTTGAAACAATTAAGGCCTCAGGTCTATTACAACTTTTATCCATTCCAATCCAACGTTGGGAGGAGTGTCACACGGAATCTGTCAAGGGTGCGGACACGACTGACCTTCCTAGAAGTCTAAGACATTCTAATGACAAACAAGACAAAATGGAGTGATCTTTCTCTAAATACACCTTTTACAACATGAAAACTACAAGTGTTTAGGCTTACCTTATTCCAAAACGCTGTTGTTGAAGTCCGTTCTTGACGATCCGGATGAGCTCCTCCTTCAAGTCAATTCCTGCAACCACAAACAATCAAACAATTACCAAGCACTTGCATTTCATATAATAAAACATATATTCAACATGCAGACCAAGGAACACATGAAATAACTCATTAACACAAGCTATTGAGAAAAATAAACCAGTTTGTATTAATAACGAAACAAAGAAACTCTTACAACCTGGCCTTGGTGTTGTGCAAATTCCTCCCAGGGTCCATCAAGGGTTTTCCTCTACTTTGACAAAGCTCACCCTCTCCCAAGTAGAATCAAGTGAAGACAATCTCTCCTCACAAAGGCTCTAATGGAAGACCTAAATCCTGCAGCATTTACCCAAAGAAAATGTATAGCTCCAACCTCTTCTCCTTCTGGCTCAATGCCTTCATTTATAGTGCTGTAAAGAGGTTATTCAGGTCCACTATCAATGGGATCATCCCCCTCTATGGGTGGGATAGCTCCCTTATTGATGGGATAAGTTCCCCCTTAATAGAGATACATGAACCAACTGGAGGCGCATCCATTTCATCAAACCGACCTCTAGAATGTTCTAGAAGTAACCACAAGTAACTTTTTCAAGATAAAACTCGCGCATTTTGCCTTTTACAGAGGGACGCACCTGTCCCTTAACATACAGAGCGTCTATGGACGCGGATTTTGTGAACATGGTCAGCGTCCCCGCAGGTAAGGCTAGAGAGAACCTGCGACCCCAGAGATAAACATGATTTTTACAAGACTTTCTCTCTTCTTTGAGTTTGAGATGGATAACAGAGGCATGAGACTTGCCTAAGAGGGTAGCATGACTTGTTGATTGGAGCCATACTAACTGTAAGTAGTCAAGGTGACATTTTTTAGTGTAACAGATTGCCCCCTAAAGTGCGAAGCCTGGAATAGAATAGGGTTTTGTAATTCTAGGAAGGGTGAAGCGCTTTATCATTTCAAGGATTGCCTTGTGGATGGCCTGGTTGGAACCTGCAATTTTCAACACAAAATACATGGATAAGATTATATCATCACTGAGGTAGGCATTCCCATACTCAGATTCAAAACTTTAACTAATGGACTAACTATTCTGATACAGGAATGATCTTGCAGTACATCATTTTTATAGACTTTTGTAGACACAGTATGGACGCAGCCATCTGTTTATGATTAGTCTACATAGATAATGAATACAAAACTCCTCGCAGCCTGGATGGTAGAAACTAGATCCAGGGTCTTCACTTCTACTTCCCGAATTGGTACGATTCTAGCCATGTGATTAAATGATTCGATGTCGAACATGGTAGAAACCACTTGATTACCAGTCAATGATGTAAACTGTTAACAAGCGTGAGAGAAACCACCAGTAATGTCAATGGTTCTCAAAGTACCAAGCACAACCCGTGAAATGTGAATAGATGTTTTGATGTCGAACACTTCACGGAATCCTCTGATCGAAAGTCAATGATGTAAACTGACGTCAAAGGCGAGAAACCTGCCATTGATGCATGCAGACTTCAAGGTACTGTCGATTCCTAAGTCATCTTTCTAGATAATGTGTCGATGTCGATAGAAAGCGACCCGTTGCAGGCAAGCCTGCAACACGAAATCATTGTTCAAGTTGAAGAAATGTTGCTGTAAGGACTGACTCAGGGATGGTCAATGGATGACAAGTATTTTGCAGATGAAAGTTTTGCTTGCAGACCTCTTGAACACATAACGACACAACAGATGGTTTGGTGACGAATAACTCAAAGTTGATCCCTGAACCCGGTTAAAGATTTTCAAAGTGATTTAGTCAACTGTGAGGTAAAAGATTTCCCAACCCAGGTGAATGAAAAGTGTCGTGTTCAAGAGCGGTAATAAAGTTTCTTCTGAGGCAAAAGGTGACAAATAGGTTCATTCTTCTCTTTTTTCCCCCACCATTTCTGGCAAGTACCTCTTTATTTTTAACAAGCTTGAGGAGGATAACATATGCTTGATTATAAGCTCATCCTTCGGACGAGTCCAACCTAGTTTAAATGCGAACCCTAGGAAGGAGTGGTTCGTTCCTGTTTGTAATTGAACAGGTCCTTTACTGTAAAAGTTTAACGAGCCCAGTATAGGAGAAACTCGGCGTTTTTCAATTTTAGAGAGTCTGAAAAACTTAAGGAAACTCCACGTTGAACTTTTTCGTATATTTGTGTCCCTCAAGCCCGAAAAAGTATAAAATAATACCTGGGGGAACCGCTTGATCTTGCGACCAAGGAGTACTTTCATAATAGTATCGTTGACCTGAAAAGTAAAAAGCGATCAAAGACACGTCGTTTTATTTCCTTATCGAGTTTGAAACGACAAAAACCCGGCAATCTTTTCCTGATTTTACGGTCAGAAAAGAGCTAAAAGGGGACCGTCTTTTAATTCCGTTTTAACGAGTGAAAAAGAAACACTCGGCGATCTTTTCATGTTTTAGGAGTCAGAAAAGGGCTTAAAAGATGACTCTGAAATTTTGTTTGTGAAAAATTACAATTTCCCTTGAAATCCCTTCGTCCTGCACAAAAGCGACACATTACTCATACCTGTTTAAAATAGGCAAAAATACATTTGAAAACATCTTTTCATGGTAAAAAATGAACTAATTCATCCAAAAAACCTATAAAAAGACCTTTTACCATGTCATTTTTACCGTTTCACTGTTGAGGTTGAAAAAGGAGCTTTTGACAAGAAACTTCCCGTGGTTGCTGCGGAAAATCTGACCGTCGGAATCGAACGCCGCTTCACCGAGGTATTTTACACATCCCACTCTTCATTTTTATCCGTTTAGTTTTTTGTTTTTGGTCTCTGTTTCATTTTTTGGGGGGGTTTTGGGTTCAAAATGCGCCCCTCGGCGGACGCAGGTGCCCTTCGGGTGAGCCGCGTCCCCCGACTTTTTCTCACACGGGAAAAAGGTCTGGGGACGCAGTCCGCCTTCAGGCGAGCTGCGTCCGGACGCCCTGTGCTAAAAAGCCGGGGTGCGTCTTCCGCAAAGGGCGCATTTCAAAACCCTAACTCTCTCAAAAAACCACCAAATTTTCTCAAATTAATTTCTAATTGACTCTTTTGATGTGCAGGGCCCAAAACATGTTAGACTGGAGAGAGAGAGAGCACGTAGAAGACGATGAAGCTGCGATTAACCACCAACCCTCTCTGGATGCCTTAAGAACATGTGGATTGTACAAATATTGGACCATACCGGGCATGAGGGGCCAGGTAAGATTTTTGGAATGGCTAGTTGAGCGATGGAACGTTCAAGATCAATGCTTTTACATTGGAGGGCACCAGCTCGAGATAGAGCCCTCGGATGTATACTTTCTCACTGGCTTGCCAAACAGAGGTGAGCAACTCAACCTTGCGGGGACCAGGCCGGGTGGCCAATCCCTTGATGATCTCCGCGAGGAGTGGTGCAGACCAGGGACTCGCCATAAAAAGGGCGTGGAGATAAAGCACATCGCTCTGGCGGAACTTAGAGTTATTGCATTTACGGTCACTAGGATTTGTGGCGCGGCCGCCTTGCACATTGCTTCCGGATCCCAAATGCGGATGGCAGTTGACTGTTACCAAGGCACCATCTTCAACTGGTGCGAAGCTGTGTCGGCTCATATGAAGAGCCAACTAACCAAGGCAAAGAACGGACGACTAAAGACTTTTGGATATGGGCCTCTAGTCGTGAGCTTTGCCTTGGAGAGAGTTCCTATGCTGATCCCTCAGCAACTCACTGTTGATGACTTGGGTCCTCGGGAGCCAAAGCTTGTTCGATGGGTTGCGGTGATGGCCCGGCATCCTGACGAGGGTGCTGCAGTGGTTCGATTCTCAGACAGTTACTTCGACTGGCTAGAGGGCCAGCTTTTTGTGATACAAGACTTTCCATATGCCGGAATGGATTTCAGAGGTGATCCGGACATGGTTCTTCCACAGGGAGAACAATGGGATGACAGAGGTACTTTCATTTTCACAAGTTTTCTAATTATGTATTTTTTATTTTTCATATATATCGTCTCAAAGTAACAGTAAAATTTTAAAAATGCAGATGTTGGACCACAGCGTCCAGCCAATCTCCGGCCTTACGACAGACGACATCCAGCTGCACCGGCACCGGCCTTACAGGATGCGACAGCAGAAGTACTAGCCGATTTGGAGCATGATCTAGAGCGTCTCACGGCAGATATACCTGAGACTACTATGGATGACATTCCAATGAGGCTTCAGCGCTTCGTGGTCGCAGTCCCTGGACCGTTTAGGAGATTTCTGCGCAAGATAGCCCGCGCAGTGGTGTCGTACAGAGAGCACCACCAGTGATTGACTAGTCACTTTTGTAGTCACATGTGACATTTTTGACTTTTTGCACTATCATTTTGCCGATCATAAGGTGTGTTAAACCTATGATCGAAGACGATGTATATATTTTTGGACACACTTCTATCTATATCTATATATCACTATTATCGGCTTATCTTGTTTAACATGTATGATGAAATGTCTTTAAATTTACTTGCATGATTATTATAAATGTCTGTCCAACACTTGAGAAGCAATTGCATCTGCTAATGTATTCAAAGACCTTGGAATATGTTGATATTCAATGTAATCAAATTCACGTTCCAAGAGACGCACTCTCAAAAACAACCTTAATAACACAGGATTTCTAATGGCATAAACTCTATTAAGCTGTAATACAACAAGTTCAGAATCTAACCTCACTATCAAACGTCGAATTCCAAATGAAATAGATTCGGATAATAATTCAACCACTGCACTGTATTCTGCAATGTTATTCGTTGTTTGACCGAGGCTTACCCCATGCATAGAAACTAACTCGTCAGAGGGCGAATAGATAACCCAAGCTGCGGAAGAGATATTCCGTGTACTACGACAAGCACCATCAGCAAATCCAATGTATGTTTGGAGAGGCGTCGACATCTACAATATCAAGAGTAAAACCAAGATGAGCCAAAATAATGACGAAAAACCACACTTGCTAAGCTAAGCACACTGACTAAACTAACACACTTGCTAGCTAGAAAGGAAATCTAACCTATCTAAAAATTTCTCCATCCACCATTTTAAGCATAATACCTCTTTAGGTAAAGTCCATTTCTGGGTTTGCCCAAAGAGTCCCCATCAAAATCAACTAACTCATAAGCCCCTTTTGCTAGCTTTCGCTTTACAATGTAGGGCCCATGCCACATGGGAACGAATTTTCCAGCACCTAGCTTATCGTTAGCTTGATCATATAATAGTACTAGGTCTCCTTCCGAAAAACTTCGAGGGGTTACATTTTTATCGTACTGAGCTTTCATTCGTTTCGCGTGAGTCTCGATAGCTAAAGTAGCGTCACGTCGAGTCTCATCTAATTTAGCTAAGTATAACAACCGTTTCTCCTCTTCGGAAGTAGCTGGAAGTAATTCGACAGCCATTTGAAGTGATGGGATTTCGCACTCAATAGGTAACACAGCTTCTAAGCCATAAACTAGCTGAAAAGGGGTGAAACCTGTTGAATTTTTCACTGAAGTTCGATATGCCCATAGTGCCGAAAATAACATGTTATGCCAATTCGTTCGATGGATACCAATGATCCGTCGAATCATGACGACTAGAACTTTGTTGATTGACTCAACCAAACCGTTGGCTTGCGGATAATAAGGTGTAGAGCTATCGTGGCGCAAACCAAGCTGGCTTGTAAGTTCAGTCATCATGACATTTCGAAAATGGCTTCCATGGTCCGTAATGATTGCTTGTGGGACACCAAACCTAGTTATGATATGATTGAATACGAAAAGTGCAGCTGTCTTGCCGCTTGCGTCGAATGTAGGCATCGCCTCGGCCCACTTAGTAAAATAATCAACCGCAAGGATGATATACGCATGCCCCCCGGCCGAGTGAGGGTTACAAGTAATAAAGTCAATGCCCCATTTGGCGAATGGACCAGCGGCAATTATAGGGTGGAGAGGAGCAGGTGGAGCGCGCATCTTGCGATCAAACACTTGACAGTTGTGGCATTTTCTGACGGCAAGGATACAATCTTTAAACATAGACGGCCAGAAATAGCCAGCGCGCAACACCTTCTGAGCTGTGGCATACCCAGACATATGACCGCCACATGCTCCAGAGTGACAATCATTCAAAACTCTCTCAGCCTCATCGTGAGTTAAACAACGTCGAAAAACTAAGTCTGCCCCCAGGCGATAAAGTGTATCTCCAATAATTCTGTATTGCTGGGATTGAAACCGAATTTTTCGACGGTTTTCCTTGGAAGTTTCAGGCCGAAAGGTTTGGGTTTGGAGATAGATGATTATATCCCCATACCACGGATCTACAGTGCTAATAAGAAACAAAGATTCGTCCGCAATGGACTCCTCTGCCACAGTCTCTGTGTCAGCACTCGGGAAATCACACATCAATTCCGCGAAGACTAAAGATTTCTTAGACTTGGACTTCTCAAACTCCAAGTCGAACTCTTGCAGGATGACGATCCATTTAGAGTACTTGCCCCCTAGCAGTTGTTTTGTCAAGATATAAATCATAGGGTTGCAATCCGAAATAACAGTAGTTTTGCGGAGAAGAATGTAGTGACGAAAACGCTGGACAGCTTGAACGGCTGCCAGGGCCAATTTCTCCACATGCGAATATTTTAACTCAGTTGGATTTAAGGTTCTGCTAAGGTAATATATCACATGCTCTGCCTTGAATTCATCTTCTTGAACTAACACCATTCCAATGGTGGAATGCGAAGCTGCGAGGTATAAGAAGTAGTCCTGGTTGTAGTTGGGAGGATGCAATAACGGTGCATGGGTCAACGCGTGTTTCAGTGCATCAAAAGATTGTTGAGCAATCTCGTCCCAAAAGAATTGTACGTTCTGTTTCAACAACCGTGTAAAACCTTTAGTGACCTCGGCGTAGTTAGGGATGAATCGGCGTAAAAAGTTTGCTTTCCCTTGCAAACTTTGGAGTTGGCGCAAACTCGAAGGAGGAGGCAATTGGATGATAGCCTCGACTTTCGAGGGATCGACGCGAATGCCGGTTTTGGAAACAACAAATCCCAGCAATCGACCTGTTTCTATACAGAAAACACACTTGTGGGGATTCAACCGAATTCGATAATGCCTACACCTCATAAAGATTGCTCGTAAATGGACAAGGTGATCAGCTCGGTGTAAAGAATGAGCAGGCAAATCATCGAGATAGGGTTGCACAATGTGCTTGATGTCATGAAATGCATAAGACATGGCCCGTTGAAAAGTAGCACCGGCATTCTTAAGGCCAAAAGGTAATTTGCAATAAGCAAATGTCCCCCATGGACAAATGAATGCCGTTTTTGGTTGATCGGCAGGTAGAATATTGATTTGATTATACCCGAGAAACCATCCATGAAGGAAAACATCTCACTTCCGGCACAATCATCAATAATTTGATCGATATAAGGCGTAGGATAGTTGTCTTTTGGACAAGCTCGATTGATATCCCTATAATCGATACAGATTCTTATTGTTCCTTGTTTTTTATTGACGGGAACAATATTCGATACCCAATCCGTTAACGGGATCGGATAAATGAAACCTGCTTTCAACAGCTTTTCGACTTCGGCTTTGATTGCAGCTGCTTTTCGAGGGTGAATCTGACGCAACCGTTGCCGAATGGGTTTAGCATCCGGGTAGGTTTTGATTTCATGAACAACAATGGCAGGATCGATTCCTGGCATTTCTTCGTAGGACCAGGCAAACACGTCGCGGAATTCTTGGAATAGGGCCTTGTAAGTTTCAATTTCTTCGTCAGTACATGCGGCACCTATATGAATGTTCTCCTTGATTCCGGGCTTCACTGAAATATCAATGGGAATAGTACGAGAAATATTCCCTAAATTCAGCTCTGAATCAGAATGTTTCGTTGGATCCTGAGCGTCTTTGACATATTCAGCGGTAAAGATAGATGAAAAATCATTTTCAAAGCATCATCCTTAGGTAAAAACGAAGATCTGTGATGGAGATCGTCCCATGGTAGATCATCTACACTTAGGATTTCGCGAAGTTGTTCGTCAGATGACACTTCTTCGGGAAACGTTATCCGTTCTAAGGGTGAGGTGAAAAGTGACTCTTCACTGACCACATTCATTTGGTCGGTTGAATGAAAGTCGGTAAAAGACATAAGAGCTTCATAAGCAATCTCATACGGACTCAACGGCATAACATCACCGAGTGAGTCTAGCTCAGAGTCAGAGGGAACATACCAAGGATCATCATAAATAATGTTTTCTGACGTGATCATATGAATTGTTGCGAACGAAGGGTCTGCATTGAGTGGAGGGAGAGGAAAAGTTCCCAGTAAACCGGAATCCTTAACTAAACCTACACCAATGTCCCTATAAGGGATTGTCGTTTTACCAACATGCTGGATAGTTTCTAAAGAGGTTGGGTCGGATGAAAAGTATGTCAGCTGATCAATAGTCACGATCTTACCGTTATGTGGAAACTTAATGACTCTGAAGACCGATGAAACGACCGCTGTCATAGCATATGACCAACTTCGACCCAAAAGAAGGTTGTAGTCTAGAGGGGCATCAACCACTTCCACATCCAGACTAACGGTTTTACCTTCGACCCCTATAGGCAATTCTTGTAGAATACCAAACGGACGGAACCCACGGCCATCAAAGGCCTTAAGGATGGTGGGGGATTGGTTCAACGAAGGAGAACCAAGCGATCTCCAACATTGAATCGACATAATACACGTAGAAGCTCCCTCATCAATCACAGTCCGATGAATAGGCCTGTTTTTGACTATCACTGGAATTTGGAAAGCCATTTGATGGGGGAGACGCGGTGTACTACTTTCTAGATCAAAGATCATTAGGTTCGGGTCCTGAACATCGACAGCTCCAATAGCCGACAAAAGCAATTTTCGTTGCGCTGGACATGATTGCAGCACTTCGAGTGCCGACATTGCTGAAGGTGAAACAGCTAAGTCTTCAACAATGTTGTAATTCTGGGCTGCTCTCGCATGTGGATTGAAAGCAGACCTTCGAAGTACACCCTTGGCGGGCGGCTTAATCACTAAGTCTGGGTTAGGTTTTTCGATCTGTAGTGGATCGGAACCAGGAGCTGAGGTTGATGGGTTAGAGTGAGAAGATTCTGCTTCTTTACCATCAACAGGAGCCTTACTACCATAATCTTGCGATCGAGTCGCAATCCTGACATGAGACATCATCAAAATGGGTTCTTCACTGGCATTCGAAGAAGAACCTATCATCTTATTTTCCTGCTCGGGAAATGGATTCTTTAACACAGCAGGAGTCGGAGAACCTTTAACTATTTTCACTACCTCGGCCCGATGAGGGCAGTCTCTCGTAAAATGATCTTCTTCACAAATGAGACAAGGATAACGAGGTTTGCGCTTTTCGTCATTAGTTTCCGACTTTTCCGTTTTCTCCTTTGGAGCCTTGTCTGCTTTAGCCTTCTTCTTTCCTTTCTTCTTTCCACCGTTTTTGGATTTGGCCGTAGATGACTCTACAGCGTGAATGTCGGCGGTAAGTTCAGGAGGAGAAGACTCTCCTGTCGGAGAATCAGGCAAAGTGATAATTGGAGTATTGGAGGTCTTGGAAGACTTCTTCTTACTCTTCGTAGTCACGATACCGATCATACCATCAGCGGCATGAGATCCCGAAGGAGCAGCAGCGATTTGGTTTGACTTTGGAAGATCCGGAATTTTCTCGTGTAACGTACCCGACTGAGTGTAAACTAAGTCAAGGTATTGTGCCTGAGCAATGACTTGCTCCTCAGTAACTACGCCGGCCTTAGCTACATCTTCAGTAATTCTTGGTAATAATGATTTTACAAACCATTCAGCTAAAATTTGGTCCGGGATAAAAACTTTCACTAATCTCCTTCGACGTCTCCACTCATGGATGTGATCAGAAATGTACGTGGATGTCGATTGTTTTAGCGAAGTTAATAATTCCGTACCATTATCGTATCTGACTGGTAACTGAAAATGAGTTAAGAATGAAGTAGCTAACTGGCTAAAGTTGTAAAAAGAAGCCCGTGGCAACTCAATGTACCACTTGGCTGCGAGACCAATGAGTGTACGCTGGAAAAGACGTAAGCGGATAGAATCATCTGAGATGGAATTTGATGCACACCAGAGGTGGTAAGTCATCACGTGATTAGACGGATCCTCTCCAGACTTACCTTCGAACTTGGGTATATCGCTGGGCAACTTATTTGGCATTGGCGGCCAGAACGGAAGATATTGAATTGGATCGTTCGTTAGGCGCGTCAAGTCGGGTAAATCTAAAGTCGCAATAAATGGTAACTGCCGGTTAGGATCTCTGAAACTCTGAGTCACAATACCAGCCCCAGGAGGAGGATATCCAGGATAACTAGGAACAGGATTCGCATTGGGGATATTATATCCTCCTGGAAAACCAGGATTAACCGGACCGTACTGGGGTTGTTGAGGTGGTTGATAATTGTACCCAGGATACGGTTGATACTGGTAAACCGGTTGTTGGGCAGCTTGACCAGGTTGATACTGTCCCTGGTACGGAGGTTGAACAAATTGAGGTTGAGTAGTAACAACCGTACTTGTACCAGGTTGACCTGCAGGCATCTGGACTGTGGTTTGAACCGTGGGTCCAGACAACGGTACAGATGTCTGAGGAGCGGTTACAGGGACAGTAGAAACCGGAGCTGCCGATACTCCAGATGTAAGCATGGTAGATGAAGCGGTAGTTGCTGCAGCCGTGTGAGGTGGAGTACTCGGTGCAATTGGCGGCTGAGTAACTACAGAAGTTACAGGGGTCTGAACACTTGACTGGACAGGTTGCGGTTGCTGGGGTGGACCAGGAACTGCAGGTTGTCCTGCTTGAGGTACCGACTGTATACTTGGTTGCGACATCTGTTGACCCTGTGACGGATCCCATGTTAACATTCCAGGGTATTGACTCGTAACAGGTTGAGGATACTGAGATCCATAGCCGTATTGAGGATAGGGTTGATAACTGTAAGGTGTAGTCCCATATGATTGCCCTTGAGGTGGTTGATAACCTTGACCAGGGTATTGACCCGTAGGTTGATAACCTTGAGGTAAATACGAATACTGGGGTTGACCTTGACCTTGAGGTTGGTATCCTTGAGGTTGATACCCTTGGGGTTGATACCCTTGGGGTTGCCATCCTTGAGGTTGCCATCCTTGAGGTTGATACTGATACTGAGGTTGACTTTGGGGTACGTATTGAGGCTGGGGTTGATACCCTTGGGGTTGATACCCTTGAGGTTGCCCCCCAGTCACAAATGAAGTACCTTGAGGTTGCCCCCCAGGCATTAACGAAGGTTGCCCCCCAGGCGGTAATTGGCCACCTTGAGGTTGGTTAATGGGAGTTGAACCTGACATCATATAAACTTCACCTATACTCAATGGTACATTACCACTGTTTCCAACTAATAACCCATGATCAACAGGTTGAGGAGATGCTCCCGCAAAGGTACCAGAAAGTGACTGATACCCAGTAGGAACAGAAGGACCGCCATGTAAAAATGATTCAGGACTTTGTGAAAACACAGATGACTGACCAGACATATTTACAGGAGAATGAATTCCTCTAGGTGGAACCGGAGTACGAGGTGTAGAAAAACCTACTGAGTTGTCTAAAAAATTGGTTAATGCAAGGTACCAAGATTCACTTCTAGGAGGACTGTAAAAGATGGATTCACGCTCCCTTAGATCAAGGGTAATTAGATCTTCAGAATCAGAAACGCCTATTTCTTCCTCTGGAACAAGTTCTTCTATAGCAATTAATCCAACAGGAAGATTTTCGGTGATAATTCTTTCTATTCTTGGTGAATCAGGAACACTAGGAGTTGGAGTAACAGGTTCTGAAATTTCAGGTTCTTCGCCTGTTTCACTGGCAGATGAAAAACTACCAGCAAGCTCGGAAACTGTAACAGCTTCGGGATTGTAACCTGTTTCTAATCTTTGGTAATCTGGATGGACTACCAAAGAAGATTCTCCTTCTTCAGGTGAACCTACTCTACTGCCACTAGGAGGAGTTACAAGGACCTTTAAACCTTCTAAATAACTGGGGTCGTCTCGAGGAGGTGAACCCCTAAGTTCACGGGATCTTCTCAACAATTCGGCCACAGATACAACTTCAGGAGACTGGCCCGCAATACGACGGGACCTTCTCGGTAATTCCGCCACAATTAAAGATTTTAACTACAACACACGAAAACAAAGTAAAAAATTTCAAATCAAACCACCTAAAGTCTTCTAAAGAACCAATCAAATTTGAAGCACACGCCTAAATAATCTAGAGCGTCAAACCACACACAAACAGTAGTCTTCCGGACCAAAAGCGCTAGTTGGTGATTAGGCCCAACCTCGCAGGATTCAGTACAGAAATAGTGGGTGGAACAGTTACCCCGGCAACCTGCTTAATGAATAGACTGGACCAAGTTCCTCCACTTTAACCGTCTCGAAGTGAAGCGAACCCCCCAGAAAATCCAAGTGAGTATAACCGACGTCTGCTCCAGGTACAGTGGGACCTTCCCTCCACCGTCACCTTGGGTAGAATCCTAGATATTATGGCCACTAAGGTTACCAATCACAACAATTACACCTGGGGGAACAGTCTAAACTCCGACAGCACGCAAGGGCAGAGTAGCAAGCTCCAATCCCCTTACCGGCTCCTTGACAACAATCCAAGGTTTACCGATAAGTGACCCCTGGCTCCTCGACAATGGTTAATCCGAGGTTTACCGTTTGTAATACGTACTGCCTGGCGTCGTTCCCAACGAGGGAGGAATGATCCCCTCACTGGTTCGGACACGAGCTCGTGTTTCTCCTTTAAGAGGAGCTTTCCCAGAATGTAACTGAAACAATTGGATTTGTTCTACTCAAGATAGACTATCTGTTTGGTTTTGTAGTCTTGGAGAGTTAAGTACTCACCTACTCCAAGACCCTAGCCTAAGCTATGTTGGTGCTTCAGAGCCCTAGAAAAATAAAGATTACTAGATTGATTTTAATTTAAGCGTTACTTTTAAGGTTGTTTCTTAAGTCAAAAGGTGATGGAAGTGAAACTAGTGGTGTGTTGACTCGACTCGAAACCACTACAAAATGCACCTAAAATGATTTATCCACTACTTTACTTTTTCGATGAATTGCTTAACTAAAAAGTTGAGAGAATGCAATCCTTATAAAAGCAACTTCTTAATTGAAGACAATCAAAGAAACAATTCGTTTTTCTTTTCCAAGCATAAAAACATAACTTCTCTTTACATGCACGAAAAAACTCTTTTCTTCTTTTGAAAACAAAAAGCTACTTGAAACAAGACTTTTAAGAAGATGTTTTTGTATTTTTCTTTTAATAAAGCAAATAAATCTAATATAACCAAAAATCAATCTTAACAACTCTTAAAATCTATGAAAATGCACTCATAAGCAAACTAAAGGCAAATTTACTCTAAGCAATCTTAACGAGGCCAAAACTAACAATGATTATTTCTAAGGTGTTTTACTTGATCACAATCAAATCAAGGACTAGCTTATTGCAGAACCAAAAACTAGTCAAAACAAAATTCTAATCTTTTTGTCCTTTTTGAAAATGGAAATCAATACTTTAAAAACAAGCAATTCGAAATTTGACCCAAAACAACTCAAATGACAAGTTGCTCAAACAAGGAGACTTTACGGCAGGCTCAACTTCTAAGAAGGTTGACTAACCAGAGATATCTAAGGCTGGACAACTTTCTAAGCTCAAAGTCACTACAAAGCCTTTCCAAAAATCAAACCCTAGGTCTAAACTTCGTTGAAAACCACTAAAACACTCAAAGCTCACAAAACGAGTTCAGGTGAGAATTCTTGACAGGGTACTAAAGGATCTGGGCAGAAAACACTAAGAAAAACAAAATCTAAAAGTAATTTAAGGCAAAAATGGAATTTTCTTAACTTTTACAGGAAGACGCAGGCCAGCCGTTGTCACAGGTGCGGCCCCGCACTGTGCAGTCGACAACAGCGCGTCCAAGGACGCACTGTGCAGCACACAGAGACTGCGTCTTTCTGGAAAAAGGAAGAAAAACTAAAGCCAACTAAAGCTACAGCTAAGCCACCCAAATACTAATTCTCACAGTCAAAAACCAGAAAATAAAAATGATTTTCTCAAAGCAAAGTTCATATAAAGGAAAAGACTCTCTCATTAATGGATTCCCCAGCGGAGTCGCCAATTTGTCACACGGAATCTGTCAAGGGTGCGGACACGACTGACCTTCCTAGAAGTCTAAGACATTCTAATGACAAACAAGACAAAATGGAGTGATCTTTCTCTAAATACACCTTTTACAACATGAAAACTACAAGTGTTTAGGCTTACCTTATTCCAAAACGCTGTTGTTGAAGTCCGTTCTTGACGATCCGGATGAGCTCCTCCTTCAAGTCAATTCCTGCAACCACAAACAATCAAACAATTACCAAGCACTTGCATTTCATATAATAAAACATATATTCAACATGCAGACCAAGGAACACATGAAATAACTCATTAACACAAGCTATTGAGAAAAATAAACCAGTTTGTATTAATAACGAAACAAAGAAACTCTTACAACCTGGCCTTGGTGTTGTGCAAGTTCCTCCCAGGGTCCATCAAGGGTTTTCCTCTACTTTGACAAAGCTCACCCTCTCCCAAGTAGAATCAAGTGAAGACAATCTCTCCTCACAAAGGCTCTAATGGAAGACCTAAATCCTGCAGCATTTACCCAAAGAAAATGTATAGCTCCAACCTCTTCTCCTTCTGGCTCAATGCCTTCATTTATAGTGCTGTAAAGAGGTTATTCAGGTCCACTATCAATGGGATCATCCCCCTCTATGGGTGGGATAGCTCCCTTATTGATGGGATAAGTTCCCCCTTAATAGAGATACATGAACCAACTGGAGGCGCATCCATTTCATCAAACCGACCTCTAGAATGTTCTAGAAGTAACCACAAGTAACTTTTTCAAGATAAAACTCGCGCATTTTGCCTTTTACAGAGGGACGCACCTGTCCCTTAACATACAGAGCGTCTATGGACGCAGATTTTGTGAACATGGTCAGCGTCCCCGCAGGTAAGGCTAGAGAGAACCTGCGACCCCAGAGATAAACATGATTTTTACAAGACTTTCTCTCTTCTTTGAGTTTGAGATGGATAACAGAGGCATGAGACTTGCCTAAGAGGGTAGCATGACTTGTTGATTGGAGCCATACTAACTGTAAGTAGTCAAGGTGACATTTTTTAGTGTAACAAGGAGGTTTCAATGGATTTTATAACAGGTTTACCCAAGTCTGAGGGAAAGAGTGTCATCATGGTGGTAGTTGACATACTTACCAAGTATTCACACCTTTGTGCATTATCACATCCATTTAAAGCCAGTACAGTTTCTACTGCATTTATGGAAATGATTCAAAAGCTATATGGAAACCCAGAGATTATTGTAAGTAACAGAGATCCCATTTTCACTACAATTTTTTTGACAGAATTATTTTCTTGTCTCGGTACTTAGTTAGCTCATACCTCATCTTATCATCCTTAATCTGATGGGAAAATTGAGATAGTAAACAAATGTTTGGAACGATATCTCCGTTGCTTTGTATCTGATAAATAGACACAATGGGTCAAATGGTTGCCTCTGGCTGAATGGTGGTATAACACTTTCTTCCATACTGCAGCAAAAATGACCCCATTTATGGCACTTTATGGATATCATCCACCATCCATCACATCCTATTTAAGAGAAAATTCTAAGGTTCAAGCAGTGTAACATCACATCGAGCATCAACAACAAGTTCGCCAACTCTTAAGGGATAACCTCACGTTGGCGCGGAATAGAATGAAACAACAGGCAGATCAACATCGAAGCGAAAGAAGTTTTGATGTAGGTGACTGGGTATTCCTATGGCTACAACCATATAAATAATGTCCCTCAAGTAAGATAAGAAGGATAATAAATTATCACCAAAGTATTATGGTCCGTACAAGGTGTTGCAAAAGATTGGTACTATGGCATACAAATTGGAGCTTCCTGTAGCTTCCTGAGTGCACCCAGTTTTCCATGTTTCATGTTTAAAGAAGGTTATAGGTGACAAGCTCCCAGTTCAAACAATATTGCCAGAACTTGACGAGGAAGGAAAAACCATATTGGAACTAGAAGCAGTCAGAGAAACAAGAACTCGACAACTAGGAAATCGATCAATTTCGAATTATCTCATTAAGTGGAAGAACTTATCTGTTGAAGATTCCACGTGGGAGGATGAAAATTTTATATAGAATCATTCAGAACTACTCAAGCATTGAGGAAAATCAGAAGGAGAGGGCATGTTAGGCCCCTATAATACTAGTGATTCCCCCATTACTATTTTCGTTGTATCCCTTATTGTTATTATTGTGCCCCTATTGTCCCCATATTGTTATTAGTATGCCCCATAGAAACCCAATATTGTTATTTTTGTGCCCTTATGTTATTACTATTATGTCACCTTGATTATATTGTGACCCCTTAGACTCCTATATATAGAAGGGATGTATAGTCATTTGTATCATCCAAGAATTGTTCATTTGTGTAATGTAAAGGAGGTTGCCCCCCCGAAGAGGCTAAATTCTAAGGCGTTGATCTATCTTTTATATCTTTTTGTGAGTTGGTTTCCTAACATAGAGAAGATATGGGGAGATGATTTAATAGAAGGGAACCTTGAGACACCAGGAGAATTCACCAACACCCTCCTATAGTTTACATCTTCAGAAAACACCAGTGGTTGGGTTTCTTTGAGTTGCTAAAGGGGTATGATGATGATCTTACCTGTAAATTTTCCATGTAATTACACTCTCAAGAGGAATACAATGCCACAACTATTTTAGAGGGTTGGCCATCTCTCTCAGTCCTAAAACCATCAACAAAGTGACCACCTTGCCTCTAGGAATTAGATGGAGCAAAGAAGACAAGCAAGTAAGTGTCACAACTAGGAAAAACTTCTTCCTTTCAAAAGAGAAGCCTATAGAAGACAATAATGGAGTGAGAAGAGAAATTCTTCCTTACCCTTGGGATGAGGTAGCTTACCATATCCTTAAATATATATCTTGTGAAGGGAGATTAAGTGTGGTTTATGCCTACCACTTCAGGTTGCTCTAGGAGCTGATATTCAAGGCATAATTAACCCTTTCTCAAAGACTTAGTGTCCCTCATTTCCTCCTGCAATTAATTATGGAGATGAGTCAGAAGGTTAGGGAAGGAAAACACCAACATTTAGCTCACCATGGCCTTATCAAGTTAATAGTGATGGATTCTCTAAACCATTTGAGAATCCTTGTCATATGGAACAATTTTTTGGACATGGATAGGGAGACATTCATAGAAACATAATCCCTCACACTGGGACACACTCCAGCCTCTAATATTGCAAGAAGAGAAGGAAAAATAGAGGAAGAAGAAGGATCAAAGATAGAGGAGGAAGAGGAAGAAAGAATAGAAGAAGAAGAGAGAAAAATAGAGGAAAAGGAAGTTGCAAAGACAGAGGAAGGAGAAGTAGAGATGAAAGGAGAAGAGGGGGAGGAGAAAGGAGAATAAAGTGTAATCCTTGAGGAGACTTCTCCACCCCAAGGAGTAGAAGGCACTAAATAAGAAGTAGCTGCAACCTTAGCTACATTGGGCACTTCTATCAAGCCCAAGAGGAAGTAATCAAGACTAAATCAAATGTATTTCAGAACTAGGAAGAGCTATAGAATTAGACAAGGAAATCCATAACTGTTCCCATAATTATTAATGAGTCACGAAGCAAAAAAGAAGAAATAGGACCCAGTGAAGGAAAAATTGAGGAGGTCACTCCCCTTAAAACCAAACCAAAGTCACCTATATCACCTGTAAGTAGGCCTACTACTAGGTCTATCACCTTCAAGAAGCCAAGGACACAATCTGCCTTTGAGTTGGAAGAAAAAGAGAAGCTACAGGAGGATTAGGGTTTGCTATAGGAGAGACAGGGTTTCTTACAAGAGGGGCAGAGTCTGCTACAGTCGGGATAGGGAAAGCTACAAGAGCACAAGAAAGAGTTACAAAAGGAAGCCACTGCTTTAAATACTATTGGAAAATACCTACAAGAACTCCAAGAACCTAGCCCGCAACCTAGCTTGGGATCCTACTACAAATTTAATGAAGGAGGAAGGCTTATCCTTGAAAAAATTGCAATCCCACTCCTTTATGAGCTAGAGAGAGAGATAGGTAGAACCCACAGGTGGATGCAAATTTCTAAATCTAAGAATGTAGAGGATTTAGGACTTATGGAAGAAAAGGTCATTGAAATGGGCAAAGAGTTAAGTGATTTGAGAATGAGAGTCTATGATGAAGGAGAAACTACATGTACAAATATGAGGTTGAGAGAGAGGTTGCAAGAGAAAGAAACACAACTTGCCACCATGGAAAGTCTCTCCATGGAAGCACTAAAATGTAGACAACCATAAAAGTCTTATGCCCTCTTTCTCAAAGAACAATGGTTGCAGTTCAAAATCAAAACTTTAGCACAATATGGATCTCTGTCTTTTCAAGACTACAGGCAATTCATTGAATTTTGAAACCAAACTAACATGGAAGACAAGGAAAAATTGGTTGGATTTAATGTGCACAACCTCACTTTTACAAATATGAATTTTTTGGATCCCTATTCAAGATTGGGACATATGCAGCTGATGGATTTAGCATCCTAGATGACTCATGAGGAGACAAGAGATGAGGAGTTGAAAAAGGTAATGGAAAAGGAGGAGAAGGAACCATTATATATCAGGGTAGAGCTAGTGAGCCCAAAGGCTATCATTAGCAATCACAACCTTATCTCCAATGATGTTTCTCTAGCACCCAAATACATTGCTACCCAGGGGCAAGTCATTCTACACTTTGAAGGCACATTCATGATGTTAGGAACAAAAAGTTTGCAAGATTTCCATAGGAGATGGCATGCCTTACCCCACAGCCTACAAATCAAAGAATATCACTCTCCTGAAATGCTAAGGAATGCCTTGGAGAGAACACCATTGTACAATTGGATCATGAAGAGGATGAAAATCAAGTGGATAGGAATCAAACTCAATCCACCCTTGTTGTTAGGCTTACAAGAAGGAAGAGCTGAATTAGAAGAGAAGAAGGAGTGGATAGAGATAGATAGGAATGCAGGTATTTCCCAAAAGAAGGCACACCATCTGAGGAACCATGGGATCTCAGGGAGGCCACTAGGGTCATTAGAGTGCTGCACATGGATGACTATGTTGCTCATAGGATGAGAAACACCTTCATAAGGGGAGTGATGATGAGTCCCATCAATAGGTACATTTTGAAGATCATTATGCCATCCTCTAGCCTTAAAACTATCCTTCTCTTACATTAATTCACATTTTTTGTTGTATTATTCTTAGCAAGAGGAGTGAAAGGTGTTTTTCATAGTATGTGGCCTAATGTGGTTTAATTGCAGGAAAATGAAATACTTTTTAAGCTATTACTATGCAGGGGCTTGATAGAGACAACTAAGGGAGAATCTAGGGGGTTTTTCCACCTCCTTAACTCCCTGAACACAACTTGGGATCACAATATCCTCTCTCACCAGTTCGAATTCATTGGCAATCAAGTGAATGTTATTCCAAGTGAAGATCAAGAGGGACAAGATCCACCATCTTTGAGATTGAGGGAACCACTCCAAGGGAGTTTCTTCAGCTGCCCTTTTGTATAAATAAACTAGAAGAAGAGCTCATTAGGATTCAAATTTTTTGTTCAGCTAGGTATAGCTATTGAGCTTCAAGCTTAACATTGTCACTTTAAGCTTTTATGTGGTGTATTAGACCTGCACTTTTTGATAATGACAAGTTGGGATTTTAAGCTACATCTGAGTTAGTTTGAGATGGCTGGGACCCTTGGCTTTGGGCCCAACCCAGAGGCTTTGGTACCTTTTCTTGTACTTATATTTATTCTTGATTCCAAGCAATTCATAGTTTCTTTCATTTCAGTATAGATTAATCTATAAAATATTGTGGTTGCAGCCTCTACAACACCTCTCTTGTGGGAGAATAAGTGGAAGGATTCACAACCACAGTAAAAAAATATTGTGTTTATGATTTCTTGGAAATAGATTAGTGTTAGTTGTCTTGTTTTACATTTTATTTTTGTAGCTTAGAAGTCAGTTTAGTGATTAGATCAGTGGTATTGCATAGATTAGATGTTATCTAAATTCAACTCGTCTTTTCCATAATAAGTTATTTCATTTTGTTAATGATAAATGGATACATGCATGTGATTGGTTGCAGGGTTTGTTGATCTAGAGGGAAGGGCACCTTTGCCACTTCCATCTTGAGCTCCTTCATATTCTCCTTCCACTTCCAAACATTGTCCCAAAACCCTGTTTTATAAACCATTCAGCCTAGTATACCAAGAACACTCATCCTAGTGCAAGACAAGAATTTGAGAGGTCCTAAGCTTGGCAAGGGGCTCAAACCAACCTCCCTCGATTTGTTTCAACTTCCATCCACCTCTCCATACCCTCAAGACAACATTTTCACCTTCAAAAACCACTCGGATGCCCTCTTGTAGCATTACAAGCCTCCTGTAGCAATCGCCTGTAACAAACTTGTGACATCACGTTCCTTCCTCAGTTTCGATCCCTACTGCAACTTTAACTTATTCTAGATGAATGATTACCCCCAGTTGTGATTTTATGATCAGGGGAATCTCCTAGGCCACTCCAACCATTCCTTTTCTTCATTGCCAAAATAGAGTAGAGTTAGTTTTTTTATCACAAGTATGATGCAAGTAGGTTAATGATTTACAAGCAAGTGTGAACTAGGTAGATGGTACATGCAATTTTGATTGATCGTTTGATGAATTATGCAAGAAAAAATATTTTTATTTCTGTAATTAGATTTGGTATTTTGATGGATTTGGCAAGATAAAATAGCTTTCTTTCGGCAAGTAGATTATGTTATAGACATTTTTGGGCACTGCAACCCCGATCATAAATGTCCATAAACCAAGGGCTCCTAAGTCCCTAAAAGTGTTATTCCAACCCCTAAAAGAACAAGTTCAACTGATTACAGCATCTCCCAGAAGTTCTCCATGAAAAACTACTCAGAACTAGTCAACACTAGACCATCTCACCTGCTCCATGGTCAAAGTGCGTTGCATCCCACCTAAATGCACACAGGAGGTGCGATGCATACTGAAAAGCCCTTCTATGGGGTGTGATGGGCAAGAGTGGACAAATGGTAGGGTCAATTTGCGAGGTGGAAGATCATGGAATCTTCCAGAAACTTCTCCTATGACACTTGCCTCTCTGCATTCGCCCAGGGATGAGTAAGAGATCATCAATCTCCAAGTGGAATCAAGAACTATCAGAGAGAGGACACTAATCAAATCTCAAAAGATGACTCACGCCCTTGCAAACATCTATATATGGATCCCTCATCCCAGAGATCCAAAGGCTGGAATTTTGTATCTTGTAAGGAAGTGCTGCTGGTTTATTGGTGTAACATCATAGTGTTGGGTGATCTAAGCTTTTCATGAGGTGAAGAAGGGCTTTCTTGCTAAGAGGATGATGTTAGGTCAGAACAATTGGTTGTAAACCTCTTTTCTATTCTTGATTATTAATAAAGCTATTCAAGTTTTCCTCCACACTCTTGTATGATTTATGATATATGCAATTGTGTGGTCAATATATATCTGGTCCTATATTGTTTATGATAGTAGATCTCTATTCTTGGATAGTGTTATGCTGCTTTAATTCCACAGGTGCTCTTTGAAGCTAGGTAGATGAGGAAGCAAGTGGCAAAGATCTATCAAAAGGGAGAGGAATCAAGCAAGGAACCAAGCGCAAGATAGAGGTTGGTCTCCTTTGTTCCCCTCTTATCTACTTCTCATGAAGGAAAACAAAAGTGCTTTTAGTTTGTTTGTTTCTAAGGTAGCTACCAGCCTTAGTGGGACTAGAAGCTCTGCATAGACACTAGATTTCCCGATAACAAAATGGCGACTCCACTAGGGATCGAATAGATTGTTTGTTTTTCTATATTTGTTTGCTTTATAAACTCACAAATGGAGCCTGAAGTCAAGCCAGCTAGCCTTCGAACTGCATTTGCTATGCAAATGCAAAGTAGATCAATGTTGCTTCAGTCTATCTCCGGGTTTTGTTTATGAACTGAACAATCAATTTACAAACTCTCTAATTGCCCTTGTGGTGGCTCTAATAACCTCCTTAGATCTACCCCTGTGATTTATTTACTGATTATCACTTGCTCGGCCTAAATCCCTGAACTGTGCTACAAACTATGATCAAGACCTGAATCAAAAGTCTCGCACTATACCATCGAACCCTCTCTTCAAGGATATCAATATGCATCATACTTCCCATGTGTTGTAGGTGGGATGCATACTGGAATCCCTGTGTAATAGGTGCGCTGATCAGAAAGGGCTAATTTTGCGTCTAGACTTTGGATTTTTCACTCTTTTTAGCTCTATTCAGGAGTTTTTCTATCTGTAGTCAGTATACCTCTATTGGAAACCCCCTTCCTTGCCATTATTTTGCCTCCATTGTGCAAAGAACTGTAAATTTTTTTATGTATTTTGAGCCATTTTCAGTTCTCTTTTACAAAGAAGTAGCATAATTGAACTGTCGTTTCTTGATTTGGAAGTGTCGCAAGTGTCGTTTTCAGTCATAGAAGAGAATCCGATTGTTCTTGATAGTCAATTACACTGTTACTCTTGTATTTGATTTTAATTAGTAGTTTTTCAAGTGTCTAAAGCAAGTTTTCCATTCCGAATCACAAAGTGTCGTCATTGTCTTCATTTTGTCTTGAAAAGAAGATTGTTAGTAATGTCGCTTTGAAAAAATAATTCAGATTTTCACTTAGCTTTCTTTCTATCATTCACACATTAAGAAGGCTGAAAACAAATACATGCATGTGCATTTTCATTTAGACTATTTGTTGGTTTGATTTAGGACAGTGCATATAGTGTGTGCTCTCTGCTCTATGTTGAAAGAATATCGTCTCTCTTTCTTTAGTAGCTAGGATTTTCATTGCAAAAAGAAGATTAAACGATTGTTTATCATCTTAGATTGCATTTTAGGAATTGTATATCTACATCACGCGGTGAACCTGAAAGGAAAATTTCTTAAGCAAGATTAACTGTAAAATAAATTTAATAAATCTAAAAACGCTTTGGAACCTAACGCACAACATTTAGAAGTCTAGGCTAGAGACGTATTCAAGCATCGTAAAGCCTGGTAACTGTTGTTTTCACTACTGGTTGGGTGATTCCTCCACTTTTGAGACGATAAGTGCGAATACGGACTTGTTCTCCCACGTACCGTCGAGTATATATTTGGAGACCACAATAGGCCTTATTCTTTATCCATAGGAAGCCGTGTCTGCCACCCTATCGATCGCAATGCACTAAACATAGCATTCGGGAAGATTGACTGCCGTACCGTAAAAATTATTCTGCAGTTTTGCGATTGGTTTGGTAATCCCTCTGTCTAGATTTCCAGAGTAGTCTCTTTCATTCCTTTTCAGACTCCTTAAAAGAAAAGGTCCATCTGAGCACTTGTCACTTCAAGCTCATTAAAAATCGAAGGTGACTAGAGTCATCTTTTGTTTTTTCTCAACTCTTAAAAATTGAAAAAACAAGTTGTGTCAAAGCATATAAAATTTATTTTAATCGGAATAAACATCATCTTTCCTACGTTGGTCTTAGGTTGACAAAAATGGAGTCCACCAACCAAGGATTTCCCCTTGGAGTAAATCCTAGTCCTTTCTCCTCTTGGGGAGATGTTGGTGCACCCCATATGGCCACATTGTCGCTTCCAGGATTGACAATTGGCTTGCCCGTATGGCTCTTCTCAACCTCTGTCATTTAGAACACCGTGATTCCTGAACAATCAAGTCAGCAACTAAACGATACCAGAGTTACCCCCCAACCTTCCACTTTGTCCAGTTCTCCCTCTCCTCCTTCCTCTTCGCTTGATGAAGCTGGTAAAGCCAAAAATCAAGTAACTGAGAAGAAGAAGGAGAAGAAGAAGAAAGAGAAGAAGAAGAAGGAGCCAAAGGCGAAAAGGGGCAACCAGGCATCGTCTAGCAAAAATCCACACATTGCATCGTCCAGGCCTAAATCGCCATGTGTCATTTGCAAAGGAGACCACTATCATCAAGATTGTCCTTGCATCCCTCGGATATTAAGGCACTGGTCTCCTCGTTTGCACAATCCAGTGTCATCAACCTCTGACGATCATGTTGAGAATACACCGTCAACTAGTGAAAGTGAAGTCCCCGGAAAAAAAAGGAAAATGTAAATTTCCTTGTAAACTGTGTGAAGTTGATCACGCCGTCCACCGTTGTCCCTTCTTAGATGAGGCTAAAAGATTTTTGGACAACCATCTAGTTTCACCGTTACGGCTTCCTCCTGGATATAAGAAACTCTTGCCAAGTCCGTCACTAGTTGAAAATCCGGCTGACACGCCATTGTGGTCGGCTGAAGTGTCTATCATTGAAGATGAACCCTCTGAATCCACACCAAACAAAAGTCAAAAGGTCGAGGTGGCAGTTGACCCGGTCTTGCCTTTAGAAGGTCCATCTTCAGATGATACAGTAACCGGAGAGAACAAGAATGACACCATTCAAATTCTCTTCGTAAGCACAGACTCCGACGGACATGGGGGAAGTCTACCCGTTCCTTTACTGCAGGAAGGAAGTTCGTCAGAGTCATGTCCGGTCGTCTATTCGGTCCCACCTCCAAGCAACCTAGTTGTTTCCTTCGATTGGAATCTATTAGGCAGACCCCGCTTACCAGCTAGTGTACCATTTCGAATCATTGCTCAAATATATAGAATGGTCATGGCCAGTACCATCATAGATGAAGGGGCTTCTGTGAGTATCCTTTCCTCAACTGCTTGGAAAGCGCTTGGTTCACCATCGCTTTTGCCTGAAATGATAAATCTGACAAGCTTTGACAAAGGAACCAGTCAACCGTTAGGGATCCTTCCCAATGTGCCAATAACATTGAGAAGGAAAATCGTTCACATGAACATATTGGTAGTCCAAGGACCCCTGGATTATAATCTACTCCTTGGACGTGACTATATTTATTGCATGGGAGCCATTTTCTCCTCACTCTTTAGAGTAATGTGTTTTCCGCATGAAGGAAGAGTGGTCAAGCTCATAGACCAGCTTTCATTCCCCGGTTCACACATAGGAAATAGTCAAATACCATCCCTGAATGGTCTTTTCACGCAAGGAATGTCTCATCAATCCCCAGTCCATCCACCTGATGAGCGCGAGTGATTCAGAGGACATGACTGAAACCCAGGGGGCATGCACCCTGGTTTGTTTAGACAGGAAAACCTTGGGTATAGTGTAGGTTTCCGCGAAGGATATATGACTAGTTTATGAGATTAGACTACAATAAGATTCCTTCGTCAAAGTTATGTGAGTGGAGCTAGTTTCACCACTCACCTTTGTTTATTTCGGTAGACATCGCCGAGGAAGTGTTTTGTCTGTAGTGCGGATAGAACAATCTTTGGTAATCTGGAAATTTTTCGCTATACCTAGGGTCATGCAAACCTTTTGGCATGCAAGCGAAGAGCGACCATTTATTTTTTAAGTTTGTAGGTCCTCTAACCCTTTAAACTCATAGGATTGGTCGTTTCCTAACTTGCATAAACAAAGGATGCGAGGCAAAGCTTTGAAAAAATGTCATCTTAGATGAGACATCCTTATTATACAAATGGATCGATAAGTTTTAACGCGGAATTCAAGCTCGTTAAAAAATAAACATAAGCAATGAGCAAATGTTTCCCTAGAGTTTAAGCTTATTCATTAAAAAATGAACCAATTTCCGGTAAATAACCATCGTGAATGCATTATCATCAGTGTTTGAAGCCTTGGTCGTGTTCTCATCATCACCTCCACTCTGTATTGGCCGATCATTCACCTCCATTTGATTGTTTACCCTTTTCAAGGAACAGCTGCGAAGATTGATCCTATTAGCCATCCTTGTGACACTGTCATGATTGGAAAATTCCAAACCTTACCTGGAATTAGCTGCTACCCGAATTTATCACTCGTTCCTCGAAAAACGAGTCTCTTTTAAGCTCTTTTCATCTGACTCGTAAAATATGAAAAGATTGCCGAGTAATTGGCCTCTCCAGCTTGTTAAAGTGACCAGAAGTGCTATCCCTCCTTTATATTTTAATCTTTTTGGACCTGAGGGATTATTACACAAAAAGATCGAGCACTTGTTTTGTTCGGCTCATTAAAATTACCGAAAATTCATCCCTTCGTATTATTTTATAATTTTTCGGACTTAAGGGATTATATGACGAAAAAGGATTGTTGGAGTCTTCTTTACATCCCTTTCAGACTCTCTAAAATTGAAAAGGACCGAGTTATCTTTGTCGTTAAACTTGTTAAAACCGAATAGCGACAAACTTGTCCATATCGACAAGAACGAGTTTCACTATTGCTAGGCTCGTTAAAACATAGCGATGGGTTTTCCTGAAGGAAAAATTATAGAACAAGCATATGTTATCCTCCTCAAGCTTGAAAAAAATAAAGAGCAAATGGTCAGCAATGACTGGGGAAAAATTGGGAAGAAAACTTGAAGAAACTTTATTGGTAGCAAGTCGCTCTTGAACATGACACTTTCGCTCCACATCCGAGTCGGATTGGATTGTTCTGTTCACTGGTCATATCACCATTGGTCAGTCACACCATCCATATTTGGGGTTAACGCTACCAATCCATCATGTCAGTGTCACCGATATGTTCAAGAGAAGTCACTCAGAGAATTCACCTGTGTCTCATCCACTGCAATACATTTACACTTTGTTCTTTCATGACCGCCACCGTGAACCTTATGTCATCAGGTCATTTTCACCTACATTAAAATCATTTGCTCCTTTCCGTGTCATTGATGTAGGATTCACTAAGGCCCTCCTATGACAGATCGCTTCTTGTCAACATCAGCTCATTATCCAGGAAGTCGATCTAGGAACAACCCTTTTAGTACTTTAAAGCTTGCATGCCTCAATGGCAAGTTTATCACTTCCGGTGACAGGTTTACATCAATGGCCTTCAACCGAAAGATTTTGTGTGGTGTTCGACACCAATTCCCTTATTCACACCATGTGAATTGTACTGTAGTACCTTGGGGGTCATCATCATTATCGGTAATCAGGCGATGTCTTTCCATGTTCGACTCCAGAACATCTCTCACATGGATCGACTTGTACTTTGAGTGAAGATCGAACGAGATCGAAGACCCCGGATCTAGTTTCATACATCCAGGCTGCGATATATATTCAGGAAAATAAAAACATCAAATGTACATCATTACTACACAGATAATCATCCAATCCAAGGGATGATGGCTCTACCAGAATCATCAGTCTGCACTCAGACGATTATCTGTCTTATGTACATGAAAATGAATTTATAAAGCTGAGCATGGGAATGCCCGCCTCAGCTAGATCATGAAAATATTATGAAGATAATGTATTGTATTGTATCTTATTACAGGTCTCCTTCCATATTGAAAAAACTTCGGATCCTCATGATAAAGCATTTCACCCAACATCAAAAGATTAATGACCTCATGCTTTAGGGGGCAACTGTTATAGAAATTTTTGGGCACTGCAACCCCAATCATAAATTTCCATAAACCAAGGGCTCCTAAGTCCCTAAAAGTTTTGTTCCAACCCCTAAAAGAACAAGGTCAACTGATTACAGCATCTCCCAGAAGTTCTCCATGAAAAACTACTCAGAACTGGTCAAAAGTGGACCATCTCACCTGCTCCATGGTAAAGGTTCACTGCATCCCACCTAAATGCACACAGGAGGTGCGATGCATACTGAAAAGCCCTTTTATGGGGTGCGATGGGCGAGAGTGGACAAATGGCAGGGTTAATTTGCGAGGTGGAAGATCATGGAATCTTCCAGAAACTTCTCCTGTGACACTTGCCTCTCTGCATTCGCCCAAGGATGAGTAAGAGATCATCAATCTCCAAGTGGAATCAAGAACTATCAAATAGAGGACACTAATCAAATTTCAAAAGCTAACTCACCCCCCTTGCAAACATCTATATATGGAACCTGTTAGCACCTAAATCTGCTTTAGGATGAAGGAAGGCAAAAATTAGGGTAACCACAAACCACGCTCAGTCTGGTAGGTAGCCCTACCAGAGCAGGAGAGGGCTCTCTCCGAATCATGCTCAGTGGATGGATAAGAAAAATGGCCTGAGATGACTTATAATGAAATATTTACCTTAGGCTAGTAAGTGAAAAGGGATTTTGAAAACAATTTTAAGAATGACCCAGCTTCTGTGATGTATATGGGACTGGCGCTCAGCAAAGAACAGAGAATTGAATATGAAGGCACAAATTATTCCGTGAGGCAAGGTAGGCAGAAAGAGCAGCAATTTCGGTTTAAGGTAACATGGAATGGAAAGATTGCTGAAGAAGGTGAAAAGGGCATAATCGCATGAATCCTTTTCAACAGAAGAATAACACTACACATGAAATTTTCCCACAGGCAGAGCAATATAAATTGATTTCTACCTAATATCACTTAGAAAATTTCACTGAAATGAAACGTGAAATGAATTATGAAACATAACAAGATACATATGGAACATAAGAACACATTTTCTACACTCACAACCACAAGAATATCATGAAACAGAGCCACTGCCTTTCATTAATTCTCTGTCAAAAATACACAGTGAAGAAACAAAGTTTCTTTCCCACAGTCTTCCAAAAGTTACAAGCCAACCAACCCTTTGCAAATAATTTGCATACAATATATAGAATGTGTGAGGAAGAGATAGAATTCCCAGGGGTTGGTAAGTTACTCAAATCATTACGAAAAGGAGATGGAGAGCCAACCATCAGCTACAGGTGCAGCACTCACAAACATGACATTTGGCCTGGGTGACCCTTTGCATTCTTTTTCCACTTGGATAGATGCCCATCTGGAGAGAAAAATCTTTAAATGCCACCTTTGGTGCCAAAAAACCTAATTGTAGATGACTGGGCCCACTTGGAGAAGTCGCGACCCGAAATTTCGCGAAACGGGAGCAATTTGGCAGTTTTTTCCTCTGTGCGCCGTGCCAAATTCTCTGTGCATCGCGCCACTTTGGAGCCTATTTTGGGGCACTTTTAGGTGTCAAAAATGTGACCAAGTGGGATTTTTGGAAATCTTGTCCTATCTGCTTTCTAACCCCACTGGAATTTCCCAATTTGGTGCTCATTTTCCCCTCCAAATCTTCATTCTCCCAAGACTGCCTTCTGTCTTTCAAAAAAGTGGTAGAGAGGCCATTTTTGGGTGTTTTTTGACCTTTAGGAGACCCATATCTTGTCAAAATTTCTTGCTCGGACACCAATAGTCATATTTTTTTATGCTAAATCCAAATATGCAAGCTGTTCCTCGATTAGAGTCCTATATTTTTAGCGTCGCGCCAGTGGCGCGGCGCACAGGGAGGAATTTCCTGTTTTGTGTCCAAAAAATTTGCCTGTGACCAAAATTTGCCCAAATTTTTTGAAATTTGAGCTGGAGGATCTCTATGGGGTGCCATGCTGAGCCAAGGAAGCATCAGCCAAGATTCTAAACCTATCTTTCTCTTTTTCTTGCTTTACCCCTCTTGTTGCTTTCCTCAGTTTTGCTTTTAAACTCCTTATCCGGGCCTGTGCACTCATGTTCCACACCCTGTAACGAAAAGTCATGCGTCTCAATATAGAAAGGTTCTGATCAGCTTTGTCCAACAGCCTCTCCAAATGCATGTTGACCCTCCCAATGTTGGCCTCCCGGTCTTCATTGATAGCTTGCTCCAAAGATGTGAGCTGAACCCTTCTTCTCTGAACAGCTTGGCGATGCTCACGGATGTTCTGCAGCTCCATGATCATCTATTGGCCCTCAAGATATTTGTTTCTCCGCTCTAGGTAGTTCATGTTCCACTTGGCCCTTTCTAAATCAATGGACAAGTCTTCAATCTCTGATTGCTGCTCCCTGATGATCTTTATAAGCTCCTCATTTGTTGGTTCTGCATCTGTTTAATCATCCTGGAGGAGAACAAACTCGGTCTCTCGCTCACCTGATGGCCCTTCCCCCTACACTGGCTCCTTGCCCTTACCCTACTCATGTGATGCTGATGGCGGAAGCGAGGCCCCTTCCACCCCGGGTGGAGATAACACTCGCTTTGCTGCTGCAAACAATGGTCTACTACCCTTCTGGTATGTGATGTATACTGGCATGGTGGCAGTCTCATGGCTCTCAAACTGATGTGAAGGACTTCCCATCTCATGCTCAAACTGATGTGAAGGACCCCCCACCTCATGCTCTGCCTCTGATATCACCAGTGGAACGCTAAAGAAATCACCGGAGATGAAGTCCTCCCAAGCAATACCCTGCAATCCTAGCTAATGGTCCACCAAAATCCGGATGAGAGCAAAGTGATAAATGTTGTTGAGCTGTTTTCGAGGGGTCTTGTGATGCATGAACTTCTTCATCCTCTCTATGTTCCCGCAGATGAAAAATGGGAGGCTCATCATCCGCACCCGGGTGAAGTGCATGAGAAATCTGATGTGATAGGCATAGAGGCAGGAAAACCTTCCCTCGCAACTGAAATACTTCATGATCAATCTCATGAGTGGGGCATACTCATTCCTCAAAAATCTGAATGGAAAAACTCTGGTGAGCTGGCTCAAATAGCTGTTCTTGATGTAAGCCTCATAAAGATGCCTCTCCACCTTCTTTTTCTTATGCCACTGTTCCCCAACGTTCGGTATTCCTGTTGCCGCTGATATGGTCTCTGGTGTCAAGGTGAAGGTGACCCCAGCTAGGATAGATTGACCTCCCTGTAGATGAAGTGCAAAAAGGCAGGCCAACTCATGATGGACTCTGACATTTGCCACTCTTTGACAAAATTCATAGCATGCCAAGTGCTGGAAACAAGACATGGCAAGTGAGCATGCCTGCAGCTCAGTGAGGGTGTTTGGCTCATCTCTAAGATGTCTTCCACTCCGGTGATGTCTCCTATGCGCCCTCTCTCCTGAAGATGTGTCACTGTGGGTCACCTCCTCATAATCTGATGAATTTTCTGATGCCATTACTGCTGCTTGTACCGTGAGTTTTATGCTGCTCTCTGAATCCAATGAAACTAATAGATGATCTGAAAATCTGTCACCAAGGGGACAATAAAACAAGGAGTGTCAGGAGGGGAATGATGAAAAGGGGAATAGGGGTTTAAAAGAAGAAATTTATTAGGGATTTGGAAGCATTTTGGGTATGGTGTTTGATGGGGTAGGGTTTGGATATTTTGAGCCATAGGAATAAAGGGAACAAATGGATATGATTACAGTGGAGCTAGGGTGATTATTAGGGGGAAACTGCTATAGGGGGATTAGCTGATAGAGGTAGGGTAGGAACATGCTTTAGTAATAATGTCACTGTAGCAAAACCCTAGCTTTCTTGACCTTCTTTATATCATCTTTGTTTTACTTTCAAAAAATTTTGCATTTGATTTCATGGTTGTCATAATAACATTCCCCTTCAATTTAAAGGCCAATGGTGAGGGTAGTTGGGCTACCTCTCCAATTTTGAGTGTCATTCACAAAAAATTTAGGCAATTTAATACATTTTTGGGCTCATAAGTCTGTGTGTTGTGCACTCTACCCACTGCGCCGCGTGCCGGGTATGCGCCACGCCAGTGGCGATTTTGCACTGTGGTCGGGCTCCCAGTGCGCTGCGCGCCTTGAGTACACTCGCCACCTCGTGTGTGCACTGCGCACTGTAAACTCACCCAATATTTGCTTGAAAAATAGGGGAGAGGGTTTTAGTGTGATTTTAGGGTGGTTTCTTTAGGACACATGATGGAATGGAGGCGGGAACGATGAGGAGTGAGGGGACAAGGGGAGGGGAGTAGAACCTTGGTGCTTATCATCACATTCTGCAACCCCATTTTTCACTTTCCTTGGTGATTTTTTCATGGATGGCCATTGTGCTTTTGGGTACCATTTAAACATCTTACAAACTCCATATTAATGAAAAAAGTGACGGAGAAGAGGTGTCAACATGACCTACCTCTTGATTCGCTGGGCTTCACCGAGATTTGAAATGATTTGAAATGTTTTTATGCCCCTGGCTGTGTGCGTCGCACGCCAAGCCCAGTGTGCCGCGCACTAGGTGTGCATTGCACCCTTGAGAAACTTGAATGGCGGGTAGGCTACGTGTGCGCCACGCCCTCTGTGTGCGCCGCGCTCCCTGGTGTATGTGCCGCGCCTTCCAACACCACCTCTCACTCACTCAAACTCTTCACTATTTCGCTCTCTCACCTTTGGGATTTCTCTCCATGTCTTTAATGGCACAATGGATTTGAGTTGGACCACAACAAGTATATATATAGGCTTGAGAGAAATTGGTTTGATTTTTTCTTCCTTGAAAACCCACTTTTTAATGTTTGTGTTTTGCATTTTTCATTGACTTTAAAACACCCTGATTTTCATTTTTTCTTTGAAATTTTGGCTCTCATGTTGGGATTTTCTGCATTTCTTTGCGGGTACTGTGTGACTGAGCGTTTGGCCATGAAAACCATGGCTGCATCTGAAAAATTCAACTGGCGATTTTTTGGAAAATTTTGTCATAGTTGACCTTGTTTGACTTTTCTTCAAAACAGAGTTTTGAAGAAGAGTCGATGTCTCTTCAGGTGATGATCAAGCTTTCTAAACCATAGCTATGTAGGGCCTCCCTTTGGCCTGCATGGCTTGTACTAGACATGTTTTTCAAATACCACGTTGATGATTTCCTAAAACCAAATATAAAAGATGACTTTGTCCTGTAATATGACCAGACCTTGACTATCATGAATTTTAGTGATTATGGACCAAGACCTGAACCAGCAAGGGCCATAGATGAGGGAAGATGACTAGCATGACTTTCTCCATCAGATCATGGCATGTCCCTAGAGAAATGCAACTGAGTGAATGGAGCGGGACACCTAAAATTGAAATGCACAAAGAGTTTTGATCTCTGACGGAGGGCTGACCAGACCGACTCTAACATTGGCTCCAATGGGGGATGGTAGCTCCTTGGAGGTGCCAAGAACAGTAGATCTCTGGAGGAGTTAGACAGTTCCTTTTGTCCATTGGGCTATGGAGTCATCATTTTGATAAGCAGCACGGGACTCTGACTTATTAAGAAAACTGGAATAACCAAAAAATTGACTCAAACTTGACATTGAAATAACTCAAAAACTGACTTTACAGACTGAAACCAAACTGAAATAAAAATGGTATTTACAATGACAGTGAAAGCAACGTTAATAGATCAACAGTGATACTGCTTGAGCAGCCGACCATTGATCGGCCCTCCAGGACAGTCTTCCCCGTTCATTTCCTTCAGAATAAAGGCATTATGCCCCCTATATGCTGCGATCTTGAAAGGACCTTTCCACAGATTTTTGAACTTTCTGTGCTTGCCTTTCTCTTCATTCCTTGCATCCCACTTCAACACCACATCATCCAACTGAAATTTATCTACTTTTTCTTTTCTGTCATAGATTTTCTTCATCTTCTCCTGCAACTTGGATGTGTTTTTGAAAACTTCTTCTCTGGTTTGTTGCAAGTGGATCATTTGATTCAGCCTTCTCTGCATGGGATCTTCTTCATTGCCAGCCTCCTGAAGAAGTTTGACCACTGGGGCAGCAAGAGAAGCGGGAAATACCGTGTCCACTCCATAAACCAGCTCAAACAGTGACATCCCGATAGACTTTTTCTGACTAATCCGATCTACCCAAAGTGCATGGACCAGCCTCTTGTTCCAACTCTTCTTATTTATTTCCAGCAGCTTCTTGATGATGTTGACCAAATATTTATTTGAAGATTCCGCCAATCCATTGCCTTGTGGATGATAGGCAGTTGAATGACCCAAAATTATGTGATATTTATGACAAAATTCTACCATCCTTTTCGATTTGGAAGCTGCTGCATTATCAGTGATTATTTTGTTTGGACAACCAAAGCGAGACAAGATGTTATTTTTGAGAAATGAGATGATTACCGTGTCTGTCGCTTATCTGGTAGGGGCTGCCTCAATCCATTTTATGAAATAGTCCGTTGCTGTAAGGATCCACCTATGTTGTCCGGAAGAGGCGGGTTGAATTTCCCCAATGAAATCCAACCCCCACTACTGGAAGGGAGCGCTCACTTCAATAGGCTTAAGTGGCAAAGGCTATAATTTCTGTTTTCCTTCGAAAATCTGACATTTATGACAGTTCTTGACCATCTTATGCACATCAGCAAACAAAGTAGGCCAGTAGTACCCTGCTCTCAAAATTTTGTTTGCTGTAGACTTCTAAAAAAGATGACCTCCACACTCTCCTCCATGAAAATCCTCCATGACCTTCTTTTCCTCCTCTTCCACCAGAAAATTTAACAAAATGTCACTGGGATCTTTCCAATACAGTGCAGAATTCAAAATACAAAACTTGGAGACTTCAATTTGAGTGTTCTCGCTTTGTTTCTAGTCATACCAGGCGGTGGTGATAGATTTTTCAGCACATATATTATATCAGAATACCATGGGGACAAAGCAAACATTTCAGATACCTGAATTGACGTTCCTTCCTCATTCTCCTCGGACATGGCATCGATCAGATTTATGTCTAATGCATGCAAGTTTGATTCATCCATTAGCTTCGCCAACCCCTGCCCTTTGACCAGCTTTGTAGACTTTATCTCCACATCGTATTCTAGCAAGGCTGCAATCCATTTGCCTCTTCTCCCTTCTGGATCAGTCTGTACTAAAACATCTTTTACAACAGTATTAGGAACATAGGCCAGAATGTGAGAATGTAGGATATACACCTGGAAATCCTTCAATGCCTTCACCAATGCCAGGGCTTGCTTCTCAATGATGTTGTACTTCAAATCTGCATCCCTTGTAACCTTGCTGAAGAATGCAATGGGTCTTTCATGATCATCCATCTTCTGCAATAATATTGTTGCCATAGTGTGCTTAGAAGCAAATGAAAACAATATGAAATCTTGAGTGTAGTCCAGGCTAACTAGAACTGGAGCTGAATAAAGGGCCAATTTGACCAAGTTGAAAGATTTTACAGCCTCCTCTGTCCATTTCACCTGGCTGTCCTTCTTAAGCATGTTGGTCATTTCTTCAAGTGTTCTGCAAGATTAGGCACAAAACAACGCAAAAAATTCATCTTACCATTAAATGATTGTATTTCCTTTTTGTTCCTGGGTAGATCAATTTGCTGAATTGCTTGCACACGTGCTGGGTCTATACGAATGCCATCCTTTGAAATGATGTTCCCAAGTAATTTTCCTTCCTCGATGGCGAACAAGCTCTTCTTAGGATTCAGCGATAGACCATATTTCCTGCATTTTTGAAAGACAATTTTTAGGCGATGCATGTGTTCTTCATCAGACTTTGAAAACACCATCAAATCATCCAAGTACACCACCAAAAACACATCCTTCTCATTTGCAAATGACAAATCCATTGCCCGCTGAAATGTGGCACCTGCATTCTTCAAACCGAAGGGCATTTTGGCATAGTGAAAGGTTCCCCATGGAGTGGTGAATGTTGTCTTGTCCCTATCATCTTCATGGACAAAAATTTGGCTATATCTGGAATAACCATCAAGTAGTGACATACGAGATGCCCCCACTACTCACTAAAGTATATGGTCCATCTTGGGCAGCGGATAGTTGTCCTTCAATGAGACCTTGTTTAGATTTCTGAAATCAATGCATAGGCGGATCTCACCAGTCTTCTTGCGTACAAGTACTAAGTTAGATATCCAATCTGAAAATTTGATGGGCACAATGATACCTGACTTGTACAACCTATTTACCTCCTTTTCGATAGATGGCAGCAACTTTGGATTTATCCTTCTTAGCTTTTGTCTAAATGGTTTTTGGTTGGGCTTGATCAGTATTGTATGCTGAATGATATTTGTATCACAGGTCTTTAAATCAGAATAATCCCACGCAAATACATCTGCAAATGAAGCCATCAAACTAATATATTTGTCCTTGATCTTTGGCGGTAATGCTTTGGACAATTTTACCAACTTTGGATTTGCAGCTGTATCGATGTTGACCTCTTCTACAACCTTCTCTGTTGGCTGCAATGTTGGCTTGTGGGCTACATCATCCTGATCAAAAAGTTCTTCTAGGGGTATCAAGCCTTCAGGAATGATGTTATTCTTCAGCTGTAATATGTCCATTTGATTGATCTGCACTTCATTTGTACCATTCCCTTTGTGCTCGTCATTTTCCACATTGATTAAGGTTTCTTTGAACTTGTCCTTGTTGAGCAGAAAATCCTTAATCTCCTCATCATCTTGGAACACTTGCCAATGTCGCCAATTGTCTGGAATGGTTGGACGATGCTTGACATCGATTTCAAATTTATTGCTAGAATTCATGGGGATCTTCAAGCTGCTCACTGCCTTGGCAAGAGCATCAACGATACTATTTTGTATTCATGGCACACATGTCAAGGTGTATTCAGAAAATAGCTTCAAGATGTCCAAAACTGCATTACGATAGGCCTGCATCCTAGGATGTTTTGCTTGATACTCACCTCTGACCTGTTTTATCACCAACTCAAAGTCGCCATATACCGAAATCCTCTTTGCATTCAGATTTCGAAGAATCTTCAGGCTAGCAATCAGAGCTTCATACTCAGCTTTATTATTCGAACATTCAAAGGCCAGCTTGTAAGAGCAAACTCTCACGCTGCTAGGCACTTTGTTTGGGGCAGAGAAAGGACTACATAGCCAAATACCAATACCAGCGCCATCATTCCCTACTGCTCCATCAAAATCCATGGTCCACAAGCCTTCTTCATCTTCTTGCAAGTGTTGGAAATCTGTTTTTTGTCCATTGTTTCTTTGTTGTCCATCGTTTTCAGCTGATTGCCCAATCTTTTGCTGCTTTTCTTGTCCCTCTTTCTTCAAGATTTCTCTGAAATTTTTTGTTATCTCTGGAATGTCATCTGCTTCTACTATCTGACTATTGATCTCATTTAAACTATCTGAAAACAAAACAAAATACTCTAAATATGTATGTATATAGTTAATAGGATTATTTATCGGTTTCTCCTTGCTTGTGATCATATATTTCATCTTTTGTTCCCAGTATAACTTCCTCATCTATCCAAACACCGGAATTGTTGCATAGGAGAAATCCAGTTGTAGTGTCCCCTTCAATTTCGCTACCCAAGACCTAGAAAGGAGCATGCCAAACCTTGGAGGAATGTCTGCCACCACTACATCCATCAGAACATTTTTCATAGGAAGTTGATCTAAACTCACAACTAAGTCTTTGATGAGCCCTATGCACCTTACTCTGCTAGAATCGAATGAATAGAGATCATGATATTGGCGGGTGATGTCCAGACCAAGCTTATCCATGATAGCCTTGGGCATGAGATTGTGAGAAGCTCCGAAATCGAACATGGCATTGTGTAGCACAAAGTCATGCAATCGTAAACTAATATAGAAGGGTGGCACATCGCTATCGAGAGACTCACCATTAGTTGCTGGTTCAAAAATCATTTCAGGCTGATCATCTTCCACATTTACCATGTCGGACATTGGGTCCAAATTCAACATTTTAGAAATTTGTCCTCTATAATTGTTGTTCTTCATAATTTCAGTCAAAGGGATGGATACCTTTAACTTAGAAATCTCATTCTCTAGACTGAAACCGGGAGATTTTTCTACCTCTTTGACTGGGATCTCTTTCCTTTCCTTGTCTTTTGATGTGGTTGTTTGCTGTAATTGTTCTGCTGATTTTGATTTGCTGCTCTCCGGAACAACCGCCTCCTTTCCCTTTCTTTGTGTAGCTGATGGATCATTCTTTGTTGTTTCACCCTCCTTCTTTTTCTGAATTGGCTTGGTCGGTACATCTCTGTTTCTAAGGGAATATCGCTGCTATTGTGCGGACAAAGCATTCATATACCCTCTTTGATATTCTTCTGATTCTTCCTCCAACACGGTGTCGCTAGCTAGAATAAAATCGGTGTCTTGGTGTGTAGCTGAATTTACTGCACATTCCTCCTCTTCGGTGATGTAAGTAGGCAGCTCATATGGAGTAAAGAGATGGTTTTCCTCGCCTATTACATTCCCATCCTCATCTGACTCAGGTCCATTCACAAAATTCTCCTGCAAAGGTGTTTGTACTGGTTGTTGTGCTGTCTTCTCTTGAGTCCGCTGATCTCTTTGTCTTATTCTATATTGTGGTTGTTGTTGACCACGAAAGTTAGGATTCCTAACTTGTGGCTCTGGCTTGTCAAGTTTTACCCTCTCAAGCATCTGTTCTACCTTTTTGAGAAGCTGATCCATTGAAGAAGATTCTTCTTTCACAGCGGTTTTCTTCTCTGCTTTCGCTCTTGCTCTTTTGGACAACAAATTTGCCTCAATGTTGACCGCAATTTTCTGCATGTCTTCCATTGTAGCTGGTTCTCTCTCTCTTAATTGGTACACCATGTTAGCATTAAAACCATCTGGAAAATTCATCATCGCTAATCCCACAGGTGGCTTTAGATGGTCTGTAATTTCGTTGTAGACTGCATTAAATCTAACACAATAATCTTGGATCGACTCACCGACATTCCATTTGATTTGCTCGTATTCGGCCAGAATATGAAAGGGATTCTTTTTCACTTCCCACCGGTTCAAAAATTTTCTTTGTAGCTCAGCCAAGGTAGTGATACTTGCAGCCGTCAAACCTCTTAACCATTTCCTCACAGCACCTGCAAATGTTTGTACAAAGAGCCTCATTGCCACGTTCTCCGCATCGATCTCATGAAGTTCATAGAAGTCTGCCATTTTATCTACATGTTGTTGAGCTATAATATTGTTAGGAGTGCCATCAAAAAATGGGATTTTACTTTGATAATCATTTGGCATGCCATCTAGAACTTGGGGCAGAACAAGAGGAGCAAAACGAGCAGCCATCATTCTTGGTGGATTTTGCCTTGGAGGTGTTGGAGGAGTGTGCACAGTTTGCAAGGGGATGGCACTTGGAGTTTGGGGTTGTGTGGCAATGTAATTATCAATTAATCTATTAGCACTTTCTGTTTCAAGGTCTACAAGAAATTTCGGATTGGGGATGGTATAATCAACAACCCTTTCGGATTTGGACTCAAACAAAGTTATTTCAAATCGTTCGTCAAACTCAAGCTCTTCAAGATACTCAAAGGTGTCAGGACATGAATGGGATTTGAACACGGGAGTTATGGTGCTTTCTTGACGAAGGAGTCTTGGGATCAAATTTGGATTTTCGTAAATATGAGGAGGGTCCAGGTCTGGATTCACTCTGGTATATCGTCTTGAAGCCAGCGTGCTATTGGGAGAAATTACGGGACACAACCAACTTGCTCAGCCTTTCCAATCCTAAGCTCATCATCCGAACGCCTAGAATTCTTATGAAACAAGGGGAATTGATTTTCAATTTGACCCCAGTATGGTCACCACTATGTTAGCACCTAAATCTGCCTTAGGCTAAAGGAAGGCAAAAATTAGGGTAACCACAAACCACGCTCAGTCTGGTAGCTAGCCCTACCAGAGCAGGAGAGGGCTCTCTCCGAGTCACGCTCAATGGATGGATAAGAAAAATGGTCTGAGATGACCTACAATGCAATATTTACCTTAGGCTAGTAAGTGAAAAGGGATTTTGAAAACAATTTTATGAATGACCGAGCTTCTGGGATGTATATGGGACTGGCGCTCAGCAAAGAACAGAGAATTGAATATGAAGGCACAGATTATTCCGTGAGGTAAGGTAGGCAGAAACAGCAGCAATTTCGGTTTAAGGTAACGTGGAATGGAAATATTTCCGAAGAAGGTGAAAAGGGCATAATCGCATGAATCCTTTTCAACAGAAGAATAACACTACACATGAAATTTTCCCACAGGCAGAGCAATATAAATTCGATTCTACCTAATCACACTTAGAAAATTTCACTGAAATGAAACGTGAAATGAATTATGAAACATAACAAGATACATATGGAACATAAGAACACATTTTATACACTCACAACCACAAGAATCTTATGAAATAGAGTCGTTGCCTTTCATTAATTCTCTGTCAAAAATACACAGTGAAGAAACAAAGTTTCTTTCCCACAGTCTTCCAGAAGTTACAAGCCAACCAACCCTTTGCAAATAATTTGCATACAATATATAGAATGTGTGAGGAAGAGATAGAATTCCCAGGGGTTGGTAAGTTACTCAAATCATTACGAAAAGGAGATGGAGAGCCAACCATCAGCTACAGGTGCAGCACTCACAAACATGACATTTGGCTTGGGTGACCCTTTGCATTCTTTTGCCACTTGGATAGATGCCCATCTGGAGAGAAAACTCTTTAAGTTCAGCCTTTGGTGCCAAAAAACCAAAGTGTAGATGACCGGGCCCACTTGGAGAAGCCGCGACCCGAAATTTCGCGAAACGGGAGCAATTTGGCAGTTTTTTCCTCTGTGGGTCGCGCCACTTTGGAGCCTATTTTGGGGCACTTTTATGTGTCCAAAATGTGCCCAAGTGGGCTTGTTGGAAAGCCTATCCTATCTACTTTCTAACCCCACTATAATTTCCCAATTTGGTGCTCATTTGCCCCTCCATATCTTCATTCTCCCAAGACTGCTTTCCGTGTGTCAAAAAAGTGGCAGAGAGGCCATCTTTGGGTGTTCTTTGACCTTTAGGAGACCCAAATCTTGTCAAAATTTCTTGCCCGCACACCAATAGTCATATTTCTCGATGTTGAATCCAAATATGTAAGTCGTTCCTCGATTAGAGTCCTATATTTTTAGCGTTGTGCCAGTGGCACGACACACAGGGAGGAATTTCCTGTTTTGTGTCCAAAAAATTTGCCTGTGACCAAAATTTGCTGGAGGATCTCTACGGGGTGCCATGCTAAGCCAAGGAAGATTCTTCCAAGATTCTAAGCCTATCTTTTTCATTTTCTTGCTTTACCCTTCTTCTTACTTTCCTCAGTTTTGCTTTTAAACTCCTTATCCGGGCCTGTGCACTCATGTTCCACACCCTGTAACGGAAAGTCATGTGTCTCAATATAGCAAGGTTTCGATCAACTTTGTCCAACAGCCTCTCCAAATGCATGTTGACCCTCTCAAGGTTGGCCTCCCGGTCTTCATTTATTTCTTGCTCCAAAGATGTGAGCGGAACCCTTCTTCTTTGAGCAGCTTGGCGATGCTCGCGGATGTTCTGCAGCTCCATGATCGTTTGTTGGTCCTCAAGCTATTTGTTTCTTCGCTCTAGGTAGTTCATGTTCCACTTGGCCCTTTCTAAATCAATGGAAAAGTCTTCAATCTCTAATTGCTGCTCCTTTATGATCTCTATAAGCTCCTCATTGGTTGGTTCTGCATCTGTCTCATCATCCTGGAGGAGAACAAACTCAGTCTCTCGCTCACCTGATGGCCCTTCCCCCTGCACTGGCTCCTTGCCCTTACCCTGCTCCTATGATGCTAATAGCTGAAGCGAGGCCCCTTCCACCCCGGGTGGAGATAACGCTTTCTTTGCTGCTACAAACAACGGTCTACTACCCTTCTGGCATGTGATGTATACTGGCATGGTGGCAGTCTCATGGATTTCAAACTGATGTGAAGGACTCCCCATCTCATGCTCAAACTAATGTTAAGGACACCCCACCTCATGCTCTGCCTCTGATATCACCGGTGGAGCGCTGAAGAAATCACGGGAGATGAAGTCCTCCCAAGCAATACCCTGCAATCCTAACTGATGGTCCACCAAAATCTGGATGAGAGCAAAGTGATAAACGTTGTTGAGATGTTGTCGAGGGGTCTTGTGTTGCATGAACTTCTTCATCCTCTCTATGTTCCCGCAGATGAAAAATGGGAGGCTCATCATCCGCACCCGGGTGAAGTGCATGAGCAACCTGATGTGATAGGCATAGAGGCGGGAAAACCTTCCCTCGCAACTGAAATACTTCATGATCAATCTCATGAGTGGGGCATACTCATCCCTCAAAAATCTGAATGGAAAAACTCTGGTGAGCTGGCTGAAATAGCTGTTCTTGATGTAAGGCTCATAAAGATGCATCTCCACCTTCTTTTTCTTATGCACTGTTCCCCAACATTCGGTATTCTTGTTGCCGCTGATATCGTCTCGGGTGTCAAGGTGAAAGTGACCCCAGCTAGGACAGATTGACCTCCCTATAGATGAAGTGAAAAAAGGTGGGCCAACTCATGATGGACTCTGACATTTGCCACCCTCTGACAAAATTCATAACATGCCAAGTGCTAGAAACAAGACATGGCAAGTGGGCATGCCTGCAACTCAGTGAGGGTGTTTGGCTCATCTCTAAGATGTTTGCCACTCTGGTGATGTCTCCTATGCACCCTCTCTCCTGAATATGTGTCACTGTGGGTCCCGTCCTCATAATCTGATGAATTTTCTGATGCCATTACTGCTGCTTGTACCCTGAGTTTTATGCTGCCCTCTGAATCCAATGAAACTGATAGATGCTCTAAAAATCTGTCACCAAGGGGACAATAAAATAGGGAGTGTTAGGAGGGGAATGATGAAAGGGGAATAGGGGTTTAAAAGGAGAAATTTATTAGGGATTTGGGAGCGTTTTGGGTATGGTGTTTGATGGGGTAGGGTTTGGATATTCTGAGCCATAGGAATAAAGGGAACAAATGGATATGATTACAGTGGAGCTAGGGTGATTATTAGGGGGAAACTGCTACAGGGGGATTAGCTGATAGAGGTAGGGTAAGAACATGCTTTAGTAATAATGTCACTGTAGCAAAACCCTAGCTTTCTTGACCTTCTTTATATCATCTTTGTTTTACTTTTAAAAAAATTTGCATGTGATTTCATGGTCGTCATAATAACATTCCCCTTCAATTTAAAGGCCAATGGTGAGGGTAGTTGAGATACCTCTCCAATTTTGAGGGTCATTCACAAAAATTTTAGGCAATTTAATACATTTTTGGGCTCATAAGTCTGTGCACCGCGCACTCTGCCTAGTGCGCTGTGCGCCGGGTATGCACCGCGCCAGTGGCGATTTTGCACTGTGGCCAGGCTCCCAGTGCGCCACGCGCCCTGAGTGCGTCGCACCACCTCGTGTGTGCGTCGCACACTATAAACTCACCCAATATTTTCTTGAAAAATAGGGGAGAGAGTTTTAGGGCGATTTTAGGGTGGTTTATTTAGGACACATGATGGAATGGAGGCGGGAACGATGAGGAGTGAGGGGACAAGGGGAGGGGAGCAGAACCTTGGTGCTTATCATCACATTTTGCAACCCCATTTTTCGCTTTCCTTGGTGATTTTTTCATGGATGGCCATTGTGCTTTTGGGTACTATTTAAACATCTTACAAACCCCATATTAATGACAAAAGTTATGGAGAAGAGGTGTCAACATGACCTACCTCTTTATTCGTTGGCCTTCACCGAGATTTGAAATGATTTGCAATGTTCTTATGCCCCTGGTTGTGTGCATCGTGCGCCAAGCCCAGTGCGCCGCACGCTGGGTGTGCATCATGCCATTGAGAAACTTGAATGGCAGGTAGGCTACGTGTGCGTTGTGCCCTCTGTGTGCACCGCACTCCCTGGTGTATGCGCCGCGCCTTCCAACACCACCTCTCACTCACTCAAACTCTTCACTATTTCGCTCTCTCACCTTTGGGATTTCTCTCCAAGTCTTAAATGGCACAATGGCTTTGCTTTGGGCCACAACAAGTATATATATAGGCTTGAGAGAAATTGGTTTGATTTTTTCTTCCTTGAAAACCCACTTTTTAATGTTTGTGTTTTGCATTTTTTCATTGACTTTAAAACACCTTGATTTTCATTTTTTTCTTTGAAATTTTGGCTCTCATGATGGGATTTTCGGCATTTCTTTGCGGGGACTGTGTGACTGAGAATTTGGCCATGAAAACCATGACTGCATCTGAAAAAGTCAACTGGCTATTTTTTGGAAAATTTTGTCATAGTTGACCTTGTTTGACTTTTCTTCAAAACAGAGTTTTGAAGAAGAGTCGATGTCTCTTCATGTGAAGATGAAGCTTTCTGAACCATAGTTGTGTAGGGCCTCCCTCTAGCCTACATGGCTTGTTCTTGACATGTTTTTCAAAGACCACATTGGTGATTTCCTAAACCCAAATATAAAAGATGACTTTGTCCTGTAATATGACCAGACCTTGACTATCATGAATTGTAGTGATTATGGACCAAGACCTGAACTAGCAGGGGCTAGAGATGAGGGAAGATGACTAGCATGACTTTCTTCGTCAGATCATGGCATGTCCCTAGTGAAATGCAGCTGATTGAATGGAGAGGGACACCTAAAATTGAAATGCACAAAGAGTTTTGATCTCTCACGGAGGGCTGACCAGACCGACTCTAACAGAACCCTCATCCCAGAGATCCAGAGGCTGGAATTTTGTATCTTGTAAGGAAGTGCTGCTGGTTTCTTGGTGTAACATCATAGTGTTGGGTGATCTAAGCTTTTCATGAGGTGAAGAAGGGTTTTCTTGCTAAGAGGATGACGTTGGGTTAGAACAATTGGTTGTAATCATCTTTGCTATTCTTGATTATTAATAAAGCTATTCAAGTTTTCCTCCACATTCTTGTATGATTGATGATATATGCATTTGTGTGGTCAATATATATCTGGTCCTATATTGTTTATGATAGTAGATCTTTGTTCTTGGATAGTGTTATTCTGCTTTGATTCCACGGGTGCTCTTTGAAGCTGGGTAGACGAGGAAGCAAGTGGCAAAGATCTATCATAAGGGAGAGGAATCAAGCAAGGAACCAAGCGCAAGACAAAGTTTGGTCTCCTTTGTTCCCCTCTTATCTACTTCTCATAAAGGAAAACGAAAGTGGTTTTAGTTTGTTTGTTTCTAAGGTAGATACCAGCCTTAGTGGGACTAGCAGCTCTGCATAGACACTAGATTTCTCGATAACAAATTAGTCTTTGTTCTTTCATGAGTTGATTAGTTAGCATTTACAAGTTGATTCAATGGCATTTCCACTTTCAGAGCTAGAAGTAATTTCCAATTGTACTTTTATCATCAAGCTTTCATTCTAATTCATTAGGAGGAACAGTCTCTGAGAACTTTTGGTTTAATGCCATAACTAAGGGTGGCATGAGTGGAACCATAGTTGTTGTGCATAAATAACTGTCACCTCAAAGTTTATACGAACCCTAGGTTGATAATTTGAGTTGAGGAGCCCTTGGGAGTTGCAACATTCTTGGTGCAATACCAAGGCTCACCACTTTTTGGCGTCGTTGTCGAGGAGGTGTCAAAGTAGATGTTGGTTTTGCTTAAGAATTTTTTACTGTTTTGCATATAATTTTTGAAAAAGTAAAAAAAATAAAATCAAAAATATTCCTTTCATACCTCGTAGGAGTAGCAATAATCAGGGGAAATTCCTACCAAAAACTTCCACACTCTCAAACAATCAACCTTCACTCTTCTTCAGTGACTATGATCTTCCCTCTCTAACTACAGGGGAGTTAGAAGACCCTTTAGGTGAGAAACCAAAAATTATTGAAGAACTATTTGGGAAGAAGAAGAACCCCCTTCACCTACCCAAAATATGGTAGAAAATAGGGAAAATGAGGTTTTCCCTATCAGAGAGACCAATGGAGAGGCTAGAATGAAGAACAGAATCCCTATTTCCCTTCAACACTTCCATGGCTTAACCTTTGAGGATCATGATACCTTCATGTTTGAATTTTTTGTTGTCTGTAGGACTTATGACTATGCCTTTAATGAGTAGAAGCTAAAGTTATTCCCCTCTACCCTTAAAGATGCAGCCTTGCACTGGTTTATGGGTTTGCCATGGGGTAGCATCACTACCTGCACCCAAATGCAACAAACCTTCAATAGCAAGTACAGGGAGTACTTTAGGTCCAAAGAAACCAAGGAATAATATTTTGGATGAATCTTTGACCTGATCAATCCCTAGAAGACTATGAGGAGATATTTCAACTTAGTTATAGGAGGACCAATTGCACCCTTGATCTCAAATCACTTAGACTAGTTCTTCTCTAAGGGATCAGGGAGGATATGTTGGAAACCCTCAGCATGTTTTCTAGAGGATATATCTATCAGTTATCCTATGATGACATTAAAAGTGTCTTCAATAATCACTCTAGGGTTTCCATGGAGAAGGGTAGGGCTAGTCAAGGCTTGGTCAATTCCTCTCTCTCCACAACATCCATTAAGAATGAGATAGGTAACATGTTGGAGCATTTCAAGAGTGAGATATTGCATAACTTTGTACTACAAATGGATACCATGCAACTAAAAACAAAGCAAGAAGAAGCAGAAAGGGAACTAGCTATTTTTTGCCCTAGATGCAACAAAAGACATCCAAGCAATGAATGCTTGTTGAATGCCATAGAAGTCTACCTAGTATGTTAAGAAAATCATGCTACAAAAAAATTTCCTTCTTTTCCAGGACTAAAATTTGTATTTCAAGGGGTAGAAGGGGGGTTAGAGCAACTTTGTTTCATCAATCAAAGAAGACATAAAGGACCTTGGCCATATCAACAAGGCATGCAAGGTGTGCACTACTCTTATTATAAACCAAAACAGAATGTACCCTTGCAACCTTGGTACTCTTCCAACATCCATCATGGTCCACACCTCATTATTGGACTTATGCTCCTCCATATCCTCCTCATCCTGTCAACCATCATTTTCAGCCATATCCACCCCAATCTTCTCAATTAGGAAACCCATCACAAGGTTGGAGGCCTCAAGTTAACTAGCCTCCTCCTTTACTACCTCCACCTGAACCTCAACCATAGCTCACTCATCCTACTCCAACTAAGCAACCTCAAATTCCTACTCAATCCAATCTGAACCTGAACAACAAGCAAGCAAAACAGGTCTAGAGTTGAGAGACATCCTATCTTGCTTATGTTGTGGAAATCCAAGAGATCAACCTTCAGCCTAGGAGAGTGCTTCCAAATAACCATTGTTGAGCCTTGAAAATGTCATTCATTTCCATTACACTTTCACTATTATGTCCATTATATCACCTCCATTTCATCTCCATTTCACTACTATGTCACCACATTCATCCCACTTTCATTATCATTGGGCCACCTTTATGTTTTTCCAATCCTTATTATTTCTAGGCCTTTTAAGTGAATTTGTGGTTAAACATTAGAAAATAATGTGCATATGCTTATACCTAACAAATGGGTTGAGATTGTTGACATGTGTAGGTTGAAAGGAGGCTTCTAGAAGACCCTTATGTGGCACTCTAAGGCCAAATTCGAATTTGGTTGGAAAGAATCATGGGATCATGAGGATATGTGTCACATCTCCTAATTGTATTGTAACTCTAAAAAGACATGTGTCTTATCATTTCCTATTTTGATTAGGGCTCTAGAGGTAGAGGGAGAGATTCATGGACTATCATTAATGAGATGACTCTAATCTTTTTGTATAAATAGGAGACCTCTCTCCTTCATTTGTTAGTCTTTTAGTCCCTAGTTCTTAAGTTTGTAGTTCTTCCTTGATGGCTTTTGAAAGCTTTGGAGAACTTTGTTGTACTTTGTACTTTTGAAGAAATTGAATAAAGCTTTGATGTTCTCAACATGGAAGGAGATTTAAAGTAGATGTCATGGAGCATATTAGGATGTAAGGTAGAGTAGATTTCATTTTGTAAATATTGCTTTGTAGAATGTAAGGTAGATTAGATTTTTCATTCATGCAATTTTAATTCATGCAAGTGTGTTCAATTTTGCTTTGATTTCATAACTAGTGGCATGTGTGATCATCTTGTCTATGTTGCTGACCTTTATTTTTCTGCAGTTTGATTTTCATTAGTATCATTTCTTTAACTTGTACTTTACTTTCTGCTCTTAGATATCAAGTTGTTCATCTATTGATGGTTCTTTTTTCCATAATCAAATAACTTTATTGGAGCCAAAATATCACTTAGTACAGCTTGGTTTAGTTTGCTTTAAGACTCACATTGCTGACTTGTTCATAACTATTCTCACATGATAAATCTAGCTGAAAGGCAAAAAGGTTAAGAAAAGGTTAAAGTAGTGTGATTTGTCTCCTTTATGTAGTGTCACTTAGATTTCACATTGCTTAGATTAAGTTGAAGAGTTAAAATAGTGTGAGATAGTTGTTCTCACTTTTAATTGAATTTAATATAGATTTCATTTTCATTTTAAATCAGCAGCAGAGATACTGGGCTGGTGCCATTAGTCCTTTATTTGATGTCTTTATTTTCCTTTAAGCATTTGATTTCATAGGTGGTAGAGGGCCCCTGCCTTGTATAGTTGTCATTTTATTTTTGCATTTTATTTCACCATGTATATTAGCTGTACATAAATTTCTTTCAAGTTGATTGTAGATTAGTGATGCACATAGCCTTTTAATGAACTAATGACGTGATAGAATCATCTTGTCCTTTTGCTGAAGCAGCAAGGATACTGGGTCTCATAGTCATTCTCTCATTATTTGATTATTGCATTTTATTTCGATTGAACTAGTTGTATATTTACACTTTTGTTTAAATACTAACTCCATCAATAACATGTTTTAAGTTGCATTAAACACTTTAGAAAAGCAACAAGAACAAAACCCCAAAAACAACATAAACTATAAAACGACGAAGTAAGAGAAAGGTTAACTAAGCACATATGGTGCACCACACTTCATCAGTTTACGATACCCGGATTGATAATTTATGTAGAGCAATTTAAGACGTTAAATTGACTAGACATTTTGGCGCCGTTGCCAGGGAAGTGTAATTAGGAGACCTTATTTCTTACATCTGAAAAAAAAAAGTTAATAATTTTTGAGTATGCTCTCCTCTTGCACTTTGTGTGATCTAGAGGATTAGAAAAAGGATTGTTAAGTAAAAGAAGAAAAATAATAATTCTTGAGTATGCTCTCCTCCTGCACTTTGTGTGATCTAGAGGATCAGAAAAAGAATTGTTAAGAAAAAATAGGAGACAAAATAAACTTCATCACTTCAATTAATTCAAAGAAAAAAAAAAAACTTCATTTCATTTCCATTTTCACTCCATGCCATCCATTTCATCAATAAAAGTTATTTCCCCATGATCATTTCCATTAGGATTGCCTAACTATCTCTATTTAGCTAAGTGGTTGCTATGCTAAGTTTCCGCAGCTGACACTGGTTTCCGGAGCTGTAATCAGTTTCCGCAGCCACCACTCTTTTTTTCATATTTACAGTCAAGATGTTAGTGCAATAAAATGAAAATGCAGGTATGACTAAGCAATATAAAAATTCAAAAAATTTAGAGAAAAAATGCATATAGAAGTGAGTTTATATCATAAGGATGGTTGGTATACATGCAGCAAGATGTGGCACTTGCAAGTTTTTCTTTGGCTCTACTGTACTTCACAGTCTTAAGTTTTAGTACCTTGATGATAGCAGCCTTAGAATGGAGAGGTATTCCAACCTAAGTGTTGGGCCTTGCCCGTGCAGTAAGTGCGATCATTGGATTCAGTGGCTTTGGTCCATTTGGATTCAGTGGTGGATTTTTTTGCCATGTGTGGCTTCAATTTGGGTTCAAAAGCAACAACTATCGTCTTGGATGTTAATGGGAGGAGTGGTTGCATCTCGCTTGGGACTATGGATGTTTGATCTTGTTGTGGTGCAAGAGATGCAGGATTCTGTCCCTGAATCAGATCGTGGTGTTGTAGGTGATGTTCAAAACTCTCTTCAATCATGCATGGACTTGCTGGGTTATGTCATGGGAATGATTGTCTCAGACCCTAAGGACTTTGGAGTGTTAACACTTGCCTCCTTCCTATCAGTTTCATGTGCAGCGCTTCTCTATTCTCTTCATACATATCGATGATGATTTTGAGCTTCTTGTAATTTTTGAACCTATGTAATACACCTGCAGAATAGTAGATCAAATAAGAAAAATGAATGCAACAATAAAAACATCAACTCAGAAAGAACGCAGAACAGAGAACAGTTAACCCAGGAAAAACGTAAATACAGAAAAAATGTCAAACTTCAAACGTTTGATTTGACCAAACATAGACGAATTTAGAAAAACTAAAACATGGGTGTTTTTACCAGGTGGGTTAATTAGATAACCCAGAAACTGTTTGAAGAAATTCGTGGCGGTCTGGGAGAAATATTTGGTTCTTTGGAGCCCATTTTTGACTGCCGCGCGTGAAAAAAAAAACATAATTTTCAATTAAATGAGCGAACAGAGATTTAATTCCGCTGTGTACTGGCACCACCACGTCTTCCACCCTTTGCCACCACATCTTCTGCCCTTATGCCACCCATTTGCAATCCAACACATGTTTAATAACAGTCTGAATTGAACACGGCATGCTTTGGTTGTGTGAGATAACACGTCTTCCGCCACTCAAACGTGTAAATTGCATAGTTCAACAACGTCTATCGGTGAAGGTAGCCAATCACCATCCAATGGCATGGTACAAGATCATTACTACAAGCGAAAGAATAACCAACTTGTTCGCAGTAGCTTGCCGATGGATGCCAAAACCACTAAGGCCTCAGAGGTTCCTGGTACAAGCTGTTTTTCGGGTACAAAGGAGTTGAAGGTTCCAAGATTGAAGACTCAACAAAACATGGCAGTTTTCCAAACAAAGCTTGGCAGAGCTGAACCGTGAATTGCATTAGTTAAGTTAGTTGTCTTAAGGGGGCACTTACACTGTTTCAAAAGATTAGCAGTCAGTAGCATTAATCATGGGAATAGTTTTCCATCGACCATTGTAGTCTCCAGCAATACATAATTGTGTAAATTCCCATCATTTGCAATTGTGTTCTTGCTACAATAGTCTTTTACTACAATGAGTTTTGAAGCAGAAGAAACATTGCATTTTACAATCTTCACGTGTATGGACTTTGAGTCAAGCACAACATCCTTCAGGTTCACCACTTCTGCAATCAAAAAGGGTGGTTCCTTTGCTATTTCCATGGAAAAGACTATCATATGGAAGATCAGTTCGTTTACACCCTAACTTTCTTTTGGCTGATGCTATAAACTATTAATGTCCCACACAAACAATCTGAATCAGTGTTCAATTGATTTGTATTATATGAATATCAAAAGGCATGCGATGATATAAAATCCGTCAGCACATGAAACAAAATGCAACAAAAGAGTAAGTACCTTGGTTTGGTCCATATGCCACTACAATTCACAGAGTTCCTACTTGCAGACAATGAAAAAAATAAATAAAAATCAAAACTGATGGTTGACTGTTTCAGTTAGTTCAACTTTCCGCAGCTAGCCCAACTTTCCGCAGCTAGCCCAACTTTCCGCAGTTGTTTTGTTAAACTCTAGGTTGCAGGTGTCATCAAGCAAAACAAGTCACATGGGTAGCTGGGGGAATGTTGGTACATGGATGGTGTCCTATTCATTCGGTCAAATTTGATGAAAAAGACCCCGGTCAAAGGGAAGTCAAGTTGAGTGTTATCACAAAGTCGCCACACTGAGTCGCCACACTAAGTCGCTACATGTGAAGAAAAAATAATAATTTTGAACCAATGAAATGAACAAGTTATTTGCTCACTTTTCTGAAGGTATTGATCAATTTTGGACTGATGATGAAAGACGAATGGCTAACTTTGTATTCAAGATTTTTCGCTACAGAACCGTGCACATTCCGCAGCTAAAGTCCAATTCCGCAGCTGTTCTCCAATTCCGCAGCCAGAAAAAACCTCATTGTTCAAATCAACCTAACTTTTTCATACAAAATCAGATTTTGATGATTTAAGTACCATTGGAAAGATCTCAACAAGATCTACACAATGAGAAATCCATCATTTGGGTTTGAAATGGAAAATAATGAAATAAATTGCTGAAAAGAAGCAACATCAACATGAGGCACTAATTCCAAATCAGGTATAAATTCTTTTGATTTTTCCTTTGAGAACTTTTTTCACTAATACAAATTCTTAGTTTTTGTGTAAATATCATAACTAGAGAGATTGGCCATCTCTCTCCTTTGATAATATTACATTCCATTGCAGAAAAAGTATTAGTTTTTTTTGCAGGTTCTAGGAGGAAGGACAAATGACTACAAGAGAATGGTGTCTCTCTAAGAGACCAATTTGTTTCATAAGAGGATGATTAACAACAAAGAGGAAATATGCTGATGCAAAATCAAATCCAAACACTTGAAAAGCTTTCAGATACTATTGTCTCCATCACATCCATCAATCACATCCATACTTCATAATAAACCATTCACCTTATTTCACTCCATACTTTCCACTTACATTCACATACACTTTCCATCTCTTTTTGTCCATTCATAACCCACAAATAAAAGCAAGAGGCTCATTCATATGCTTATTGCCCATTGCCATTTCTACTCTCCATTGCCATATTCCATTTTCATCTTCCATTTCTTGTCATTTTCATTCTGCAAATAAGCCCTGCTTCAATGCAAATTATTGAGTCCATAGTCCTTTGAGTCTAAGTTCTTTGTAAAAACACCTTGAGGCTTGCATGCCTTAATGGAAAGTCTTCATGCTGACAAACAATGGGAATACATTAATGTCTCTTGTTCGTTAGATCTTCTAGGTGACTCGACATCAGCAAATTCATTCGTACCTAGCAAGATGTGTTTGGGCATCTTGACTCTCATTGTCACCAATGGTGAGAGTTCTCGTGTTGACTAGTGGCATCCATTAATGGCCACTAAGCCAACAATTTCCTACTATGTTCGACATCAGAACATCTTTTCACATAGTAGGAATTGTGCCAATGAGTTTTGAAGACATGAAGACTATTATTTTCAGCATTTTGGAGCAGATTCAGCAAGTTTTAGTAGAAGCAATAAAAAGTCATCTTATCTCTCTATCCATGACTCCTCTTGTTCAGCCACTTGAAGAAGAATATGATCAGAATTTTTCAGCCACTACACATACAACTCATCCATTCCAAAGGGTAAGTGAAGGTACGGCATTTTCTAACTTTTGACCATAGAATTCCATAAAAATCTAGAATGATAATTGTTGGAAAAACATTTCTCTTCCTCATTTCATAAAATTGCCAATACCATCAGTTGGGGGGGGGAATACATTCATATTCATATCTTGCCATGTCCATATCATATTCAGGAGCTCACATACTTCCAACATATATTAATTATTACATTGCTATTATGATCATTCAATGGCTTTTGAAAAAGTGCTTAAAGGATAAATTGGATACAAACAAAATCATGGTTGTCACACAAGAACCAACCATCATGCAATCCAATAAAGATATAGTTTGCAACAATAATCAAAATATCATTATGCAAAGTTCAAAGATCAAAGTAGAAGGCAACAACAAAGAAAAAAAATGGTTGTAACACAAGAACCAACCATGTTGCAATTCAAGTAAAACACTTTGCAGAAATATGAAGTTATCAAATGATATCATGCAAAGTTAAGCCAAAGCTCAAGGATTAAAAGAGTTAATGTAATATATATTGCATGAGGACATGCAATAGCTTCAGTTGGGGGGTATGTTGAGCCTTGAAAATGTCATTCATTTCCATTACACTTTCACTATTATGTCCATTATATCACCTCCATTTCATCTCCATTTCACTACTATGTCACCACATTCATCCCACTTTCATTATCATTGGGCCACCTTTATGTTTTTCCAATCCTTATTATTTCTAAGCCTCTTAAGTGAATTTGTAGTTAAACATTAGAAAATAATGTGCATATGCTTATACCTAACAAATGGGTTGAGATTGTTGACATGTGTAGGTTGAAAGGAGGCTTCTAGAAGACCCTTATGTGGCACTCTAAGGCCAAATTCGAATTTGGTTGGAAAGAATCATGGGATCATGAGGATATGTGTCACATTTTCTAATTGTATTGTAACTCTAAAAATACATGTGTCTTATCAGTTCCTATTTTGATTAGGACTCTAGAGGTAGAGCGAGAGATTCATGGACTATCATTAATGAGATGACTCTCATCTTTTTGTATAAATAGGAGATCTCTCTCCTTCATTTGTTAGTCTTTTAGTCCCTAGTTCTTAAGTTTGTAGTTCTTCCTTGATGGCTTTTGAAAGCTTTGGAGAACTTTGTTGTACTTTGTACTTTTGAAGAAATTGAATAAAGCTTTGATGTTCTCAACATGGAAGGAGATGTGAAGTAGATGTCATGGAGCATATTAGGATGTAAGGTAGAGTAGATTTCATTTTGTAAATATTGCTTTGTAGAATGTAAGGTAGATTAGATTTTTCATTCATGCAATTTTAATTCATGCAAGTGTGTTCAATTTTGCTTTGATTTCATAACTAGTGGCATGTGTGATCATCTTGTCTATGTTGCTGACCTTTATTTTTCTGCAGTTTGATTTTCATTAGTATCATTTCTTTAACTTGCACTTTACTTTCTGCTCTTAGATATCAAGTTGTTCATCTATTGGTGGTTCTTTTTTCCATAATCAAATAACTTTATTGGAGCCAAAATATCACTTAGTACAGCTTGGTTTAGTTTGCTTTAAGACTCACATTGCTGACTTGTTCATAACTGTTCTCACATGATAAATCTAGCTGAAAGGCAAAAAGGTTAAGAAAAGGTTAAAGTAGTGTGATTTGTCTCCTTTATGTAGTGTCACTTAGATTTCACATTGCTTAGATTAAGTTGAAGAGTTAAAATAGTGTGAGATAGTTGTTCTCACTTTTAATTGAATTTAATATATATTTCATTTTCATTTTAAATCAGCAGCAGAGATACTGGGCCGGTGCCATTAGTCCTTTATTTGATGTCTTTATTTTCCTTTAAGCATTTGATTTCATAGGTGGTAGAGGGCCCCTGCCTTGTATAGTTGTCATTTTATTTTTGCATTTTATTTCACCATGTATATTAGCTATACATAAATTGCTTTCAAGTTGATTGTAGATTAGTGATGCACATAGCCTTTTAATGAACTAATGACGTGATAGAATCATCTTGTCCTTTTGCTGAAGCATCAAGGATACTGGGTCTCATAGTCATTCTCTCATTATTTGATTATTTCATTTTATTTCGATTGAACTAGTTGTATATTTACACTTTTGTTTAAATACTAACTCCATCAATAACATGTTTTAAGTTGCATTAAACACTTTAGAAAAGCAACAAGAACAAAACCCCAAAAACAACATAAACTATAAAACGACGAAGTAAGAGAAAGGTTAACTAAGCACATATGGTGCACCACACTTGATCAGTTTACGATACCCGGATTAATAATTTATGTAGAGAAATTTAAGGCGTTAAATTGACTAGACAACCACCCACCTTATCCACTTGAAGAGCTTGAAGAAGAGAAGGAAGAGATTGTTCCTCTAGTAAATCCACCTCCTTTTCCTGAGAGGTTGATCCACCCTAGCCAGCACACCCCATAAGAGGTTGAACTTCTAGGAGAATTGAAGAGTTTGTGTGTTAAGATACTCCTTCTCCAGGATATTAAATATGTTCCCATATATAATAAGCTCATCAAGGAAAAATGTTTCAAAAATCCTAGGAGAAGAAAAAGAGACACCCCCACCTTAAATTTTTTTGGGCAATTATCTGATTTGATGCTTGGGAGGGTAATCTTCCCAAAATATCTAGACCCTAGAAGCCTTGTAGTAGATGTGCACATTAATGGCCTTATAGTCCCTAACACCCTGATTGATCTTGGGGCTGCAATCAATGTGATGACTAAGGAAACCATGCTAAATAGAAACCTCCAAGGGGCTTTGAGAAAGACCACCATAGTGTTGCATCTTGCAAAAAGATCCACAGTAGCTCCTAAGGGATTTGTTGAAGATGTTATGGTCTACATTGACTCTTGGGATTATCCTACTAATTTCTATGTTATCCATCCAAAAACCAAGTTTAATTTATATCCTCTCATCTTTGCAATCCCATGGTTAGCCACTATTGATGCTTACATTAGTTGTAGGGTTAAGAACATGACCGTTAACAATGGATGTTTGTCGAAACAGTTTGTATTGTATCCTCCTGCTCAACCTTCTATTGAGAATGAATTACCCTTGTGGTTAGAAGAGGATGAAGAATATTAATTGAACCACACCACCCCCCACCCATTTTTCACTTTGGATATTATTACATGAGGGGGGGAACCTAATGAGGATGACCTCATTGACCATATCCTTCATAATCAACCGCCCACATCCGTACTAATTGATGAGTTGATGAAAGAATTTGGGAGTAATCCTTGGGCTGAATTATGCCATATTCAATCAAGTCCAAACAATGTCAATATTTTATAGGTTGGCCCATCCATAACCTTAAATATCAACCCTTCTCTCTCAGCCAAACAGGAAGAAAAATTGTGCAAAGTGTTGAGGCAACACTTGGATGATTTTGCTTGGGAATATAAGGAGATGAAAGGTGTGCATCCCTAGGTTTGTACTCATAATATTTACATCAAGGATGGATGCAAGCCTGTGTGCCAACCCCACAGGAGGGATAAACTAACTCTTAATTACATTGTGAAAGAAGAACTACAAAAAATATTGGATGCATGGTTCATATACCCCATTTCAGATAGTGAGTGGGCGTCACCTCTCGTATTAGTTCCTAAGAAGAATGGGAAGAGGAGAATCTTTGTGGATTATCGGGAACCCAACAAGGCAATAAAGAAGCACCATTTTCCCTTGCCCTTCATTGACAAAGACCTAGATAGCCTTGTAGGGAAGAAATTCTTCTCCTTCTTGGATGGATTTTGTGGATACAATCAAATTTATATTAGCCCTGAAGACCAAGATAAGGCCACATTCACATATTCTAAGGGTACATTTTCATATAGAGTTCTTCCATTTGGTTTGTGCAATGGCTCTACTACTTTCCAGACGACAGTTTTGAGTATTTTTTCTGAATTGGTTCATGACTCTGTTGAAATATACATGGATGATTTCACTCCTTATGGATGTGACTTCCATGAAGCTCTCTACAATCTGTGCAAGGTTTTGAAAAAATGCATTGAGATGAATCTATCTCCAAGCCTTGAGAAATGTGAGTTATTGATGAATGAGGGGACTTTCCTTAGTCATTCCATATCCAAGGAAGGGATATAGGTAGACCCAAACAAAATTTCCATCATGAAAAGGGTCCCTACCCATAAAAAAGAAAAGAGATGTCAAGAGATTCTTGGGACTAGCTAGGTATTATAGTAGATTCACCAAAGACTTTAGTAAAGTGCCTTCATCCCTGTTTGGTTTATTGGCCAAAGATTCAAATTTCTATTGGACCAATAGTTGTCAAGAGTCCCTTGAGTGTTGAAAGAAAAGTTGACCATTGAACCCATCCTAAGGGGTCCCAACTAGGCATTTCCTTTCCATATCCATATAAATGAATCAGATAAAGTTGTGGGAGGGTCCTTGTGAAAAGTAGAGGATAAGTTTCCTTATGATAATTATTTCATTAGTAATAATTTGTCTAAATTTGAGTTAAATTACACTGTCACTGAAAAAGAACTCTTAGCTATAGTACGTTCTTTAAACAAATTTAGGCACTATATCACTAGGTACCAAAATTTTGTTCATACTAATCATGGATCCATTAAATATTTGCTGAACAAACCTGATGTTAATGTGAGGATAATCAGATGCTCGTTATTGTTACAACATTTTGACTTGACTATTATTGAGAAACACAGGAAAGAAAATGTGGTTGCGGATTTTTTGTCCAGGTTAACCTTGCATGCAGGTAATGAAGAGATGGTGGATGATCAACTGCCAGATGACCACCTCTTTGCCATATTGGTGTTTTCTCCTTGCTTTTTTGACATAGAAAACTACTTGGTTAATGGGAGGTTCCCTCTTAATATAGCATCCAAGGAGAAAAGCAAGATTGTAATGAAAAGCTCTTCTTTCACTTAGATTGGGGGCACTATTTTTAGAGTGGGAACAGATCAAATCTTGAGGAGATGTGTAAGAGCAGAGGATGTATTTAACATCCTCTCAGCATGTCATGATGGGCCTTGTGGAGGTCATTTTGCTGCAAAAAGGACAACCTTTAAATTTTTATAGGTTGGTTACTATTGGACAACTTTAATCAAGATGATTAGGTCCATAAATAGTGGAAAGTTTCATGAAAATGGATCTGTCCAGATCAGAACCATTGATGAGGAAGGAATTCCCTTACTTGTAAATGGTTATAGTTTGAAGTTATATAGAAGACCTTTGTCCAAGGAGGAATTTATTAGTTCAGTCAACAAAGAATTAAATTTGATTGAAAGTTTCATAGCTTCCAATCCACAGCATTCCTAGAAATTTGAAAAACAAAAAAAAACAAAATTATAAATTAAAAGGCCTGGATGAAAACCTCTATGAGGCATGTGAGGCCAACTCTATGGTTGAAAACATTTATGAGGCATCCCAGGATAAAAATAAAATAAAGTAGAAAGAGAGAGAGAGAGAGAGAGAGAGATAATAAAGATCCCTAAGTGAAAACATCCTTTGAATTAGCATGTGTGTCACAAGAAAAAGAAAATGAGAGCAAGGAAGAAGCTTATATCATTTTTGGTAGCGTTTATTTTGTTTTGAAAAATTCTACACAGTGGTAGATTTCATCTATATTCCAATACCTACAAGCTATCATCCATTCCTCCATCCATACACCTCATATCCAACCTCTCCATTTTTATTACTATCTCTCTCCACCATCCCATCATCAAAAATCCAAATTTCACCTCCTCTTTTTGATGCTACAAGAAGGACCTGTATTGCTACAGGAAGGTCCTGTAATGCTACAGGAGGAACCTGTGGAGCTACAAGAGGGAGATATGACAAGGAAAATAACCCAAAATACCATCCTAACTCTAATAAATGATAAATAAGGTCCTCTAATGACTTTTCTATGACCCATCCACTCCATTTCACCAAACATTTGCTCAAATTCTGCACTTTGTCATACCTTAAGGAAAAAACATAGATGCTACTATTTTCTATCTCTAAAGTGTAAATGACTCCATTTTTGGATTGTATTATATTCTTTCGACGACTAGCCCACGTACTTAATTGGGGGTTGGGGGGGAGGTCATAGGGGGTTTGAGGGGTACCCATAACCCCACTTTATGGGGTCTGGGGCAGTTCCCCAGAAAATTTTGGTTTTGGACCCTATGTTAGGTTGGACGGACCCACCTATGGTTTTGTGCATGATTTTCACACATGTTTTTTGGACGCGATGGTTTTCGGGTCCATGGTTTTGGACGCGATGGTTTCGGTCCATCGTATTGGATGCTTCGGCATGTATAAATATTTATTGTAACATTGAAAGGAGAATAATGAAAAATCAATCTAGTAGTCCCGGTTTTGGGATCCAGGGGGAAATCTCTGTATATGTGTTTTATATGTTATGCTCTCACATTTTTTATTTTCTGTGTTTTAGAATTCATATGCAGGTAATTTATGTATGGGGTTAAAACCTACATTTTGGTATCAGAGCTGTTTTGGCTTCAAGGGGACGCCTTTATTGCTGAGGGGTTTCGCTCGGGCTTGTGGTAGACTCTGTTCAGTGGGAGATTTACGAGATCAATTCTGGTGGTGAAAGAAGATGGTGAGCAATGGAAAGATAGAGATCAAGAAATTCAATGGTCAGAGTTTTGAGTTGTGGAAAATCAAGATGGAGGATCTGTTGATGGATAAAGATCAGTGGATCGCGGTAGATCCGGGTACTAAACCAACGGGAGTGTCAGATGAAGAATGGAAGAAGTTGGATCGAAAGGAAAAGGGCACAATACAATTGTGTGTCTTAGATTCAGTATTGTTGAATGTATCAGGGGAAGCTACGGCGAAGGCTTTGTGGGACAAGTTAAGGACTTTGTACCAATCTAAGTCTCTAGTGAATAAATTGTTCCTGCAGAAAAAGTTGTATAGTCTCAGGATGAAAGATGGAGACTCGGTGACAGAGCATCTGAATGAATTTAATATTGTGGTAAGTTAGTTAGCATCTATTAATATTAAAATTTCAAATGAAGATAAGTGCATCAGTTTGTTATGTTCTCTACCAGATTCGTGGGATAGTCTGGTCATTGCAATAGGTAGTAATGCAACTACCTTGCAGTTTGATGAAATAGTTTCAGCCTTGTTGACGAAGGAGATGAGACGGAAAAATATAGAGAGCCAGAATGGTGATTCTTTGTCTGTATGAGGACAGTCCCAGAACAGAAACAAAAATAAGTCATCGAGTGGGAGATCTAAATCTAGAGGGAGATCTAAACCTCCAGGAAAACCTATAAAGGTGTTGTGCTGGAAATGTGGAAAGGAAGGCCACTTCAAAAGGGAATGTAAATCTAAATCTCCCAACAAAGGAAAGGGATCTAATGAGGCTCCTTCTGCAGAGGTGAAAACCAACTCAAATGAAGGTTTGGCTTCTTCAAGTAAACATGTATATCATGAGGCATGGTTGATTGACTCAGGTGCATCCTTTCACTTCACTCCCCATAGAGAGTGGTTCTGCGAGTATGAGAAATATGATGGCGGTGATTTCTTCTTGGGGGATGACAGGAAGGCTAAAATCGTTGGTTGTGGAAAGGTAAAGTTGAAGTTGCAAGGTGGAAGAGTTAGAACACTTCTGGGTGTTCTATATATTCCTGCATTGGCCAGAAATCTAATTTCTGTAAGCAAGCTGGATGATGCAGGTGTAAAAATAGTGTTCGAGAAGGATACTTGCAAGATGGTTCGGGGAGCACTGGTATTGATGAGGAGAGTTTGGATTGGAACTCTGTACAAGCTGCAAGGTAGCATGGTTGTTGATGGGTGCAACAGTTCTGTGGTTCCTGAAAGTGGAGCAGAAAATTTAGTGGTCTCTAGAGAGAAGACCACGTTGTGGCATCAAAGGCTTGGACATATTGGAGAGAAAGGCCTTCGAATACTTCATGGTAAAGGTATGGTAGAAGGTATGAGTAATAGCTCTCTGGATATTGATTTCTGTGAAAATTTTGTATATGGGAAGTAGAATCGGGTGAGTTTCCCCTCTGGTAGTAAGAGGGCGAAACAGATATTAGAACTTGTGCACAGTGATGTGTTTGGACTTGTGAAGGTTCCATCACTAGGTAAGTCTATGTACTATGTATCATTTATATATGACTTCTCAAGGAATACATGGATATATTTCCTTAAGAATAAATCTGAAGCCTTTGACAAGTTTAAAGAATTTAAGGCTCTCATGGAAAATTAGAAAGAGAAGAAGATAAAGGTGCTGAGGATAGATAATGGTGGAAAGTTTTGCAGCAAGTAATTTGAAGAATTCTGTAAGAAGTGTGGTATAGCATGAAAGAATACTACTCCATATACACCTCAGCAAAATGGAGCTGCAGAAAGAATGAAAAAGACGTTGATGGAAAGGGAAAGAAGCATGCTCAGTAACGGCGGGTTAGGACAGGAATTCTGGGCAGAGGCGGTGGATACTACATGTTACCTGGTCAACAGCTCACCTTCATCAGTGTTGGAGGATAAGACTCCACAAGAGGTATGGATTGGTAAGAAACCCTCTCTTTCACAACTGAGGGTATTTGGATGTGATGCATATGAACATGTTCCAAAGGAAAAAATAACCAAGTTGGATAGTAAATCTGAAAAGTGCATCTTTATTGGGTATAAGGATGGTTTAAAGGGTTATAAGCTTTGGAACCCAGTCACACGGAAGGTTGTGTACAACTAAGTTGTGATGTTTAGAGAGGTAAAAGATGCTATTAAATATCAAGTCCAGCCAAAGGAACCTGAGAAGATAGAGTTTGAGCTTAAGGAGGAAGAATCATACTCTACAGCAGAGGAGGATTTAGAAGATGAAGAGCCACAAGCTCCGGGTGTGAGAAAATCAGTTCGAGAAAGAAGGTAACCAGAAAGGTATAGTCCATCTACTTTCTATTCAAATTTTGCTTTATCTATTACTGACGATGATCCCAGAATTGTGAAGGAAGCAGTAGATTCAGAGGACGGAAAACTCTGGAAAGATGCCATGGTTGATGAAATGGCATCTTTGCACAAAAATGAGGCTTGGGATCTGGTGGAGTTGCTGGATGGAAAGAAACCCATTCGTAGAAAATGGGTGTTCAAGAAGAAGACAAATGCAAAAGGAAAGGTGGAGAAATACAAAGCTCGGTTGGTAGCAAAAGGTTATTCCCAGGTGTCGGGAATTGATTTGGGTGATATTTTTTTCTCCTATTGCCAAGGTAACTTCTATTATATTACTTTTATCTGTTGTTGTTGCTTTTGATTTTGAGGTAGAACAGATGGATGTGAAGACAACATTTCTTATGCAAGTTAAAGAAGTCTCTGTATGGGTTAAAACAATCATCAAGGATGTGGTATCAGAAATTTGATACATTTATACGGGGACTTGGCTTCACTAGAAGCAAAGCAGATCACTGTGTGTATTTTAAATTAATTGGTGACCATGTTATTTATCTGGTCTTGTATGTGGATGATGTGTTGCTAGTTGGAAATGACAAAGAAACTATCGAGGATTTGAAAACCCATTTGTCCTCCAAATTTGACATGAAAGATCTTGGTGCTTCAAACTATATTTTGGGCATGGAAATTAAAAGATATCAGACAAAGAGGAAGCTCTTCTTAAACCAGAGGAAGTATGTCGAGACAATATTGCAGAAGTTTAATATGCAGGATAGTAAACCGGTGAAGGTTCCTATTCCTATAGGTGTGAGGTTATCTGCTGAACAGTGTCCCAAGGCACAAGAAGAGGAAGACGACATGTCCCGTGTTCCATATGCAAGTGCAGTAAGTAGCCTAATGTATGCAATGGTCTGTACTAGACCATACATTGCACATGCAGTGGGAGTATTGAGCAGGTTTATGTCAAACCAGGAAAGTAGCATTGGACAGTAGTGAAGCAGGGTTTCAGGTATTTGTGTGGCACTAGTGATTATGGTTTGTGCTACCAAGAAAGACCAGGATTGGACAGAGTGTTGGATATTCATGGCTTTGTTGATGTAGACTGGGCTAGAGATCTGGATCAGAGAAGATCTACAAGTGGGTATGTGTTTAACCTATTTGGAGGTGCAGTCAGTTGGATGAGTAAGAAACAATCTGTAGTGGCACTATCAACTACAGAGGCAGAATACATGGCAGCCACTCATGCAAGCAAGGAAGCAATTTGGTTGTAGAGATTGTGTTCAAGTATGGGGTTAGTACAGGAAGCTATAAGGATATACTGTGATGGCCAAAGTGTTATTTTCTTGGCAAAGAACCCTGCATATCATTCAAAGACAAAGCACATTGATGTTCAATATCACTTTGTGAGGGATATGATAGAATACAAAAAGGTGTTGTTGGTAAAGGTGGACACTTTGAAGAATACTGCAGATGCATTGAAAAACCCTGTGAGCTCTGAGAAGTTCTCTTGGTGTAGAGAAACAATGGGCATTGTAGGGTTGGATAAATGACTAAGCTCTCTTGTGGCCCCTTGTGGAAAGAAAACAACAAGTGGGAGAATGTTGGGTTGTGTTATATTCTTTCCACGACTAGCCCACATACTTAACCAGGGGTTACGGGGGGGGGGGGAAGGTCACAGGGGGTTTGAGGGGTACCTGTAACCCCACTTTATGGGGTCCGGGGTAGTGTCCTAGAAAATTTTGGTTTTGGACCCTATGTTAGGTTGGGCAGACCCACCTATGGTTTTGTGCATGATTTTCGCACATGTTTTTTGGACGCGATGGTTTTCGGTCCATGGTATTGGATGCTTCGGCATGTATGAATATGTATTGTAACATTGAAAGGAAAATAATGAAAATCCAAGGGAAAATCTCTGTGTATATGTGTTTTATGTGTTATGCTCTCGCATTGTTTATTTTCTGTGTTTTAGAATTTTTATGCAGGTAATTTCTATACGGGGTTAAAACCTACATCCATGACTCTAACCCTATCCTCATAGCTTATCATCATCTCCCTCATCTCCCTCATACAAACTGAATATTTCAAGGGGAGAAAAAAAGACTTCTCTAGGAAGAAACTCCTAATGTAGCAGCCTGTGCAGCCACACAACAATCACTGATATTATTTTTTTCCACCACCAAAAGGGATGATGAAGCTTTGTTTGTAGCTATGCTCTACCTCCTATTTAATTATTGATGGCTTAAGTACAAGATGAAGGACTTACCAAACCCTGGCTAGATCTCCATTGAGAAACATAATGAGGCTCTCCATTTTTTCTTCTTTGGCCCCCCGAAGAAAGACTACTTTAAATGAATTTGGATAAAGGGTGCAGTTATGTACCCTCATGTAGCACAGTTGAAATATTTCTTCAATGTCTTCTATTGATTCATCTGGCCCTTGGGACATTCTGAATATTTCCTCCCTTGTCTCTCTTACTCTGTAATAGCCCCAATATTTGGTGTTTTTTGTTTTTTGCATCTAACCCCACATAGTAATGTTGCCTCCTTCTAAACTCATGAACCAATACAAGGTTTCATCCTTGAGAATAGAAGGAAAAAATATGATATTTTTATCATTAGATGTATAACCATATGTCCTACAGACTACAAAAAATTCAAACATGAAGGTGTCAGGGTCCTCAAAAGCCATCCCACAGAAATGTGGAAGAGCAATGGGGCTAATATGTTTCATTTTAGCTTCCCTATTTGTCTCCCTAATAGGAAATACTTCAAGCTGTCTATTTCCAGCCATATTCTCAGTAGGTGATGGAGGTTCTTCTCCTCTTATAGGGTCCTCAAAATTCTCTAGATTCTCACATAATAAGGCCTCTAGATCCCCTGTAGACAAAGTGGGAGGCCCACAGTCAACTAGTGAAGGTTTGTTGTTTATAGGAGTGGGGGTTTTAGGTACATATTTGTTGGCATTATGACTCAGGCTTGGCACAGGCTTGGCTCAAGTGTTGTCCTTGATGGAAACTCACTCAAGTGGTAGATCTCAGTTCAGGCACTCAAAATTGTAGAAAATGAGGTTCGCAGGTTCCTGTTCACTAAGCTGCGGTCATAGGCAGGTTCCGCAGGCTCGCTGAACATAAGATGCGGACATGTTCGTAGGTGTACCGAACAAAAAGTGTGGTCGTAAAGTACACACACTTTCATGCAGAGAAAATCGCGTGCACGTGGGAAATCTTATGGATGGTCCATGGTATTTGTCTGGTGCTTTTGATCCTATTGTTTTGGTCCGTGGTTTTGCTTCTAAAGTATTGAACCTAGATTTTGGGCCCCTTGTATTGGGTTTCTATGGTTTTGGTCCATGTTTTGAGTAAGGACTTGTCTATAAAAATAAAAGGAGATCATTTGGCTGAGCACTCATGTGTTGAATATCTTAAGAAGAGCAAGATCTAAAATTCTGGTGATCGGTTGGTGAGTGATAGATAGATCTGAATCAAGAAGAAACCTGAGTATTATAAGATGGATCTACTGATGGGTCGAGATCTTTGTGGCGCATGATCAGATCTATAGATCTAATAGTTTGGGGTGTGCTCGAACTCTGAAAATTACCTATACCCGAAGGACCGCAGGTGCGACACGACGCAGGTGTGAAGAACTGTAGACCAGTCAAGGCTCAGGTGCGGAGGCACGCAGGCCAGTCAAAGAGAAAGTGCGGAGACCCGCAGGCCATTGAAGGTGCAGGTGCGGAGGTTCGCAGGTTTTTTCGCAGTACAGGTGTGAAGTTCGCAGGAGTGACACAGTGTGGGTGCGGAGGCCCGTAGATTTGACACAGAGCAGGTGTGGATGTGCGCAGGCTACTATTGGTGAAGTTGCGGACTTTTCTTGAAATATTTTTAGCTGCTTTTGCTTATTACTGCAGTTCTGAATTGGTGTCTGGTTACTGGTACTGTGTTCTGAGAAGTCATTGATTCAGTAGTTGCACAAGGAAGTTGGTTAATTGCAAATCTATTTGATGTTTAATTGATAGTCATGGATCCAGTTTGAAAATTTATGAAACGAGGTCCTTGAGAGAAAAGAGAAGGTTGTAGCCTTCTGTAGGTTGAAGCCTGCGTGCTGGTATAAGACTGCACCAGTACAAGATCATTGTAAAAAGAAGTTTCTAATTGAAAGAAGATAGAGACATATTGCAGCAGGTGGTTTTCACCCACATTGGGTTTCCACCTTATATCTTGTGTTCTTTGGTGTGACTGTTTTCTCTACTTTTCTTGTTCCTATTTACGGTTATATGGTTCTAACACACAGATTAATGATCCACATCTAAAGAATTCATTAAATTATAAGTCTAGAGGTATATGCAAGTCTCATTAGTCAGATCTACAAATATTTGTATAAATTGAAAAGAGTTTAATAATATTGATTCACCCCCCTCTCAGTATTATTTCCAACAATTGGTATCAGAGCAGGTCCTTCAGGAAAATCTTGATCGCTTGAAGGAAGATCTATCATCATGAGAAACTACGAGAAAGAAGCATCTATCAAGCCACCGATTTTTTATGGGAACAACTTCACCTATTGGAAGGTAAGAATCACTGCTTATCTTCAATCTCTTGGTACAGAAGTTTGGGATATTGTGGAAACAGGATACACATTTCCATCAACAACACCTACAGATGCACCTGGTAAGAAGTAGTATGAAACAAATGCAAAGGCTGTCAATACTCTATTAGGAAGTCTATCTCAATCAGAATTTGTCAAGGTGATGCAGCTCAAAAGCGCAAAAGAAATATGGGACAAGATCGTTCTGAGCTATGAAGGAGATGAACAGGTAAAATGAGAAAAATTACAAACTCTTAGAATTCAATATGAAAGTCTCAGAATGCATAATGATGAAAGTGTGGCTAGCTATTTCCTACGTATAGATGAGATTGTAAATTGTATGAAAAACTTGGGTGAAGAAATAAAAGAAGTGGTTTTGGTTGAAAAGGTTCTAAGATCTTTATCTCCTAAGTTTGATTCAAAATTTTCTGCCATATAAGAAAAGTAGAATCTACAGAGCCTTACCATGTCTCAGCTGCATGGAATTCTAACTACTTACGAAATGAGAAAAGGAGGACCATCAGACAGAAGAGAAGTTGCATTCAAGACTTCAGGAAAAGGAGATTACTATGAGTCAGAAGATGAGGAAGAATCAAATTTTGTCAAGAACCTCCAACGGGGATCTGGAAGATTTAGAGGTAAGTTGCCTTTCAAATGCTTTGCTTGTGGAAGAGTCGGTCATTATGCTGCAAAATGTCCTCATAAAGATAAACTAGACAAAGGTAAGGAAATAGTTAGATGGAACAAAAGACAGAATGTAAATAAGAAGAGCTATTACACTCATGAAGACAGTTATGGATTTTCAAATAGTGATGAAGAAGAACCAGGTAATGATGATAGACTTTTGATGGCTTTTGAAGATGATGATTTCTTGGATGCTACAAATGAAGAAGGGCTTTATGAAGAAATCTCTAAACTTAAAGTTAGTTTAGAGGAAAAGAATATGATTATAGATACTCTAACATTCCAACTCACTGAAAAAGATAAACAAAATGAAGAGTTAGAATGTGAAATTGTGGGACTTTAAAAGAAATTGACAAAAAAAAAGCCCTTAATCTCATATTTGCTAAAGGATCTGAAACTCTAGATGAGATTATCAAAGTGCAGCGTTATCCTCTAATCAAGACAGGTCTCGGATATTTCGAAGAAGCATCTCAAGCTCAGAAGAAAGCACAGAAGCCATCCACCTCCAAAAGTTATCTTGATGCAGCAAGGAGAAGTGAACAAGTGGACAATCGACAGCAAAAGCATAATGCAGATCAACAAGTAAATCGGGGGCAATTTACTTCAAGAATGAACAAAAGCCTCAATAGATCACAGGTAAATCATTCTCGATTTGCCTCAAGAATGGATGGGAACTATAATCATATGGTTGGTAGATTTGATAACTGCGGGAATTTCTTCAATGGCCAATTTTTCTCTTGCCATAACTTTGGTCATAAAGCTGCTCAATGTGTTGCCTACAAGACCATCATGACTAGGGAAGCTCAAAAACAAAGGAGTATGACAGGAATCATGAAAAGAACCTACAATAACTTCTCTGCTCTTGAAAATGAAATAGAATGCTCTATATGTAACAACTTCGGTCATGAAGATTCTGAATGCAGGAGCAGGTTTCGGCAAGCAACTCAGAAGGAGCAAGCTTCATTGAGTTCCAAAATATGGAAAAAGAAAGAAGCGCAACCAGAAAGATGTGGGATAGCCTTATATGCGGAAGGACAAGAAAATCAATGGTACATCGACAGTGGCTGCTCGAAACATATGACAGGTGATAGAGAGAAACTTCAGTCATATAGTGCCTTAGAAAAGGAAAAGAAGGTCTCATTTGGAAATGACACCCCTGCATACATAAAAGGTAAAGGCTCTGTTCGTTTGAAAGAAAAGGTCAAGGTTGGAAATGTTATGTATGTTGATGGCTTAAAGCATAATCTATTGAGTGTCAGTCAGATGTGTGATCAAGGAACAGAGGTAATATTTCGATCAAATGGATGTATTGTTCGTGAGCTTGATACAAGAAAAATAGTGATCAAAGGCATTAGAACTCCAAATAACTTATATGTACTCAAGGGAGGGCAACAACAATGTTATTTAAGCAAGAATGATGAACACTGGCTATGGCACAGAAGGCTGGGGCATCTTAGCTTCTCTCAGATAAGGAAAGCATGCAAATATCAGGCAGTTCGGGATCTTCCTGATATCAGAATTCCAGACAATAAAATATGCAAATCATGTCAAATTGGTAAGCAAACCATAACTAATTTCCCTGAGAAGGAAGGATTAGCTAGCAAGCTACTTGAACTTGTCCACACCGATATATGTGGTCTAATGAGGAAGAGGTCACCTCGAGGAGAAGAGTATTTCATATTGTTCATTGATGACTTTTCAAGGATGTGTTGGATAGGACTCATGAAGTATAAATATGAAACTTTCGAAAAGTTCAAGTCATTCAAAGCCTTGGTTGAAAACGAATCAGATCGCAAAATCAAGTGCCTCAGATCTGATCGAGGGGGGAATTTACCTCAGATGAATTCTTCAATTTTTGTGAACAATATGGAATAAGAAGGGAATTCTCTGCTGCAAGGACTCCTCAGTGAAATGGAGTAGTGGAAAGGATGAACAGAACGGTTCAACAAATGGCTCGTGCTATGCTTGATGAGTCTAGAACTCCAGCGACCTTCTGGGGTGAAGCCGCATTTGCCGTTGTTACTATTCTCAACAAGACAAACGTCTGAGTAAACATCACTCAGACTCCTCATGAACTTTGGTATGGTAAGACTCCCATGGTAAAATACTTCAAAATTTTTGGAAGAAAATGCTACATTAAAAGGACTAATGAAAATCTTGGCAAGTTTGAACCCAGAGCCGATGAAGGCATTTTACTTGGCTACTCTCCTCACAGCAAGGCCTACAAATGTTACAATAAAAGACTTGGTAAAATTGTTGAAAGTATTGATGTAGTGGTTGATGAAGAAGCAAACACTCCTAGGCAGGTAAAATCTGAAGATTTCGAAGATGGCGAAGACTATCCATCAACATCAAATCGGATTCATAATGAAGAAGAAACACATGAGTTACCAGAAGAACAGATAAGAATAGAAGAGAAGACTCCATCTAGATACGTTCAGAAGAACCATCTAGAATCTCAAATTTTGGGGCAGAAAGAGGCAGGTGTACAAACAAGGAGAACCATTTCAGAAGCTTCAAGTTATCTAGCATTGCTCTCCTCCACTGAACCACAGAATGTAAAGGAGGCTTGCAAAGATGAATGTTGGGTCAAAGCCATGGAGGAAGAACTCGAGCAGATTGAAAAGAATAATACTTGGGAGTTGGTTCCTAGACCAAAAGATAAGAATGTCATAGGGACAAAATGGATTTTCAAAAATAAGCTGAATGAAAATGGGGATGTGGTTAGAAACAAGGCAAGACTTGTTTGTAAAGGGTATGCACAACAAGAAGGCATAGACTTTGAAGAAACATTTTCACCAATTGCCAGACTTAAGGCTATAAGGATGTTCCTTGCTCTATCTAGCTTTCAGAAGTTCAAAGTATTTTAAATGGACGTGAAGTTTGCTTTCTTGAATGGAGACTTGGATGAAGAAGTATATATTGAACAACCAGATGGGTTTATTCCTGGAAATGATCCAAAACTTGTATGCAGACTCAAAAAGGCTCTCTATGGCCTTAAACAGGCTCCTAGGGCGTGGTATTATCAGTTGGATAAGTACCTCCATCAACAAGGCTTTATAAAAGGATCAACTGATAGCAATCTATATATAAAGGTTGACAATGAAAAGTTGCTAATACTTGTTGTGTATGTTGATGATATCATCTTTGGCAGCAACGAAGAAGACATGAGTCAAAATTTTGCCTTGGTGATGCAAAAGGAGTTTGAAATGTCCATGTTTTGTGAGCTCACATATTTTCTTGGTTTACAAGTCCAAAAAAACAAAGACGACATTTTTATATCACAAACCAAGTATCTCAAGCAGATCTTGAAGAAATATAGGATGGAGGATTCAAAACCAGTATGTACCCCTATGGTGACAGGATGGAGCCTCAGCACAAATGATGAATCGGCAGCGGTACATCAACCAACCTACAGATCCATGATTGGTAGTCTTCTCTATCTAACAAGTACCTGACCAGACATTATGCATGCAGTTGGAATAGTTGGAAGATTTCAGGCAAATCCAAAGGAAATTCATCTTCAAGCAGTTAAGAGAATCTTCAAGTATCTTCAAGGAACTCAAAACTATGGCTTATGGTATCCTAGAGGTACAGATCTCACACTTCATGCATACACAGATGCGAATTGGGTAGGAAGCGTGGATGACAGGAAAAGCATTAGTGGTGGTGCATTCTTCATGGGTTCTAGATTAGTATCTTGGTTCAGCAAGAAACAAAGCTCCATTGCATTATCTACAGCTGAAGCAGAATATGTAGCTGTTGTATCTTGCTGCACACAACTTCTTTGGATGATGAAAACATTGCAAGACATGCAAATCACTTGTACTCCACCTATCTCCATTTTCTGTGATAATACAAGTGCAATCAGCATTTCAAAGAATCCTGTCATGCATTCAAAGACTAAGCACATACCGATCAAGTATCATTTTCTCAGGGAACAAGTGCTTGAACAAAAAGTCAAATTGGAGTATGTTCCCTCTAAGGAACAAGTCGCTGATATTCTTACCAAACCACTACCTAGGGAGACCTTTGAATACCTCAGACAAAAACTGGGGGTAGTTGATGCATCATCTTGCTGTTGAATCTTATCTGTTTCAGAAATTGTTGGTTGTACGCAAGTTTCATATGGGGTATACGCGTACATTCGCTGGTTTATGGATCTGTCAGAGACCAGCTGGCACAGGTTCAGGGGGAGCATATATTCTTCTAATAACGCATTGTTGGCATTATTTTACTACTGATGTTTGTCTCTATTTCTTTTGTCAAGGTCATGTAACGGCCTATCTTGGTTGCCCCACTATGCCTGGGATGGATAATGTAATGCTTATCATGTTTATATATTCCCACTTGGTTGGGAGTTGTATGTATGAGTTTTTGGTGATAGGAAGGTCTGTTATGGTGTATAATGTCAGATTTATTTTACAGAATATCTTCTTGCAGATCTTGCCTATATGGCAGGGGGAGCTTGGACAGCACAGCAAAGCAGAAATTTCAGCATGCACTCAGGGGGAGCATAACCCTTTGCCCTTGATGTCAAAGGGGAAGGAAAGACCTTGAGTAACTTTGGGTTGCCATCAAGTCCAAAGGGGGAGATTGTTGGCATTATGACTCAGGCTTGGCACAGGTTTGGCTCAAGTGTTGTCCTTGATGGCAACTCACTCAAGTGGCAGATCTTAATTCAGGCGCTCAAAATTGTAGAAAATGAGGTTTGCAGGTTCCTGTTCACTAAGCTGCGGTCATAGGCAAGTTCTGTTGGCTCGCCGAACATAAGATGCGGACATGTTCGCAGGTGTACCGAACAAAAAGTTCGGTCGTAAAGTACACACACTTTCATGTAGAGAAAATGGCGCGCACGTGGCAAATCTTATGGATGGTCCATGGTATTTGTTCGACGCTTTTGATCCTATGGTTTTGGTCCGTGGTTTTGCTTCTAAAGTATTGAACCCAGATTTTGGGCCCCTTGTATTGGGTTTCTATGGTTTTGGTCCATGGTTTGAGTAAGGAATTGTCTATAAAAATAAAAGGAGATCATTTGGCTGAGCACTCATGTGTTGAATATCTTAAGAAGAGCAAGATCTAAAATTCTGGTGATCGGTTGGTGAGTGATAGCTAGATTTGAATCAAGAAGAAACCTGAGTATTATAAGACGGATCTACTGATGGGTCGAGATCTCCATGGTGCATGATCAGATCTGTAAATCTGATAGTTTGGGGTGTGCTCGAACTCTGAAAATTACCTATACCCGAAGGACCGCAGATGCGACACGACACAGGTGCGAAGAACCGCAGACCAGTCAAGGCTCAGGTGCAGAGGCACGTAGGCCAGTCAAAGAGAAAGTGCGGAGTGTTGTAGGGAAAAGTATCCGATTCGGATGACCCTATCCCACTCTAAGGGTGATAGTACCTCAGCAACAACTGTAAAGAAAACTACTTAAGGTTTACTTCTTTATGAAAGAAAAAGAGAATGAAGAAATGCACTAACCGTTGCCTTGCGCTTAATGTCGAATCCAAACTCTTCTCTTTGCTTGCTTGCTCCCAGGTCCTTGCTCTTTTGCTGGCCCAGCTACAATGAGATCCTGCAAAATAACAAAGAAGGAAACTACAAGAAGCATGCAATCATAACTGATTCAAGGATTAGCATAAATCAAATATACAATTATCACAACACATCATTGAAACAAGTGCATATAGAAGAACCTCAATAGCTTTTATTAATGAAGAAGTAAAGTTCTGAGAGAGTTACAACCATTGAAGGCCCCAATCCAGCAACACCTCCCAGCAGAAAGAATTTCTCCTCTTCACCTCCTTCAAGCAATCACCCAATAGCTCTATAGTGAAACCAACAGCATATCATTACTTTGCACAAAATTCCAGCCTCCTGAGCTCATAGGAGAGAGCTCAATATATAGATGAATTGAGAAAGGATGAGTCAGCTTGCAACTGATGTGTAGCTGCCTTGTGTCCTCTCTCTCTTCAGTTGATCTTCAGTTCTTGAGTCCACTTGGAGAACCTTGCTTCCACTTGGAGAAACAGAGCCTCTGACTCATCACAAGGCGAAATCCCTGATCCAAGTGTCATTTTTGGAAGATTCCAGAGTAATGACTCAGTGTGCCACTTGTCCCATCTTGCTCAGCGCAGGTGGCCTTTGTTCCACTTGCTTTGCAACGCAGGTACACCATGGAGGAGTTGAGTTTCAGCGCAGAAGCCTAGTGGAGCACCTGCTTTGATTTCAGGATTGCTTGTTTTTGAGTGTTTTCAGGTGGAGAACTGATCTGAGAGCTGTTGGTTTGCTGACCTTGTTCCTCTAGGGGTAGGAACATCATGTTTAGGGACTTTGGATCCCTTGGATTATTGACAATTCATGCCTGATGCTGCAAGGCACAAAATTGTCTATAACAGATGCCCCCTAAAGTATGAGGTCGTTTATCGGGTGAAATGCTTTATTAGGAGGATCCGAAGTTCATTCAATCTGCTGAGAAGTGTCCTGTAATAAGATACAATACAATACATTATTTTTCATTCTTTTTCATGATCTAGCTGAGGCAGGCATTCCCATGCTCAGCTTTATAAATACATTTTGGTACATAGAACAGACGATCGTCTGATGCTAGACTGATAATTCTCTGCTGAAATTATCATCCTTTGAGAAGGATGATCATCTGCTGCAATGATGTACATATCAAATGTCTTTATATCCTGAATATATATCGCAGCCCGGATGGATGAAACTAGATCCGGGGTCTTCAATCTCTCCCGATCTTCACTCGATGTACAAGTCAATCCATGTGAGAATTTCTTGAAGTCGAACATGGAAAGACATCGCTTGATTACCAGTCAATGATGTAAACCGTTAACAAGCGCGAGAGGAATCACCGATAAGGATGATGACCCTCAAGGTACGGTAGTACAATTCACATGGTGGGAATAAAGGACTTGGCGTCGACCACCATGCAAAATCTTCTGGTCGAAGGTCATTGATGTATACCTGTCGCCGGAAGTGAGAAACTTGCCATTGAGGCATGCAAGCTTCAAAGTACTGAAGGGGGTGTTCCTAGATCAACTCCTTGGATGATGAGCTGATGTCGACAAGGAGCGATCCGTCAAAGGAGGGCCTTAATGAATCCCACATCAGTGACACGGAACGGAGCTAGTGATTGTGATGAGGTGAAAACAAACTGTGATGTATGATTCAGGGTGGCGGTCATGAAATGGATGAAGGACAATGTATGGCAGTGGATGGGACACGGTTGACTCTTTGCAGAACAACATCTCTTGAACATATAACGACACTGATGTGATGGATTGGTAGCATTACCCCAAATGTGGATGGTGTGGCGAGGACCATGGTGATGAGACCGGTGAATGAAACAACCCAACCCGATGTGATACGGAGGACAAAGTGTCATGTTCAAGAGTGACTTGCTACCATTAAAGCTGTGAAGTTCTCCCAATTTTTCCCCAGTCATTGCTGACCAGTACCTCTTTATTTTTATCAAGCTTGAGGAGGATAACATATGCTTGTTCTATAACCTGCCCTTCGGGCAAGCCTATCGCTATGTTTTAACGAGCCTAGCGATAGGGAAACTCGTTCTCGTCTAAAGACAAGTTTGTCGCTATTTAATGAATTTAACGAGTCTAACGACAAGGATAACTCGGTCCTTTTCATTTTTAGAGAGTCTGAAAAGGTACATAAAGTCAACTCCAGAATTCCTTTTTCGTCATCTAATCCCTTAAGTCCGAAAAAGTATAAAACAATACAGAAGGGATGAATTTTCGATTGCTTTAACGAGCCGAACAAAACAAGCGCTCGATCTTTTTGTGCAATAATCCCTCAGGTCCAAAAAGATTAAAATCTAGAGGAGGGATAGCTCTTCCGGTCGTTTAACGAGCTGGAAGGCCAAAACTCGGCAAACTTTTCATATTTTACGAGTCAAGAGAAAAGAGCTCAAAGAAGACTCGTCTTTTGAGGAATGAGTGATAAACAGGGATAGCAGCAGATTCCAGGTACAGGTTGGAATTTTCCAATCACGGCAGTGTCACAAGGATGGCTAAGTGAAATCACTCTTCGCAGCTATTCCTCAAAATGGGTAAACAAACATATGGAGATGAACGATTGGCCAAATGAACGGATGGAGGTGAGACTGCAAGAACACGACCAAGGGCTTTAATATGGCTGTCAAAGGTTACATTTACCAAGGTTATTTACCGGTTCATTTTTTCTGAGTGAGCTTGAACTCTAGGGGAAGATTGCTCACAACTTATGTTTATTTTTTAACGAGCATGAACTATGTGCTAAAACTGCTCGGATCTTGCGTTTATTTTTTAACGAGCATGAACTGTGTGCTAAAACTGCTCGAATATACCAGTCTTAATACAAGGAACGCCTCAGGTGAGGTAGTCATATTTAAGGAGCTATACCTCACTAGTTACTCCGATTTGGCAAGTTTTAACTTTTGCCCCACATCCTTTCTTTATGCAAGCTGGAAACGGCTAATCCTACGAGTTTAACGGGTTAGACCTACAGGTTTAAAGGGAGGACCTAAAAATTTAAAAAAATAAATAGTCGTCCCGCGCTTGCACTCCAAAAGGTTCGCATGCCCCCAGGTATAAAGTATAATTTCTAGGATCTTCCTCTTACTTATTATCCGAAAAATGGTTTTGTTCGCTGCCGCAAACTAAACTCTTTTTTCCGGCGACGTCTATTACTAGGTTGCTAAGGATGGTGACTACTTGTTGCAGCAATTTCATCTCTTTCTTTGGAGGCTGCCCCTACTTATCCTTCAAAACATATGTTTTAATGGGTGAGGCTTGCCTTCAAAGATGGTGGCTACTTGCCGCCACAAATGGATCTCCTTCCTCAGGAGAGCCTATTTTTAGACAAAGGGAGCCGATTATTTCGCTCACATAACTTTGACAAAAGAACTTTATCCTAGAACAACCCTCTCTTCCTTCCTTCGGACGAGGTGCGGACTAGTCCCATTCTTCTGCGGAAATTAACTTTATACCCAAGGTTTTCTCTGCCCAAGGCAGGCCAGGGTGCATGCCCCCTGGGTCCCAGTTACATCTTTCCGAATCACTCGCATTCATCGGGAAGTAGAACTGGGGGTGGAGGCATTCCTTGAGTGAATAAACCGTTAAGGGATGGTATTTGACTATTTGCGATGCGCGATCCTGGAAATGAAAGTTGGTCTACGAGCTTGACCATTCTTCCTTCGTGCGGAAAACACATAACTCTAAAGAGTGAGGACACTATCGCCTCCATGCAATATATATAGTCTCGTCCAAGGAGTAAGTTATAAACCAAGGGTCCCTGGACGACCATGACGTTCATATGAACTGTCTTCCCCTTCAATGTAACTGGAACATTGGGGAGAATCCCTAACGGGCGACTGGTTCCTTTATCAAAACCCGATAGATTTCTCATCTCAGGTAAAAGCGCCGGGGAACCCAGTGCTTTCCAAGCAATAGAGGAAAGGATACTCACAGATGTCCCTTCATCAATGATAGTTCCAGCCATCACCATTCTGTAGATTTGGACTATGATTCTGAATGGGATACTGGCTGGTAACCGAGGTCTGCCTAGTTGATTCCAATCAAAGGATACAACTAGGTTGCTTGGTGGTGGGACCGAATACACGGCCGGATACGACCCTGACGATGTTCCTTCCTGCGATAAAGGAATGGGGGCATTGCCCTGATGCTCATCAGAGTCTGTGTTGATGAAAAGAATATGGACGGTGTCATCCTTATCCTCTTCAGTGAGGGTGTCATTTGAAGATGGGTCTTCAATGACGGAGTCATTTGAGGATGAAACCTCTGAAGGGAGAACCGGGTCAACTGCCGTTTCGACCTTTAGACTTTCGTCTGGTCTGGATTCAGCAGGTTCATTCTCAATGACTGACACTTCAGCTGACCACTTGAGCGGGCCAGCTGGATTTTCAACTATCGAGGGATTAGGCACGAGTTTTTGGTATCCAGGAGGAAGTCGTAATGGTGATACCGGACGATCTTCCAAAACTCTCTTCGCCTCATCTAAGAATGGACATCGGTGGATGGCGTGATCGCCTTCACACAACATACAGGGTGATCTTGGTCTCCCTTTCCGTCCTTCACTCTCGTTAGTTGACGGACTGCAATCAACATGACTACCAGAGGTTGATGCTACCGGATTGTGCAACCTGGGGGACCAGTCCCTTAGTATCCGGGGAATACAAGGACAGTCACGGTGGAAGTGGGTCCCTTTGCAAATGACACATGGCGATTTAGGCCCGGTCGGTGCAGTGTGTGGATTTTTGTCAGATGTCTTTTGCTTGCCCCCAGTCGCCTTCGCCATAGGCCCCTTCTGCTTCTTTTCTCTCTTCTTCTTTTCCTTCTTCTCCATGGGAGGCTGACTTTTGCCGGCTCTACCTCGCGAAGATGAAGGATCAGAGGAAGAATTGTAAGAAGTGGAAGGCTGGTGGGTAGCTCTAGACTGGTCTGACTGTTGATTCGACTGCTCAGGATTAGTGGTGATTTGAACTACATTAGTTGAAAAGAGCCATACAGGTAGGCCAATTGTCAATCCTGGAAGTGACAATGTGGCCATATGAGGCGCACCAACATCTCCCCAAGAGGAGAAGGGATTGGGACTTCCGCCAAGGTGACTTCCTTGGTTGGTGGGCTCCATACTTTTCAACTGAAAGATCAACGTGGGAATAACAGGTGATTATGTTCCGATTAAAATAAATTTTATTAACGACGCTTTAGACACAACTTTGCTTTTTCATGTTTTAAGAGTCGAGAAAAAGCTAAAGATGACTCTAGTCTCCTTCGATGTTTTAACGAGCCCGAAGTGACAAATGCTTGGATGGACTTTTTCAGTTATAGAGTTTGAAAAAGGCCAAAAGAAACTTCTCTGGAGTTCTAGGCAGAGGGTGTGCCAAACTTTTCGCGAAACCACAGAATACGTTTTACGGTACGGGTGGTCGATCTTCGTGAATGCTGTGTTCACTGCATCGCGATCAGTAGGGCGGCCGACACGGCTTCCTATGGATAAAGGCTTTGTTCCTATAGGGGTCTCCCAATATATACGCGACGGTACGTGGGAGCACGAGTCCGTATTAGTGCCACCGACTCTCAGGAGGAATCACCCACCTTCGTAGAGATCGACAGTCACTATGTTTAACGACGCCGGAACACGTCTCTACCTAGACCTCTATGTGTTTGCGTTATGTTACAAAGCGTTGTTATGTAAATTGAATTTATTTTAATGTTGATCTTGCTTAGCAGTTTGCCTTTAAGGATCACCACGAGATGTATGTAACAAATTCCTGAATGCAGTCTAAGATGAGAAGCAAACTTTTCAATCTTTCAACTTTGAAAATCTTAACTACTGAGGAGAAGAAAGGCAAATCTTTTCACACAGATCATAGAGCACACACTAATGCAAAATTTCCTAAATCAGCATGCAAACAGTCAAATGCAAAATGCACAATGCATGTATTTTCTTTTCCCTTTCTTAATGTTGATGTATTACAAAAAGAAAGTTGTTATATAACTTTGATTTCGATTTAAAGCGAAAACAAACAAGCTTGTCCAAAATCAAAATACACCTTAAGATTTACTTGTTTAATCACTAGAAATACATGAAATCAAACCATAATGACGAAAGTAAAAAGACTAATCAGCTATGGACAGCAAACAAGCTAACTCTTTAGACCAGCAAAATGCCTAACACAGGTTCAGATCTAAGAGGCCAAGGCAAGACTAGTTCACTTTCGTTATGGGAAATTGTAAATGACGTAAGAAATACAAAAGAACAAGTACAATTTCGTTATATAACAGAGGCGGAATGATGGCAAGTAAGGTTGGTTTCAGAATAGGCACAAGACTGGTAACTGGCAGCCAAATCTATAGTGAAAACAGGCAAGAAAAAGGGAGGAAACCCCAAATGCACAAGGCAAAATTGGGCCAACGCAGGTGCTGCACAGCCAATCTGGCTCTCAGCGCAGGTAGCCCCTTTGGGACCTGCGTTGCAAAGCAGGTAGCCTGTGTACTACCTGCTTTGGAAAACGAAAGTTGCGTTTTCTCAGTTTCCGGGTCACAATTTTCTCAAAAATGCACAGTTTTTGCTCAAATCAGAAGCAATCAGTCAAGCACACACAAAGGGATGATTAGGAGGATGAAAAGCTATCACTAAGAGCTTACAAGGATCCTTGTAGATCAGCTCTTCAAATCATGAACATGCTCAGAAATGAGCTAGAGTAGCTGCCCTCTACTTCGCTTTTGATATAGTCAAAAGCTTTTCGATTTGGTACTCTTTTGTTCAGGAAATGAATAGCAAAATACTACAAACAATCAAACAGATACGATCCCCAGTGGAGTCGCCAGTTTGTTGTAGGGAAAAGTATCCGATTCGGATGACCCTATCCCACTCTAAAGGTGATAGTACCTCAGCAACAACTGTAAAGAAAACTACTTAAGGTTTACTTCTTTATGAAAGCAAAAGAGAATGAAGAAATGCACTAACCGTTGCCTTGCGCTTAATGTCGAATCCAAACTCTTCTCTTTGCTTGCTTGCTCCCAGCTCCTTGCTCTTTTGCTGGCCCAGCTACAATGAGATCCTGCAAAATAACAAAGAAGGAAACTACAAGAAGCATGCAATCATAACTGATTCAAGGATTAGCATAAATCAAATATACAATTATCACAACACATCATTGAAACAAGTGCATATAGAAGAACCTCAATAGCTTTTATTAATGAAGAAGTAAAGTTCTGAGAGAGTTACAACCATTGAAGGCCCCAATCCAGCAACACCTCCCAGCAGAAATAATTTCTCCTCTTCACCTCCTTCAAGCAATCACCCAATAGCTCTATAGTGAAACCAACAACATATCATTACTTTGCACAAAATTCCAGCCTCCTGAGCTCATAGGAGAGAGCTCAATATATAGATGAATTGAGAAAGGATGAGTCAGCTTGCAACTGATGTGTAGCTGCCTTGTGTCCTCTCTCTCTTCAGTTGATCTTCAGTTCTTGAGTCCACTTGGAGAACCTTGCTTCCACTTAGAGAAACAGAGCCTCTGACTCATCACAAGGCAAAATCCCTGATCCAAGTGTCATTTTTGGAAGATTCCAGAGTAATGACTCAGTGTGCCACTTGTTCCATCTCGCTCAGCGCAGGTGGCCTTTGTTCCACTTGCTTTGCAACGCAGGTACACCATGGAGGAGTTGAGTTTCAGCGCAGAAGCCTAGTGGAGCACCTGCTTTGATTTCAGGATTGCTTGTTTTTGAGTGTTTTCAGGTGGAGAACTGATCTGAGAGCTGTTGGTTTGCTGACCTTGTTCCTCTAGGGGTAGGAACATCATGTTTAGGGACTTTGGATCCCTTGGATTATTGACAATTCATGCCTGATGCTGCAAGGCACAAAATTGTCTATAACACGGAGACCTGCAAGCCATTGAAGGCGCAGGTGCGGAGGTTCGCAGGTTTTTTCGTAGTACAGGTGTGAAGTTCGTAGGAGCAACACAGTGTGGGTGCAGAGGCCCGCAGATTTGACACAAAGCAGGCGCGGATGTGCGTAGGCTACTATTGGTGAAGTTGTGGACTTTTCTTAAAATATTTTTAGCTGCTTTTGTTTATTACTGCAGTTCTGAATTGGTGTCTGGTTACTGGTACTGTGTTCTAAGAAGTCATTGATTCAGTAGTTGCACAAGGAAGTTGGTTAATTGCATATCTATTTGATGTTTAATTGATAGTCATGGATCCAATTTGAAAATTTATGAAACGAGGTCCTTGAGAGAAAACAGAATGTTGTAGGCTTCTGCAGGTTGAAGCCTGCATACTGGTATAAGACTGCACCAGTACAAGATCATTGTAAAAAGAAGTTTATAATTGAAAGAAGATAGAGACATATTGCAGCAGGTGGTTTTCACCCACATTGGGTTTCCACCTTATATCTTGTATTCTTTGGTGTGACTATTTGCTCTACTTTTCTTGTTCTTTTTTACGGTTATATGGTTCTAACACACAGATTAATGATCCACATCTGAAGAATTCATTAAATTATAGGTCTGAAGGTATACGCAAGTCTCATTAGTCAGATCTACAAATATTTGTATAAATTGAAAAGAATTTAATAATACTGATTCACCCCCCTCTCAGTATTATTTCCAACAATATTTTCCTTAATTATCCCTAACTCTACAAAGCATGAAATAAATATATAAAAAAACAGTTTTGTTTTTAGATGGAAATGGTAATGCAAATTGTTTGTGTTTTTTTTTCAAGAAATGAAATGGAAATGAATCAACGTAGAGAAAAAATCAATACCTACTTTGACACCTCCCCGTAAACGGCACCAAAAAGTGATGGCCCTCACTATTACAACAATATTGTTGAAACACTTAAGGGACTCAACTTTAATTATCAACCCGGGGTTCATACAAACTTAAGAGGTATCGGCATTTGATGAGTGCCAATGTTATAGCAAGGATGTTGCAACTCCTGGGCTACCAACATTACTTATCAACTCGGGGTTCATACAAACTTGGAGGTGACAGTGCTATATGCACAATTAGAAGTGAAGGTCCTACCTATTATCACTTGTTCATCTGGCAAGAGACCCCAAAGGTTCCAAGCCATACTTCTATAGAGTCAGAAGAAGCTTGATTCTTTGATGGAAGAAGAGCAAATCTATTATAAGAGAGCTGCTCTATTGCGGTAATGAAGAAAACAACATGTAATGCTAACTCACACCATATCCTAATTAACCATTTAAACAACTAAACTAAGTAGAATTGATAAATCAACACTAACCTAATGTTGCTATCTAAGTTACAGAAGTAAAGAGCGTCAAACCAAACTAATGTGTAAGAAAGGAAACTAAACTAAGTTTGTTTTCACGTTTTTGGTGTTTTGGTAAAATCAAGCATGCAAGGAGTCAAGCGAAAGAGCAAGCGAAGATCGAAATAAGTGAAAGGAGGAAGTAACGAAGCAGAAGTTTATAGGAACCGTTGGATCGATTGAGAACGATATTAATGGGAGATGAGCGGCGGAGATCTTATCGCAGAAGATTACGTGAATAGATGGACGAATAAGACTAACGAAAGATGAATGGTGGAGATCTTATTGCGGGAGGTTAAGTCAAGAGATGGATGAACAGGACTAATCAGAATATGAATTAAGGAGATATTATAGCGGGTGATTTAGTGAACAGATGAATGAACAGGGTTAATGAAAGATGTGCGGAAGAGATCTTATCGCGGGCGATTTAGTGAATAGATGAACGAATAGGACTAAAGGAAGATGATCAGCGGAGATCTTATCGTGTAGGTTAAGTGAATAGATGGATGGATAAAATCAAGTCACGTGGTGAAAGAAGGGTTAAAAAATGTGCAGAATGATGGAGCAAGTTTCCGTAGGCGGTAAGCAGTTTCTCGCGTGCCCTCAAGGTTGTAAGCGGAATTCCAAAATTTTACGTGATTAGCCTAACTGGGTAACATGTAGCATGAGAAAAACACTTCTCTCGTGTGCCCTTAGGTAGATATCGAATGTGCAAGAATCCGTGCGAGATTGCACGATAGTCGTTTGATCAAGCTAGATAGATCGACAGTGGAGATTTGGAGCGCATAAAGTCAAACATTGAAATGAATACAAAGAAGCTATGCGACACGCGGTTGACGGTGGTTGGTCAGGGTTGTTGTGAAAGGAAATCTACGGGTATAATCCTTGCTAACCTATTAACTGAAGAAAAAGGCACAAATGGAAGCAAACTAAAACACAACCAATCTACGCTACACTCCTGTAATGGAAATACAGCTACTTAAGCAAATGAATGATTAAACCATGAATCTATGCGTTGCCTTGTTGTAATGGAAATGCAACTACTTAAGCAAATGAATGACTAAACCATGAATCTACGTTAACATACATGTACAATAAAGAGGAGCCTTAGCTTCTAAGGTTAGGCCCTAACCCCAAGAGCTTTAGCCCTTTGAGTTAACTCAATGCTGGCTCGAAACAAAATTCATTCTTATTATCAAAAAAATGGATTACATCAAAAATTGTCACAAGTCTTGCAGCTCGAAAATAAAGTAAAGTTTTACAATCAAAAGTCTGAATCCTACTAAGTCCTAGGCCTCTCTACTTATACGACTAAAGTCTCCAACGAATTCCTTAAAATTAGGGAGGCTTAGCTCCCAAACTACAGATAAACTGGTGCTTTGACTTCCACTTGCTCGGTTGCCTTCCAGTCCTCATGATTTGGCTGGTTGCACTCTGAGCTGATGGAGGAATATTCGAATGGAGGGGTAGTAAATGAGGAGGATTTCCCTCTTATAATTCATCTCCCTTCTCCCATTTGAGTTTTGACCAAGGTCTTTGCTATAATTACTTTCTTTTATCCTTTAATCCTGCACTACATGCACATTAGACCATAAAGCAAAATATCCAACTCTAACTCATCTCATAAATAAAATATAATCAAAAGTATGCAATAAGTTGTGAGAATAGTTGGTTTGACTAAGCTAGGACGTGAATTAATGCCCATATAATTACCCAATGATGAGGCTCATCAGCATTATATGTGAAACAGGGAATATATTATACTTTGTCTGATGTGATGCGAATGAAGAGAAGTCAAAATGCACAGAGACTACTAGGCTACAAGAAATGCTCAGAAAACCAGTGTATAGAAAAATAGGCCTAATCTATCTTGTAGGAAAGGAATCATGAGAAGATAAACCCTAATCTAATTGCAAAGAATTAAATGACAAGAAGTAGCCCTAATATGTTTTGCAGAAAGTAAATCTATTGCGAGAAAGTAAATGATTTAGATAAACCTATGCTACTAAAATAAAGCAAAGAAAATCACTTTAAGAATACAGGATGAAAATCAAACCTATTCTATGGTGCGATATGAATCAACTTGCAGCTAAAGAAGACATACAAAACAATAAGCCCTAAATGTAGAAATAAAGCTACAACTACTAGGGTAAAGTCTCTAAGGGGTATGTGAACCACTAAACTCCATCTCTAGGGTCTAATGGATGTTGTAAAATTCCAAACAATGATATAAAAGATTTTGGTGCACTTCTGGAGTCTTTTAAAGGAAAATTGCATATTACTACATGATGGCCCTGTTTTGCTACATGAAATATCTAAGAGAAAAATTATGAGGTCTAAATGTTTTTTAAAGAGCAGAGAAGGTGGAGGAAGGTTGTGGAAGGGAAAATAGGTCCTTTCCAATCTTAGGTACACCCAATGGATTGGTTCAAGTGTGGTATAGGAAAATCTGGGGGATTCATGTAGCTCGTCTAGGCAAAATTCAACTTACTGGCATATTGTATAAATATGTGATAGTCAGTGAAAAGATGATTATGTAAGTGAACTAAATGCATAAAAACAACACTAACTATGCCTATGAAGTAACACTAATCAACTGAAAGAAAAATGCATAGTTAACTGGTAAAGACAATGCATAAATAATAGATAAATTACTAATTGCGGGAAATAAAGAAACAATGAAAAAGATGAGTTTAATTTTAATAAAGATTAATATTGCATGAAAGAAACTATTTTTGTGCCCATCAGAGAAAAACATATAAACAAACTCAGAAAGAACCTTATTCATAAACCCTACAAACATAATATTTTTTCTAGAGATGAGATCTGCAGAAAAACATAACTAACCTAAGTGCATGGAAGGTAAATGTATAATAAGGGGGCTTGAACACATAGGTTGGGCCCTAACCCAACGTGACTCAGGTCCCTTAGAGGAAAATCATATTGAGAACAAAATATTGCTTTTCATTAATCCTCAAAAGTTCTCATACATGAAACATGGAAAACTTAAATAATAGGCAACAAGCCTTTCTCCAATGTTGACTATCTTCCTCTAGAGTTTTGAATGCCTACTAAGCTGGTGAGGCCCCTTATTTATACAAAAAGTACTTAAGGGACATCCTCCTTAAAGGAAGGGCTACTTCCCTCCAAAATCCATAAAAAAGTGGATCTAGTTCCCTGGTGTCTTCAAAGCTACAGGTAGGTAGTAAATGTCCTTGAGCCAACGGAGTTGTGATTAGCCTTCAACATGGAACAAGCCCCATATTCTCCTCTTATTGGACTCCTACTTGATCTACATAGTATTTCCCAAATATCCTTCACATTTAATGCATTAGGCACAGAAAATATAACAATTATCTCTTAACCATCCTAAGAACATATTAATGTTGGAAAAGACATTATTAAGTGCATAAGGAAAGGTTATATATGCAAAAGGATGGTCAAATGGGCTTTAAATTATACCTTTCTTAGAGGCCCATCATACACATGTTTGATAGTGCTGGACCCGCCAACATGTCAGGGGATCTCCCTGGTAAGAAGTCCCAACTAGACCTCAGACCATTTGGAATAGGAGTCCCATTTGGGTAGTAAAGCTATGCCTTGACTGCGATAGCGTGCAAAGGTAAGCAAGATATATTTTCCGGAAGTGTGTGACCTTGCAACGAGTCAAGAGAGATGCATGGGGAGGTTCTAGCACACAGAGGGGAAAAGGAAGTGTGCCCCTTAGAAGCATGTAATAGTATGTAGCCTAAAAGGAACAAACGAGTTGAATGACATCACAAGCTGGAAAGAAAAATAGTCGAAATTTCAAATTAATGGGTTAAACCAACAACACGACTTCAAAAAGATTCATACAATCATATACGAAATAGTTCATACACAAATGCGTAAGCTAAACAACATACATTGCTAAAGTAACCAGAATAATTGAACTACAATACCAACATATCCATGAAGACATGTTAGCAATGTTATATTATATAAACTGAAAGTTCCATCCATACATACAACCATGACAACGATTGTTGGGCCATGAATACGACCACTTTGTAACACTTATTTCATCCACATTTACTCTTCTTTATCATGTCATTTATTATAATTTATTATTTAAATCCATTTCATAATGATTTATGCTCTTATGTAAAAATATTATTTATTCACCTTTATTTCTAATAAAATGATGATTATGCATGATTTTATCAATGAAAGTTTAATAAATTGGTTATAACATTATTCACCATTTTTAGCCTTCAAGATAATTTCCAGATTGAAGATTTGATCATTAAAAGTGCCAACTCAGAAATGCATTGGAATAAGAAGTGACAGTTTTGCGGTTGAGATTCTGAGCAAATGAAGCAGAATATGGAAAATCCGGAACATGGGTTTTGTCCAGAACGGACCCATTTAACTTTGAGAAAGAATGGCTTTCCCAAATTTGGCTTGTACTGAGAGAAACACAGGGTTCTTTGAGCACGATTTTCTCAAATTTGTTGTTGCGGCCGTCCTCCAAATCTCAGCTGCAAAGCCAAATTCGTCTTACTCTTGTTGAAAGGAAATATATCTTCTTGTTGATCAATAGGTTGGAAACAATATAATTTTGTAACGAAATTATGTTGTACTTATCTTTATTGTAACTTCTCTCTGATCTCTCTCTATTTAAATGAAAACAGAGATCAGAGATGGGGATGATTTGGGGATGGAAAAATGATGGAATTGAGGATTTAGAATTAGAGATTTAGAATTAAGAATTCATGATAGAATAGGAGGAAGAAATGATTGTTTCAGGCTGTAAGTCTCAAAGTTGCTGCTGTTGTAATGATTTTACCATTTAATGATTAATACTTGATTTGGGAGTTGTTGTTCATTCTTTTCATCTGAAGTAGCCCAGTAGCATCCGCTGGCTGCTAAGGGCCCAACCTCTGATGGAGTATGCTGCTGCTGTATTTTATCTTTCCGATTTCTGTCGTGTGATGGTTTGGTTTCCTTCTCATTTCTTCAAATTGTGTTATTCAGCAATCTTTTGTTTATGAACATTTTGCAGAATTGTGAAATCATAATTGGATTGCGTAGTGACAAAATTATTAATTATAACTTGAATTGTCCTGCTCTTAATTCTAATCTAATATTGCGTTGTCTGATTAAGACTGTGGTGCATTTAATTTCTATTCATTTGTAATTGCAATTGTTGTTCAATTATGTTACTATTCAATTATAACTGCAATTGTTGTTGCTTCAATAACTGTTATTAATGTTCATGCTGTTGGGTTGAGGTTGTTGATTCAATTACATCTGTAGTTGTTGCGTATTTTTATTTCATTAGCTTTGTTGTTCAGTTTTCCAATAGATTTAGTTGTTTTTCCTTTTCCGCAAGGATTTGTTTTTGCCTTTTAATTGTTATTACAGCAAGTGTGTTTATTCCATTTCTGTTAGCAGCATTATTGATTTATCATTTTCAATTTATTTCTTTAGTATGGTGTGAGAGATCAACAACTATAAAGGACATTGGCTATCACTGCCTAAGTTCTCAGATTCTGGATCTTATTTATGCTTGATTTAATTTATATCAGTTAAACAAGGATAGAGTTTTGTTGTTCAATCCTATTTATAAAAGTAGACGATGTTCCATTTCTTGTTATTCACATTATCTTTGCTTTGGTGTGCAGAAGGTCTGAGACTGTAGTGAACATTGACATATGTTGTCTAGTTCCCAGTTTGATGATCTTTCTTTTGAGTGCATTTTCAATTGCATCAATATCTAGAGGAATGAGTTATTGCTACTGTATCCTCAATTGATGTTTGCTGAGTGAATAGTTGGATTTCATAGCATTTGAGTTTATGTTATTGTTAGATTTATTTTTCAAGCATTTATTTACTTTTGGATTTTAAGCACTATACTGCAAAACATTACTCTTGAATAAATAGTCGCCTCAGATTGAGTACACTCTAGGAATAAAAATTCGTCCCTAGGTTGATAATTAATGTGAAGGTAATTAGGAGTTAAAAAGACACATTTTTATCGCTCCACATTTTGGCACCGTTGCCGGCGAGAGTGTAGCCATTTTTAAAAGAGTAGTGTGCATCCAATGAGTGTCTGTTAGGAAAGAATTGGGTATTGAAAACGGAAGGTGAGAACCTACGTACGAAGCATGTAAAATCCCTGCTCCCCCGCTCACTTTTCAGCAGGACTATTAAAGAACCTAGGGTAGAAATAGATGTTTGCATTTTTGTGTGAATGACTTAAAAGAAAAAAAAAATAGAAATTTTGAAAAACAAATCTCATGATTTCTCTCGAGTGGTGATGTAACCACCACCCATTTCACTAACCAATTGACAGGAAAATTTGAAGAATGAGCCTCGAAGAAACACATGAAGAACATCTTCTATTATGGTAAGAAATGGATCACATTTTTACTTTTGAATTTCCTATTAAAGATCTAGGAGGAGTGACACAAATGCACATAATTCCCCCATTGTCTCTATCAAATTTTCATGGCTTGACAAATGAAGATCCAGATACATTCTTATTTGAGTTTGAAATACTTTGTAGAGGATATGATTATTACACTAACGATCAAAGATTGAAAGTGTTTCCTCTTACTCTAAAAGGAGCAGCTCTTCGGTGGTTCATGAGCCTAGGTGGGAATTGTATCCAAGCATGGGAGGACATGAAGAACATATTCTTGAAAAAGTACCAAGACTATTGCAAATCCAATAAAGATATTTTCGGTATGATACAAGGGGAAGATGAAAGCTTGGAGGACTATGTAGATCGATTTCAATACAACCTTCAAAAATCAAAATATAAGCATTTGAAAAAAGAGATCTTAAAAACACTCCTTCTTAAAGGAATCAAAGATAAATTTTTAGAACTCTTAAATCTGATAGGAAAAGGTGATGTTTTTCAGTTATCATATGATGATTTTTGTGAGTTGTGCATAAGGTATTCAAGAGGAATCTCCAAGGCTGGTAAGAATTCTAGAGATGTTTGTTCTTTCTTTTCCAAATCTGCTACAAGAATAGGAGACATAAGAGCTAAAATCAATGATATACTTGAAAATTTTAAAGTTGATTTTATTACCTCTCTAAATTCAAAATTGGATGCTTTGCAGGTTCATAAAAATCAAGAATTTGATGAAGTGTTTTTCACTCATGACCAAAAGGAGCATACCATAGATGGTTACTCTTCCTTATCTAGGATGGAAGTATCATATCAAAGAGGTGAGGAAGCCACAGCAAGGTCAAAACCATGGAAATCATGGCCTACAGGTATGGTTCGAAACACTTCTTCTCCATTCTCTTACTTGCATAATCCATTATGGAATACTCATGTTCTAGGGCAGCCATGTCAATTTCAATATAACCACCAATCTTATCTACAAGTTTGGCATGGTTCACCTTATGATTGCATGACTACTCTCCCTCATCTTGTAGCACAAGCACATTCTCCATATTCTCCACCAGCTCTTCCACAACATCCTACTTGCATATCAAATTCATCCACTCAACCCAAACAACCACATCATCACAATGCTCCATTCCTTACACATTTTCCTGCTCAACTAATTCCACACCCTCACCATAATAAACCAATACAACATGTTTACAGTGTTGAACTGCCAAATTTACCAAACCTTCCCACCCATTCTATCTCATATGTGCCATTAGAGAAAACTTACAAGGAGATTTAGAATGTTTCAAATTCAAAAATTGTAGAAGCTATGGAAGAAAATAGGGTTTCTTTTAGGTTGCACCAACAAACCATTTTAAAAGCTCAAGAACTTCATGGTATGATGGGAAATCAAGAAAGTAACGGATATATTGAAGATTGGTTTCACTCCATCACGTGTTTGCATCATCACTCCATACTTCAACAATTTTTGATACCATCTTTTCAAGGGAAGTTGGCTTCTCATACCCTAAGTTTTATCAACATGCATTTTTAAAATTTGGGTATGTGCATACGTGAAGCCTTATTTCGAAAATGGCTCCACTGGAAGTACTCATATACGTAGTCATATTCATTTTTCAAATCAAAATAGGTTAGTGTAGAAAATAAAATAAATAAGGGAATAAATAAATGCATTTTGTTGTTTTATGTAAAATTAGTTGTTTTTTGTTGCAATATGTTATGCAAATCAACATTGGTGATAATTTTTTTAATTCATTTGTGTATGTAGATGACTTATAATGGAAATAATAGCTCTAAAAACACTCATATTCACTTTTATCACCAATTTGAAAAATGCTTCAATATCATATTTTTTTGGCTTGTGGGCTTGATGGAATTTTTACAAAAATAGTCGGGGCAGTCATTTTTTGAGGGACCAAAAGGGAATATTTTTAAAACCTATTTCTATAACAATTATCCCTTGATGTCTACTTTCCAACCCAATTTGAATTTGAAATGAAAAAGTTAGAACCAAAACATTGACAGGGTGTCTAGCGGGCAACTCAGGAACAGAGTTGGGACAGTCAGTTTTTGGAGGCCTAAATGAATGAATTTTTAAAACCTGTTTCTATGGTAGCTTCCCCTATGAATCTAGTTTCCAATGCAATTGGAATCACTCATTTTTGATATCGTATGGGAAAGTTATGATCAAAATACTGACTATCTATCGTAAATCAGCACTCTTAAAACTCTGCCTTTCCTGCTGTTCTTTACAATATTTGGTCTATCAATTCTTCTTGTATTCAAAACCTGTTTACATTGGAGATAAATAAATGAATCTATTTTCATTTCCAATTTGAATCATTTGAATCTGACATCAAACGAAAAAGTTACGCTTGAAATATCAACTGTTGGTCTAAGCCGGATAATCGAAAATGACTCTATTATGCAGGTTGTTCTAACTAAAATTGACATATCATATCATTGAATCTTTACAACCTATTTCTACTGGAGATAAAACTTTGAATTAGCTCTCATTTGGCTTTGGAATCACTCAATTTCGATGAAAAACAAAGAAGTTGTGATTAAAACTCTGCAGGTTAGCATGATTGGCCACTGCTCTCCCGCAGGTAACAAATAAATTTTACTTTGTTATTTTCTCTGTGAATTTGTTCTACAGAGTAACTACTTGTTAGTTTTTTGCATAATTCTTGGATTAAGGGAGCCCTCACACCTCTCTTTCTCCATGATTTAACGTTTTATTGCAGGTAGATACTCGTTTTTTGCAGGTCTTGGGAAAATAAAGAAGGTCAAATTATGGATGAGTAATTTTTGAAAGAAATTTTAAATGAAACAAAGGAATTTCATCTAACTCATTACCCAACGGATTCATAATATAAGAAATGAAGAATTGATTTCCATTTCAAGATTCATATCTTGTCACTGTTGCCAAAACATTTTTCAAAGAGATCATTTTTTTTTACATAACATCATAGTTGTTGTAACTTAATTTACTTATTTACATACTGTTTTTTTTAATAAAATGTTGTTTCCTTTCTGATTTCTCTTATATTTTGTGTTTCAGGTGTTGCTTCATTCAAATTGTAACATATCTTCAGCATCAATGCCATGAACAGCTAATTTGTTTTTTTGCATGCTTGCATTTTATGATTGTCCATTTTGCTGTTCCTTTTTCACGTTTTGCTGTTCATTTTCGAAATAGAGCAGCACGTTTTGTTGTTCCTTTTCGAAATGGAACAGCACTTCTGCACTTTCACGTTTTGTTGTTCCTTTTCGAAAGGAACAACACTTCTGCACTTTTCATTTTTGTCGTTCATTTTCCAAACGAACGACACTTTTCGTTTTTGCTGTTCCTTTTCCAAAGGAACGACACTTTTTCATTTTTGTTGTTCCTTTTCTAAAGGAACGACACCTGCATTTTTGCTGTTCCTTTTCCAAATGAACGACACTTTTCATTTTTGTTGTTCCTTTTCCAAAGGAACGACACTTGCATTTTTGTTGTTCATTTTCCAAATGAACAACACTTTTCATTTTTGTTGTTCCTTTTCCAAAGGAACAACGCTTGCGTTTTTGCTGTTCCTTTTCCAAAGGAACGACACTTTTCATTTTTGGTGTTCCTTTTCCAAAGGAACGACACTTGCATTTTTGCTATTCCTTTTCCAAAGGAACGACACTTTTCATTTTTGTTGTTCCTTTTCCAAAGGAACGACACTTTTCATTTTTGTTGTTCCTTTTCTAAAGGAACAACACTTGCGTTTTTGTTGTTCATTTTCTAAAGGAACAACACTTTTAGTTTTTGCTGTTCCTTTTTCCAAATGAATGGAATTTACATTTTCACACTTTTTTATGTGTATTTTTGCTTTTTGGTGTGCATTTCCTTTGTTGTTCCCTACACGGAACACCACTTTTTGAGTGTTTTTGCTATTCCTTCGAAAGAGCAACCCTTTGGGAGTATTTTTGAGAGCAACCTTTTCTTCCTCTTGTGGGATTATTCCTAGTTCATCTCAACCACATTTTACTGATTCCCCTTCATGGCATGAAGTACACTATTTTTATGAGGACAAGAATTATGGATTCTATTGAAGCGAGTTAATATCATTCACGTTATGATTTTTAACAAGACAGCTCCTTGATGATAGATTATTTTCAAAAGGGACACAATTATTTATATACTACTTTACTGCATTGTTTTCTGTTGAACATGATATTGATTGATCATCTTAATACCATGCTGGTTCCACCCTTCTAGATTATAATCTTCTCTGTCTGTAATAAATGAGATTATGGGTATATTTTTCTATTGACATGTTCAACTTCTTCCACCATCCCTGCTCTTAAGGAGTACTGAGCCTCCCTCTTTTTATCATAAAAATGTGTAATAATAACAAAATTTTGTTCGCAGACGGAGGATAGGGGGTCTCATTACGAGCCAACCTACCATGTTCATAAGGTTGTAACAAAGTGACATTCCCATTATGGCCACCACACCAGGGTTATGATCCATTGGATAGCCAAATATCCTTAGAACGGGAGATATCATCACGAGCCGGCCTGATCACTTTTGCTACATCCCAGTGAATGGCAGTGTGGTTATCTGGTTACCACGCCAGCACATTGATCTCTTCTGTAGAACAACATTGTAACTCTCCATTTATAAATTGAGGATCCTGGCTCATATGGGTTAAAAAGTAACCCTGCCGAGGCTATGGACGCCTACTGGTAGCAGAGGCTTTGCTTATGGTATTGAATTTATATCTTATCATCAATTATTACTATAATACCCTTTTCTTATTTTTTCTTTTTATCAGAGAAGTTATTTCCTCAATTTTCCCTGTTTTGAACCTTTATGCATGAGAAATTGTTTTCAGATCAATCGCATCATTTTCAGCTAGAATGTTGTCAGTCAAGCATCTCTTTAGCACATTGCTGTCCTTTTTCTCTTTTTCATAACTTATCATCAATCCAAAGCGTCCTATCTCTTATTCATAACTATCTTTACACACTCTGCTCTCACTATAACCATAACTCCCGCTGTCCTATCATTGATATGTGTACTCTGCTTCATTTACTGTTGTATTGTTCATTCCCTTGCCTTGTCATCAACACAACACCTTTCATATGCTTTATGGTCATGGGATCCATTTTTCAATTGGAGGGGAGAATGTATGCATTATGGGATTGCATGTGATATGATTACTGCACTCTGCGATAACTTGTTGATTTGACAAAATATCAGTATTGCATGTATACAAAAGTTTTTCTAATTGAAATTTTGGCATGCATCTTATCTGTTGCTATTCAAAACTAACACTATGGATTCAAGAACATTGTATGCAAAATAGTGCTTTGTTTAAAGGAAAACAACAGGTATGGGTAGAATTCTATTTACAGCATGACCACACTATTGCAATTAATCGAATAGGCTCGAGAAACTCGCGAACGTGAACAATTATTCAGACATTATGTGCTTACCTGGGTTCCATCTTTTGCATCACTTTCAGCACCAACTCTGCCTACATCAGCTTCAACAACTGCCAATACATATAAGTCATTCCACATTTTTCTTTTTGGAGGTAAAAATTGAGGTAAAATAGCATAATTTTCTAATTTATTACGAATTTAGGAGAATTTAATGAAAATCCATTTTAAGCATTATTTATCATCCTTCATTCTACATCTTTACCACTTTCCATTTTTCAGCATCATATCATCTTCCAGTGTGGGGGAGTGTTGCTTTTCTTCATTTCTTTCTTATGACCATGTTATTAATATTCTTTATTATCCATTGCTATTCTTATTCATTCTCAACACCTCCCTTATTCCATGTTGTTTTACACCAGGCATAGAATTCAACAGATGGTAGCAACCACCTCTATTTGTTTTCTAGCATCGCATGAGGGCATGCTAATTCTTCAGAGAGGGGGAGGAATTGCTACGCGTGATGGATGTTTTCTACTTTCTTCCTCATTTAAGGCATACAATTTCCGTGCAGAAATTTATTTCCACATATTTTTAAAACTATGAACTCAATTCTTGTGATTTCTGGATAATACAGATGTATCATTAAAATACACATACCCTTATAATTTCAAAATAAATTGGTTCATTCGGAAATCATGCACCCTCACCTACAGCCATTTTGTTTATATCTCATGATCCGTGCATCAAAACGATCTGATTTTTGGATCATAGAGGCATTCATATATTACAAATTTACATGCAACATTTCAACAAAATCTGGTTTGTAGTTTTTGGAAAATGGTTAATGAAGGTTGATGTCACTTATATCATATTTTTCTGCAACTTCATTGTTATGCCTTTATCAAGATTGCTAAAATTGAATATTCATTAATTAAGGAAGCATTCTTTTGTTCTATCCATTTCATGAGCTAGGATGAACAAATTTTTTATTGCTTGGTTAACACATGGGTTTTGTCTTTGGGTTGCATGAGGACATGCAATATATTCGATGTGGGGGTATGTTGGGCCGTGAATACGACCACTTTGTAACACTTATTTCATCCATTTTTACTCTTCTTTATCATGTCATTTATTATAATTTATTATTTAAATCCATTTCATAATGATTTATGCTCTTATGTAAAAATATTATTTATTCTCCTTTATTTCTAATAAATTGATGATTATGCATGATTTTATCAATGAAAGTTTAATAAATTGGTTATAACATTATTCACCATTTTTAGCCTTCAAGATAATTTCCAGATTGAAGATTTGATCATTAAAAGTGCCAACTCAGAAATGCGCTGGAATAAGAAGTGACAGTTTTGCAGTTGAGATTCTGAGCAAATGAAGCAGAATATGGAAAATCTGAAACATGGTTTTGTCTAGAACGGACCCAATTAACTTTGATCAAAGAATGGCTTGCCCAAATTCAGCTTGTACTGAGAGAAACGCAGGGTTTTTTTAGCACAATTTTCTCAGATTTGTTGTTGCGGTCGTCCTCCAAATCTCAGCTGCAGAGCCAAATTCGTCTTGCTCTTGTTGAAAGGAAATATATCTTCTTGTTGATCAATTGGTTGGAAACAATCTAATTTTGTAATAGAAATTATGTTGTACTTATCTTTATTGTAACTTCTCTCTGATCTCTCTCTATTTAAATGAAAACAGAGATCAGAGATGGGGATGATTTGGGGATGGAAAAATGATGGAATTGAGGATTTAGAATTAGAGATTTAGAATTAAGAATTCATGATAGGATAGGAGGAAGAAAGGATTATTTCAAGCTGTAAGTCTCAAAGCTGCTACTGTTGTAATGATTTTACCATTTAATGATTAATACCTGATTTGGGAGTTGTTGTTCATTCTTTTAATCTGAAGTAGCCCAGCAGCATCCGCTGGCGACTAAGGGCCCAGCCTCTGGTGGAGTATGTTGTTGTTGTATTTTATCTTTTCTATTTCTTTCGTGTGATGGTTTGGTTTCCTTCTCATTTCTTCAAATTGTGTTATTCAGCAATCTTTTGTTTATGAACATTTTGCAAAATTGTGAAATCATAATTGGATTGCGTAGTGACAAAATTATTAATTATAACTTGAATTGTCCTGCTCTTAATTCTAATCTAATACTGCGTTGTCTGATTAAGACTGTGATGCATTTAATTGATGTTCATTTGTAATTTCAATTGTTGTTCAATTATGTTACTATTCAATTATAACTGCAATTGTTGTTGCTTCAATAAATGCGATTAATGTTCATGCTGCTGGGTTGAGGTTGTTGATTCAATTACATCTGTAGTTGTTGCGTATTTTTATTTCATTAGCTTTGTTGTTCAGTTTTCCAATAGATTTAGTTGTTTTTCCTTTTTTGCAAGGATTTGTTTTTGCCTTTTAATTGTTATTACAGCAAGTGTGTTTATTCCATTTCTGTTAGCAGCATTATTGATTTATCATTTTCAATTTATTTCTTTAGTATGGTGTGAGAGATCAACAACTGTAAAGGACATTGGCTATCGCTGCCTAAGTTCTCAGATTGTGGATCTTATTTATGCTTGATTTAATTTATATCAGTTAAACAAGGATAGAGTTTTGTTTTTCAATCCTATTTATAAAAGTAGACGATGTTCCATTTCTTGTTATTCGCATTATCTTTGCTTTGGTGTGTAGAAGGTCTGAGACTGTAGTGAACATTGACATATGTTGTCTAGTTCCCAGTTTGATGCTCTTTCTTTTGAGTGCCTTTTCAATTGCATCAATCTCTATAGGAATGAGTTATTGCTACTGTATCCTCAATTGATGTTTGCTGAGTGAATAGCTGGATTTCATAGCATTTGAGTTTATGTTATTGTTAGATTTCTTTTTCAAGCATTCATTTACTTTTGGATTTTAAGCACTATACTGCAAAACATTACTCTTGAATAAATAGCCGCCTCAGACTGAGTACACTCTTGGAATAAAAAGTCGTCCCTGGGTTGATAATTAATGTGAAGGTAATTAGGAGTTAAAAAGACACCTTTTTATCGCTCCACAGCCACTAGCCCCAATAATGGAACGTTGTAATTAACACCACCTACTCCTCCAAAGATATGTACTCACTCTGCATTGTGGTGAAGCCAAGGCTCGTCACAATACTCTCTAAGCCCTTCTCTAAGTAATTCCTAGAAAAATCTTGGCTCCCAAAAGCCTATTCTATGAGTTATGAGGTTCTATATATAGAAAAGGGTGGGGTGACCCTTGACATTTCCCTTTGAATCTTGGACTACCCTCATGAATCTTGAACTTCATTACATATAAATATTTACATTAAATATGATTGTTTTAATTCCACTAATGACACTTGGAATTTCACTTTACATTACATTTGATTACAATAGTTATGACTCACAGTAGTGAGGTGGTCGAGACAACTCATAACACAACTTGACATGACACTATTAACATGTACTAGCCAACTGAGGTGTCCATGTCAAGTTTTTGTGCTGTTAAGTGATGGATGTGTATTTGGATGTACTTTGTCTTCATCTCCACATAGCTTTGTGTTGTGGGGTCTTTAATGGTTGTTGGGTTCCAAAAATGTCATGCAAATATCACTCATTACCATACATTTTTCACCTATGCTTCCATTATATCACTCACTATTCACCACCTTGTCACTCCATTTTCCCTATTATTCACCATTAATGGGTCTCATTTATATTTTCCAAATATTATTTATTTTTAAGCATTTTTGAGAGAAATTCTTGATTAAACATTAGAAAATAATATATTTTACTGTATATATGGAAAGTGGGTTGTTTTTGTGACATGTGTAGGTACCAAGGAAGCTTCCAAGACACCTTTATGTGACCTTGAAGGATCAAATTCGAATTTGAAGAGATAAACCTCATGGAGAAGATCAAGGACAAAAGGGGGTTATGTGTCTAGATGGTTGAGAGATGTATGGAACTAAAAGAGAGATTAGTGGATGATCATTATGAGTTTGTTACTCATCCCATTGTATAAATAGGAGTAAAATCTCCTCCATTTGTAATCTTAGAATCTTAGATTGTTGAAGTTTTGTAATGTTGAAGTTTTTGTAAACCTTAGAATCTTGAAATTTTCGTAATGGAGATTTTGGAATAAAGGATCATACTTCAATTTTGCTTCTACATTTGAGTCTCCATTTAAGTGGTGTGCTTGTGGAGTTATGGAGGGCCCCCATGGCCTCACTTGCATGCTTATTTGCTTATTTTAGGTATAATTTGTTTTATGTTTTTTTTGTTTGATTTCAGCTTTCAAGTTTTATTAAATGTTCTAATATTGGAAGGATCTTATTTGAAAGTGTTTTTGTAAAAGAACCATAAGATCTCATACAATGATTAGATCTAGGTTTACTTCATTTCAGATTTTAAGTTCTTATTAGATGATCTAATTTTGGAAGAGATCTTATAGAATATGTTCTTGTAAGAGAATCATAGATCTCAAACAATTGTTAGATCTAGGTTTAATTAGTTATTGAAAGAGATCTTAATGAATATGTTCTTGTAAGGGGACTTTAAGATCTTGGACAAATTAGGAATCTTTATAGATCTATATATTTTAGATAGGCACTTGTAAGTTTACCTTCCCGGGTTGACATTAAATTAAGCTCTAATTGACATCATCAATTGGAACCAAACAATGGTCTTGGTCTTCGCAATATGGTTCCATGCATGTGTTTCTTTCGCTTACCGCTTGATGTGCTTCGTTCATTCATTCGTTCAACTATGAGCAAGTATTCTAGCATAAGCTCCTTCTTCATCACATTCATCTTCATTCCATGTTCCATCAATGTACCTATTCCTGCAATCACTCATGATGAGACAACATCAAATCCAAAACCTCCTAGTCTAACACAATGCATTGTTCTCGTGTTTCAAGTGACAAGAAGGGAGGAAAACTCACTAAGACAACATAGAGCACAGATGAGACCGGAATGAGGCATTCTGAGGGGACAACCTACACTATCTGGAAAAATTGTGCAAAGATCACTAGGAGGTTGAATTGTGAAGTGAAAGTCACCAATGTCAACTGCAAGATGGGACCCTAAGGGGGGAATATTTTGCGTAGTTTCTAGAGGGAAGACAAGACAGGGCTGCAGGGGACTGTGGGGTAGTTCTGCGCAGTTTCCAAAGGGAAGACAGAGCAGGGTTGTAGAAGGACCTGTTGGGCATCTCTGTATAGTTTTCAGGAACAATGCATGACAGGGCTGCAAGGGGGAACTTCTATACATGACTGCGCAGTTTTCCAGGACACCGCAAGACAATCAGCAAGCGAGCTAATAGACATGTCTGCACAAATCATGGATGTAGTGTAGGGAAAGGAAGCAAGAGTCAACTAGGAAGTTCTACTCAATTTATGAGAACAGTGCAAGACAGGGTAGCAGATGACTAGCTGGGCATGTCTGTATAGTTTTGGGGAATAGTGCAGACCTAGGTATCAGAGCAGTGTAGGCTTCTAGCAAGCAAGAGGGAGGCTTGATGACTGTGCTTGAGAAATGTACAGTTTTTTTTGCCATGGAGGCAATTTTTGTGCAGTTCTGGGAAGGAAGACAACTGCTCATTTCTGGGATTGCGCAGTGTATCTGGCCAAGGGGACAGCCTCAAGAATTGCGCAGTTCTAGACAATAGAGCAGCACCACTGAACATTGAGACTACGTAGGGTAGCTCAGTCAGGGTTCGGGGAAGTGAATTTGTTCTGTCAAAAGGTTTTCAGAAAATGGCCAACTGTGAGAGGCAAGTGAACTTGTGATGACTTCGACATTGTAATCACACACTTATCATATTTCGACAACATGATGACACTAACCACCGGGACAACATAGAAAATCATGGCCTCTGTGGGATTGTCTATAGGTGAAAGTGACAAGTGCGACACTTAGGATAGACCTTTGGAAGACCATGACGACACTTGCGCCACAGTGCTTACGACTTTGTATGTGAGTGTGACGAGTGTTCACATAATTTAGACAACCCAAACACACAAAGACAAACCTTCGAAGTTACCATAACTGGATCACAAGAATGGCATAGGAATCAACATGCCAAAGACTATAGTTGGTCCAACAAGTGAAGGGGAGAAATACATGTAAAGGAAACACGTGAAATGACTTTCAGTGCTTGAAAACATGCATGTCATTGAAGATAGAATGATATGATGATGATCAACAGTACTTCAAGCTACACTAATAGATGTACTTTACTTACCATACTTACCCTCCAAATGGTTATGCATCTGACAAATTTTGCATGCGGTCCTAATCTCTTGTCATAACTCTGTTCCTTGGTATTTCTCCTCAATTCCTTGAGATTCATCTTGCATGTCATCTTTGTTTTTGGTCACTAAGAGATAGATCTGTGCAGTTTCATCGGACAGTGACTATTACCGGGATGAGGCCCATTTGCATAGTTTCTAAATGCAAGGTAGACTGGGCATATAAGGGACAATATTACATAGTTTCTAAAGACAGTGAGTTCTAGCTAGGGAAGGAAACTAGAGGAAAACATTGCGCATTTTTGGATGCCAATGGAGGTTGGGGTATTTGTGCATTACACAATTCCAGTAGGCAAGGGAAAAAGCTTGAGGGTTACAGAAGCGAAGTGTGCATTTCTGGAACACTGGATGAGGCTAGGTTGTTTAGGAAACTAGCTAAGTGTGAGATCATTGAAACTGATGTAAATAGTCATAGAACTTGACTATGATCACACACTTGAACACTTAGTGATACAACATATACCATCTAGAACATATAAGACACACTCTACTTTATGCAACAACCTTCATGACAAGAATGTGTGAAGTGAGTGTGAAACATGTCTATGTAATGAGAGCAACCATACACATAATATTTCCCCTTGAATCAGAACAAAATTCCCTTTGCATGACAAACAATAACCCCTATGCCTAAAGATGACACATGTTGCATAAATATGAGAACGTGAACAACTCTTAAGATCAAGGAGTGGGCTTGAGATCATCATCTTACCAATAAGTGACTAAGGAAGGATCGATCACAGGATCCACAGTAAGCTCTGAAATTTGCATGCGAGCCAAAATTTTGGAGGGTGGTTGTATCCGCTACAACATTGGCGATACACTGGTAGAACTCTAGCTCTTTGTATGGACCTTGTCTCGTGAAAAGTGAGTCTAGCCCTTCAGGAAGTATTGTTCGATTCTTTTATCATCATGGATTCCTCACTAGCTTGAGTGAAAGATGTAGTCCCTACAATTCTCTTGATCGGTTAGCACACATACCAAGCCAAGTCAACTAAGTTTTGATTGGGTATGAGGGGTATATTGATGCACAAGTAATATAACTGTCAGAGTTTTAGTTTCATCTCTAGTGTTACTCCGCTGCCAGCAGGTCTCGACAGTACCCCAGCGGAGTCACGCAGGAACACAAGCACCGCTCCGCTACCACCAAGCCTAAACGATACCCTGGCGAAGTTACTTGCATCACCTCTCTGTGTACGAATCCTTTCTCTTCTTTCGCCTTATTCATTTTTCATTGCTTCATTTTTTTCATTTTCAAACAACTTTGTATAAGCACTTATTTACTTTTCATGAGGCGGAAGAGGGATCTTGACTTATTGAGAGCAGAAGAGGTTTTCCCTTCAGAGAAGTATGTTATATATACCTTTGACATAATTTTTAAGGTTTCCCCCTTGCCTTACTCTACTTGACTGATTTGACAAGGGTTAGCCCAAAAAAACCGATCAAAGTAGGTGGTACTAGTTAATAGTGCAAGCGTTGTGTTTTCACCAAGACTCACTCTAAACAGAACGTGTTTTCCATCAAGGTATTATTGACTGAAGAAAAAAATCTCTTCATAAAGAGAGACAACAACAAATAACCAAATGTTGATAGTTGTACAAGCCCTCCTATATTTTCCCGTCTTGTATCAAGAGCCAAACACAGTTTCATGTAAAAATAACCTATGGGTGCAAACAAGCAAACAAACCAGAAAGCAAAGGGCAGAAGTAAAGTGAAAGAAAAACAAGCATGAAAAGAAAAACATGCAAGCAAAGCAAAGCAAAATAAAGCAAGAAATCAAAAACTACTCCTACTCCTATGCTAAACAATGCATGGGCCTGCTCACGTAAAGTGATATTTCCAATGAAGCCACTGGCGCATTGGTTGGCCCATGGTGAAGGCATGGTTAACAAGAAAGATAAGAATGTAAACTAGCAAACAAAAAAGATAATATAGTAAAGATCAACACACTCGGATTTTGAAAGCATCCACGGAAAAGAAAAGAGTAAATGCACAAGATAAACATTTTGTAGACGTACCATGGTGTTGCAACACACTATGCGCAAATGATAAGCATGTACACTCTTTTAACCTTGACTGGCGAGAAAACATGAAGAAAGAAGAAAACTTACATTTCATAAGAGTGCTCATTATGTATGACTCGTCCAATGCATGAGCAATGGGATCATGTGATTCCGGTGGAGGGAGTGAAATTTGTGGATGAGATTAATCTTCAATCCACACAGGAGAGTGATGAGGAGCCTTCGGTGTTTCAACAAATTTCTGAGTGGAAGTGGAATTAACCTCTGGATAACAAGGTCCTGACATAACCATCAGCGTAGGATGAAGTTCTTTTGATAGCCTGATGGGTTTCCACTTCATCAGCAGATAGACCATCAAAGGCCAATCACTTAGAAAGATCAACAGCGAGTGAATTAGCATCGTGATCAAATGGAGTAAAGAGTTCACGACAACCACAATCAGAAAATTCAAGATGTTCATCGGCATCCTCATGATCTAAAGAATCATGATGGAAATTATAGATGAAAGATTGAATGGATTTTCAGAGAAATATGTGTCCTCTCCGTAATGTAATGACATACTCACATCCGATGCGTCTTGTGAATGATCAAAAGTAGAAACATTAGGTGGTGAGTTTTCACAAGGTAAATATAAAGTGGAAGAATCACAAGAGATGTCAGGATAGCGAATGAGGTGCAGATAGAAGGAGGTCATCCTTCACTGCGGGTTCTTCTTCATATTCCCGCATGCACTCATCATGAATAATAGTGCAGGTTAGTTGCACAACATCAACTCCATCGACAACTTGATCCTCATGAACACAATATGTGGAATCCAGAATGAGAGAACACAACACAATATAATCCGGAGGACCAAAAGAACCAGAAGACAGAGGCTGAGAGAACGATTTCATGTGACAACCATCAAGCTCGCAAGCCAAGTCTATGCAAATATCCAGAGAAGGTGGGGTGGGAGGATGTGACAGTTCAACAGATGGGTGCGCACCTTCTCCCACCTCGCACTGCGTAGCTATATCTGTTTGATGAGAAGAGGATGGGAAGTCAATTGTGGCAGTGACCTTTTCCATCTTGGATTTGGTAGCTCTAACACTAAGGTATGATGGGAGGGGTTCAAATGATTCTAAGATTTGTGGATTTTTGGATATGCAAATAAGATACTTAAATCTTCCATCAAGAAATTCCTAATCAATTTCATCTTCAGGAAATTGAAATGCAAGATTACAAAAATGTTTGTGGAATTTCTCAACGGATTCATCAGGTGCTTTCCGTGATTTCATAATTTCTTTATCGTGTGTTTTATAGTTAAAATTATGGAACGCATGGTCCAACTCTACAACAAACTGATTAAGAGAGTGAATAGATTGGCCGTGCAGTGTGGCACACCATTGTAATAGGTGCCCTCGAAGCATGGATGCGAACAGCGAGCAGGTCATGTAATCCTAATAAATTCCATACCTATAATAGAGACTTGCAAGGATAGCTCTATGTCTATGCTAGGTTCTTCTGCCTTCACCTTCATATGTGTTTTGTGACAATTCATTCTAGAGATCCTTCGGGATTTCAAACTCATTTCCAGAAGACATACATCTCGGAGGATAAACAGTTAGTCATGATAGATGTGCAAAGATTCAAAACAGACTTTGAGGACTCGGCTTGTCATTTGGCCCTACTTCTAGCGCCAGCAATGTTAATGTGTTAGATTCGCCAACATGTCAGAGGATCTCCCTATTAAGAAGTCCCAACTAGATCTCAGACCATTTGGAGTAGGAGTCCTGGGAGTGGGTGGTAAATCTATGCCTTGGCTATGATAGCGCGCAGAGGTAACCAAGATATCATTATCATAAGTAAGTGTGTTACCTTGTAGCGAGTCAAGAGAGATGCATGGGGAGGTTCTAACACACAGAGGGGAAAAGGAATTGTGCCCCTTAGAAGCCTATAATAGTACATAAACTAAAAGGAACAAATGAGTTGAATGACATCACAAGCTAGAAACCAGTCGAAATTCCAAATTAATGGGTTAAACCAACAACACGGCTTCAACAAGATTCATACAATCGTATACGAAATAGTTCATACACAAATGCGTAAGTTAAACAACATACATTTCTAAAGTAACCAAAATAATCAAACTACAATAACAACATATGCATGAAGATGTGTTAGCTATGTTATATTATATAAATTGAAAGTTCCATCCATACATACAACCATGACAGCCACTAGACCCAATAGTGGAACATTACAATGAACACCGCTCGCTCCTCCAAAGAGATGTACTCACTCTGCACTGTGGAGAAGCCAAGTCTCATCATAATACTCTCCAAGCCCTTCTCTAAGCAATGCTTAGCAAAATCCTAGCTCCCAAAAGCTTATTTTATGAGTTATGAGGTTCTAGATATGCCAAAGGGTGGGGTTACCCTTGACATTCCCCTTTGACTCTTGGACTACCCTCATGACTTTTGAACTTCATTACATATAACTCTTTACATTACATATGATTGTTTGCATTCCACTAATGACATTTGGAATTTCACTTTACATTACATTTGATTACAACAGTTACAGCTCATAATAGTGAGGTGGTCGAGACAACTCATAACACAACTCAACAGAAACTATTGACATGTATTGGTTAGCTGTGGTGTCTATGTTAAGTTGTTGTGCTGTTAAGTGATGGGTGTATCTTTAGATGTACTTTGTCTTCATCTCCACATAGCATTTTGTTGCAAGGTCTTTAATGGTCTTGGTCTCTGTAAGATGGTTCCATGCATGTGTTTCTTTCACTTGCCACTTGATGTGCTTCATTCATTCATTCAACTGCGAGCAAGTCTTCTAGCATGCACTCCTTCTTCATCTCATTTGTCTTCATTCCATGTTCCATCAATGTACCTATTCTTGAAATCACTCATGAGGAGACAACATCAAATCCATAACCTCCTTTCTAGCATGATGCATTGTTCTCATGTTCCGAGTGACAAGGAGGGAGGACAACTCACTTAGAAAATGGAGAGCCCAGCTCAGGCCATAATGAGGAATTACAAGGGGATCACCTACACTGCTGGGAAAAATGTGCAGAGATCATTGGGAGGTAGAATTGTGAAGTGAAAGTCACCAGTGTCAGCTGCAAAATGGGACCCTGAGGGGAGAATATTTTGTGTAGTTTCTAGAGGGAAGACAAGATGGGGCTATAGGGGACTATTGGGTAGTTCTACGTAGTTTCTAGAGTGAAGACAGAGCAAGGCTGCAGAGGGACCTGCTGGGCAGCACTGCATAGTTTTCAGGAACAATGCATGATAGGAATACAAGGGGGAACTGCTAGACATGACTACACAGTTTTGCAAGACAGTGTAAGACAGGCAGCAAGGGAGATGTTAGACGTGTATGCGTAATTTCTGGAGGTAGTGCAGAGCAAGGCAACAAGATTTAAGTGGGCAGTTCTGTGCAATTTATGAGAATAGTACAATTCATGGCAGCAGATGACCAGCTGGGCATGTCTGCGTAGTTTTGGGGAATAGTGGAGACCTAGGTCTCAGAGCAGTGCATGCTTCTGGCAGGAAAGAGGGAGGCTTGATGGCTTTGCTTGAGAAATGCGCAGTTTAGTTTGGTCATGGAGGCAATTTTTGCGCAGTTCTGGGAAGGAAGACAACTGCTCATTTCTGGGATTGTGCAGTGCAATTTGTCTGGGGGATAGCCTCAAGCACTATGCAATTCCATACAGTAGAGGAGCACCACTAAGGGATGATACTGCGCAAGGTAGCTCAGTCAGGGTCCAGGAAGTGAAGTTGTTTCGTCGAAAGGGTTTCAAGAAAATGGTTAAGTGTGAGAGGCAAGTGAACTTGTGATGACTTCAACATTGTAATGGCACACTTAGCATATTTTGACAACGTGACGACACTAACCACCATGAAAACATAGCAAAGAATGACCCTCTGTGGGACTATCTACAAGTGAAAGTGACAAGTGTGACACTTGGAATAGACCTTTGGACGATCGTGATGACACTTGAACAACAATGCTTATGACTTTGTGTGTGAGTGTGATGACTATTCACATAGCTAAGACAACCCAAACACACAAATACAAACCTTCAAAATCACTAGAATCGAATCGCAAGCATGGCATAGCAATCAACATGACAAAGATGAAAATTGGTCCAACAAGCGAAAGGGAGTAAGACATGTAAAGGAAACACATGGAATGACTTTCAGTGCTTGCAAACATGCATGACATTGAAGAAAAAATGATATAATGATGATTAATAGTACTTCAAGCTACACTAAGAGATGTACTTTACTTACCTTACTTACCCTCCAGATGGTTATGAATCCGACAGAGTTTGCATGTGGTCCCGATCTCTTGTCATAACTCGGTTCCTTGGTCTTTCTCCTCAAGTCCTTGAGAGTCATATCGCATGTCATGTTTACTTATGGTCACTGAGAGATAGATTTGTGCAGTTTTAGTGGACAGTGACTGTTGCCGAGATGACGCCCTGGGAGGCCCCTCTGCGTAGTTTTTTACTGCAAGGTAGACTAGGCAGCTGAGGGACAATACTGTGCAGTTTCTGAAGACAGTGGGTTTCGGCTAGGGAAGGACACTGGAGAAAATCACTGCATAGTTTTGGATGCCAAGGGAGGTTAGGGTCTCTACGCATTCCGTAGTTCCAGCAAGCAAGGGAAAAATCTTGAGGGTTGCGGAAGTGAAATGTGTAGTTCTTAAAAGGTGGATGAGGCTAGGTTGCTCGGGAAACTGGCTAAGTGTGAGACAAATGAAACTTATGTAAACGGTCATAGAAATTGACTATGATCACACACTTGAACACTTAGTGATACAACATAGACCATCCATAACATATAAGACATACTCTTCTGAATGCAATAACCTTCGTGACAAGAGTGCATTAAGTGAGTGTGAAACATGTCTATGTAATGAGAACAACCACACGCACAAGATTTCCCCTTGAAGCAGAACAACATTCCCTTTGCATGACAAATAATAATCCCTATGCCCAAAGATGACACATGTTGCATAAATATGAGAACGTGAACAACTCTTAAGATGAAGGAGGGGCTTGAGATCACCAGCTTACAAATAAGTGACCAAGGAACGATCAATCATGGGATCCACGATAGGCTCCAAAATTTTCACGCGAGCCAAAATTTTGGAGGGTGGTTGTAGCTGCTACAACAATACCCTTCTGAAAATGTTTCTCATCCTTTGAGAAACCTGATCATCTTGTTGCACCTCATTCTATTCCCTTATGACTTTCTTGACATCACAAGTTGTTTCAAATTTGGTGGCACCCTCCGGATGAAACCCTGCATTCTCCTCGATTTCTATCCACTCCATGTTTTCCTCTACCTGATCCTTATTATCCTATAGGCCCAATAGTAGATGGGGATTGAACTTTAGTCCAATCTATTCAACTCCAAGCCTCTGGATGATTCTTTTGTATAGAGGTGTTATGTCCAATGCATTTATCAACCTCTCTAGTGAATGGTATTCTCTTATTCTCAAAATGTGTGGAAAGGTATTCCACCTTCTTTGGCATGATTGCAGGCTTTCATCCCCCAATAATATAAAGGTATCTTCAAAGTGAATAATTATTTTTTCTTGAACTTCTTTGTATTATGTTGCAATCTTGGGATTTTCTGTTGTGTGTTTATGGTTAGCAATGATGATATGAGGGGCTAGTAGTTCTGCCCTAACCCAAAGTGGTTATTCTACCTCTCTAGAAAGTATCCTCTTGATCTCTTTTTCCCTAGATTCTTCATGGTTCAACCATGGAACTAAAGCCATTAATTTCACATCACCCAATTGGGAATCGGGATCCCAATATTCATGTCAAGCAATACTAGATTATGCATATAAAAGTATACAATTCTGGCCCTATCCTTAATGATACATTTGATACAAAAATCAATGAATTTTCTTACATATTGCAGAGGAAGGGAACCTTGTTGTTCGAATTTCTTAATCCGAAACTGACACCACAGATCTTTTAGGAATAGGGAATAAGATTTTTAAGGGTGCCTGCAATGTATAGCTTCCATGCATAGATTGGCCATTGTGGCAATTTTTTCTTCTTTCTCCTGTAGAAACTTTTCAATTTGTTGCAACTGGATTTTCAACTTCTTATTTTCCTTTTGTAGATGGTCCCTTATGTTTTCTTCACTAAACCTGAGGTTGGCTATTTCTTCCCCCATTTTCCTTATTTTTTCATCCATAATGATAACATCCTCAACCCCTTTTAACTTTGCAATTTGCATCCATCTATAAGTTCCCTGGAAATGGTGCCAAAAAGTGATAGCCCTTAGTATTACAATAAGAATGTTGGAACTCCTGAGCCTCTCAACTTTAATTATCAACCCGGGGTTAGGATTAGGTTGAGCAATCATTTATGATTGTTTAGGAGGATTTTTTTGGGTTATCTTGTGGATGAGGAGGACGAGGAATTAGGGAAGGTGGTTTGGATGCCTAAGGCCTCCATCCTAATCATGGAGTACCCCTTTGAGCAGGTTGGTGTTGGTATGGCTGAAATTGGGAAATGACAGGTTGAGGAGGAGGATAGGACCACGAAGTAGGCATAGACCCAGGTAAGTTGTTAGGTGGATACCAAGATTGAAATGGTGTGTTATAACTTGTATTAAAATAGGAAGGATAGTTCATACCTTGTTGATATGGTCAAGGGCCTCATGGCCTCCTATGGTTAACAAAGAAAAGTTGTGCCATGCCTCCTCCTACTCCTTGGTACATCACTTTCAAACCCGGGAGATACGAAAACTTGTTAGTTGAATCATTATCTTCACACATAGAGCATATTTCTATAAAATTTAATGGGCACTCATTTCTAGGGTGTCTCATGATGCATCTAGGGAAAAATATGGTCAATACCCTTTTTGCCACCTCTTGTTTTTTATTAATCGACAATGTGTCCATCTACTGGGAAAAGGTATGTAATATTTCACTTTTAAAATCTATTGACGATGTTTGACCTGCCAACATGTCAAGGGAATCTTCCCAGTAAGAATTCCCAATTAGACCTCAAACCATTTGGTGTAGGAGTCCCAACGATGGGTCATAAGGTAATTCCTTGACCATGATGTCGCATAGAGGCAAGTAGAATAACTCTGTCAGCAGCAATGGTGTGACTGATGTAGTGAGTCAAAGAAGGTGTATGAGAGGTTTCGACACTTCAAAGGGGGAAGGAGGTGAATGTGAGTTCCAAGTTGAAATGTATCAATCCCAACTCGGCTAAGAACACACAACACAAAGGACATGCACAGCTTCTGGCGGAGCAATCCACTCGGATGTGCCAGTCACATCATACAAGGCAAGATAACACGTACAACATTCATGGGTCGGTCTGATACGAGTGTGATGGTTGTTATGGCAAGGTTCAAGTGAAAGGTCTGTTTGATGTCCAAAAGAGCAGTCAACACGAATGATGACAGCATTAACAAAATATGCAACACATTAACAACAAGATTCATATAATTGCATGTGAATCAGTTCATGCACAAGTACGTAAGTTAAACAACATATATCATTAAAGCAACCGGAATAGTCCAACTACAATAACAACATATGCATGAAAATGTGTTGGCTCTTATTATAAAATAGGTGTAAGTCACAATCATATAATACATCCATGTAAACCTACTAGCCCCAACAGTGGAACATTACAGCCACATCTGCCTACTCCTCCAAAGAGATGAACTAGCTCTATACAATGGAGAAGCCAAGGTGCATTACAATATTGTCCAAACTTTATGCAATATAGTCTTATCAGAAGCTTAGCTAACCAAAAGCCCTTACAATAAGTTATGAGGGACTATTTATAGTAAAGGGTGGGGTGACCCTTGACATTCCCCTTTGTGACAATTCAACTACCCTCATGACTCTTCACCTACTCTATGACTGTTACATCCAACTATTGACACTTGACTTGGAGTTGACATCACTCAACATTACAATGCACATGTACCCATGTGAGACAACATGGCTTGAGCAAGCCTTGCAAGACATCACTGACACTCGGCCCCCTTTGATGAGACCAACTCTTTGACATGCTTGTGATGGTGAAGGTGGTGAGCTAATGCCAATCTTGGTCATCCGTGATGGTGTGCATCCACCTCATAGTGACATCTTGCTAAAGCAAATGCATTGGTTCATCCCCTTCATCCAACTCATCTACTAACATGCGCATGGTCTTCTTGGGTATGGTTGAAACAGCGACACACTGATGCATAGTGTCCGTGTTGACCTTCAAGTGTGTGCTAGTGGTCATGCGCATCAACTTGTCGAAGTACATGTTCAGCCCCAGTTGGACTTGCTTCTTGTCTTTGCCTTGGTGAGTGTGTTCAATGGGTTGGATTTCATGTGTGTGCTCAACAAAATGCATGTTGTTGAATCCCTTACATGTGATCAACAACACTTCTCACCATGTCTTCTCTATGTCAACTGCTGGGATGGATCCTTAACTTGTATGGGCATAGTTTCATCCATGAGTGCATGTGTTATGAAACCAGCTCACAAAAAGATAGAAAAGATAGATCAACACCTTAGAAATAAGCCTCTTCGAGGGGGAAACCTCCTTTACATTACACAAATGAACAATTCTTGGATGATACAAATGACAAGACCTCGTTTCTATATATAGGAGTCTAAGGGGTCATAATATAATCAAAGCCGACATAACAATAATAATGTAAGGGCACAATAATAACAATAGTGGGCTTCTATGGGGAACAATAGTAACAATATGGGGACTACATGGGTACAACAATATAATAAGGGGGTTGTACTAATAACAATAAGGGGTTACACTAGTAGTATAGGGGCCTAACATGCCCCTCTCCTTCAAAAAGTGTTATCCTCAACTCTTGAGTAGTTCTTGACACTTCTGTATAAAATTCTTGTCCTCCCATGTGGAATCTTCAGTGGGTATGTTCTTCCACTTGATGAGATACCCTGAAATTGATAGATTTCATAGCTGTCAGGTTCTTGTTTCTGTGACTGCCCTAGGTTCCAATATGATTTTTCCTTCCTCTTGAAGTTCTTGCAATATTGTTTGAATTGGGATCTTCTGCAACTTTTGGAGTGGCCACACTTCTTCATCCTTCTTCCATTCATCCCTTGCTTCGTTTATCCAATCTGGTTGGATAATAGAAATAGCAAAAAACAATGCTTCCACATCCTCATCCTTTCTTGAGAGTGCATCTGCAACAAAATTTTTCTTCCCTTTTCTATAGATGATGTCAAAATCATAACCAAACATATTTGTGACCCATTTTTTCTATTCTTCTAAAGATAATATTTGTTCTAAAAAGTATTTAAGACTATCATGATCCATTTTTTCCTTGAAGTGTCTTCCCATTGGTTGAGGTCGCCATTTATTAAGTGCATGTAGTATTGGAAACATTTCCTTCTCATAAATAGATTGCTTGAGATGTAGCCGTAAAAATACACAAGCACCTACATCAAAAAAAAATTCACTGCAATGTTGATCTACCTATTGTTTCATTCGATTCTACACCAAAGTGGCGTTATCCTTTAAAAGTTGGAGAACTTGTTGTTGATGCTTGATGTGATCTCTCAATGCTTGAACCTTTTTCTTCTTGATATGTCCTTCTATCTTGAGGGTTTGAGGAGTGGTAATTTCTTCCAATGCCTTACAAGATATGGTTGGATTCATTTCTTGATGCTCGATGTGATCTTTCACTTCTTGAACATTTTTGTTCTTGATATGTCCTTCTATATTGATAGTTTGAGGGGTGGTAATTCCGGCCAATGCATTACAAGATATGGTTGGATTCATTTCTTCTTTCTCGATGTGATATTTCACTTCATGAACTTTTTCTTCTTGATATGTCCTTCTATCTTGAGAGTTTGAGGAGTGGTAATTCTTTCCAATGCTTTACAAGATATGGTTGGATTCATTTCTTCTTTCTCTGTGGTTGGTTCCTGGTGTATATCCTCTTCTTTTGATGTTTCTTGATCCTTTTCTTCCTCCTCCTCATAATCTATGTAAAATAATTTCTTCTCAGCACACTTATGACATTTAGTGCATTTGCTATCACAGTTGTATCAAATCCCTTTTTCTCTTTTTTCTTCCAATTGTTGTGGTGTAAACCTTGTAGGTTGTGGAAGGCTAGGAGAAAAAACACTTTCATAATTATAGTCGTGAGTGGTGGGATTCCTTGTTTCCATAATTTCTCTTTCAATTTTTCTTGCCCACCTGAATGCCTTCTCCAATGAATCAGGTTCCCAAAGACGAACCTCATGTTGAATGTTATCCTTTAAAGTACCTATGAAGACATCAATCCTTTGCTTCTCTGGAATATCATTTACCCTTATATTCAATTTTTGAAAGTCCTCAATGTGCTCTGCCATTGAACACTTTTGTTTGAGATTTATCAATTGGCTAAAGAAGGTGTTTCTCTTTGTATCCTCATAATGTGCTATCATTTCCTTCGTGAAAATTGACCGTGTGACAAATGGTTTACGAGAACAAAGCCCTTAATACCATAAAAATTGATTCGGTTCTAAATATGAAGATGCAATACATACCTTTTGGAACAGTGGTACACCATGTGGATCAAAATATTGCTCCATATTTAGTATCCAATTTACTGGATCCTTTCCATCAAACATCCTCATATCACCTTTACTTGATTTTAGGAGCTCGATCTTGAAATGACTGTAAATCTGTAGTTTCAGATCTCAAAGTTCTGAAATTGTCTCCTGCAGTATCCCTCTGAGTCCTCTTTCTAACCCCGCAAGTCTGATCATAATTTGATTCTCCAGAAAAGAGTTATGCCCAATCTCCTAAGATGACCTGATTATATAATGTTTCAATCGAGTGAACTTGTATGACGTGCCACGTGTCACTGTTTCGACCTTCGGATTTGAAAACTACGCACAAAAAACTATAGCCTGTCCTCTTTTTGTAACTTCTTACGAAATTTCAAGTTGTTGCTCAGAGAGAAAGTTATGATGGTTTTCCCAAGGTCACCTGTTTAGGATGTAATTCGGGAGTCTTCAAAAACCCTAACTTCCTCAGATCATATATCCGAAAATATAGTGAGACAATATCTGAAATTCAAATCCGAGATTTAGAATGATTTATTCTAAAATGGGTTTTTTTAAAGCTTCTGAAACTTCGTAGAGAAAGGGTTATAGAAAAAATTCCAAGATGACCTGTTTGGAGTAGCGAAACCCTAGAATCCAAAGCTCTGATACCAATTTTTATGAAACCAGCTCACAAAAAGGTAGAAAAAATAGATCAATGCCTTATAAATAAGCCTCTTCGAGGGGAAACCTCCTTTACGTTATACAAATGAACAATTCTTGGAAGATACAAATGAAAAGACCTCATTTTTATATATAGGAGTCTAAGGGGTCATAATATAATCAGAGCCGACATAACAATAATAATGTAAGGGCACAATAATAACAATAGTGGGCTTCTATGGGGTACAATAGTAATAATATGGGGACTACATGGGTACAGAAATATAATAAGGGGGTTGTACTAATAACAATAAGGGGTTACACTAGTAGTATAGGGGCCTAATAGGTGCCCACTGATGTTCATATTCCAATTGCAACTCATTCATCTATCTGTGCAGCTTCATGTTCTTCCTGAGTTGTTCCATCAGCACATGCAACTCCTTCTTTATTCCATCTTCTATCTTCATGCGATCTTCATGTCGTGCCGTCACTTCATATCTGGAGTCTCCAAAGTTTCTTTCATCATCAATGGACCTGCTTAAGATTGCAGCCTTGTTCCGCCTCTGTGTTGTCAACAACCCTCCTCTTGAATTCATTGCATTTGGTATGTTGTCTTCAGTTGTTGTTCATGATGTTGCTCGCTATGAGGTTTTTGTTGTCATATCTTGATGTCCTTGTCTACGAACAACTTTATGTCTTTGTGGGTAGGTAAGTCCATAGACACTTGACCGGTTGCATCCCCAAGTGTGTTCTGAACGGTGTATTTGTCTCTGCTATTTTGGAAACCATTGTACCTGTACTGTTGAGAGGCATATGAACACCTGTGATACCTAGAGACACGGAAACACTCATGGTAGGAAATTTGTCAGTCGAAAACCAAAATGAAACTGAGAACTTCCTTGCAACATACCTAGTTAAATGATCATGAAGGTTGAGCAATTTCAGTCGAGAGGTCAGGAGACCAACTGCCAAGACTACACAAGGCACAGTGTGGGTTGTTGGGAGACTGACTGACTACTAGAACTACACAATGCACAGTCCATTCTAGCTGCTGACTATTGGGATTGCGCAATGCGCAATTCCATATGGGAAGGACTGTTGGCCCAGGGATTTGCATAATTTCTTGGGCCAAGCAGTTGTTGTCCTCTAGAAATGCGAAAAACAATCCTGGAGACTAGTGCTGGGTAGGAATGTGCATTTCTAAAGAGGAAGGTGAACCTTCCTTTCTCAGATTGTGCAATGTAGCCTTGGTGGGGCAGAATCTGAGCCAAGGTTGGCTCGACTCGCTGATGGGAAATTGAAAGAAAATAAGATAGTGAATGCATGGTGACACTAAGTGATAGCAGAAGTGATTGAGAGTGAATGCAAAACATGAATGAAAGTTTCAGCAAACAGATCAACATGCATGTGGGTGAGGCAGTTCATTAGTTGGGTGAACGTCCGTGCAAAATAGTTTCATGCATGTGATAGCAATGGGATAGGAATGAAAACTGAAATAGAGCTAGGAAAGGCTAGTATACAAGTAAATGACAACAAGCATTCAAAGAAATCAAGCAAACAATACTCGTACAAGAGAAAACACCAAAAGTGACATAAATGCAACACAAGGCATGGGAAACGGGTTTACCCCAAAACAGCATAGCTGAATGTGCCGACTGCTCCTAGATGTGATGTGATATGTCAGAGCTATAAGATTGATGTGAGGAATGAGCTCTGTAGCATCCGATTGATGAGTTTTGATAACATCAAGATTGTGATGTGCATGCCACGAATCTAGGGGAAGTGACACTTTGTGGGAGGTTTCGAAATTTCTCCTTGCATGTAACCTCCAACTACTAAAAATAGATCCCTACAACAAGGGATGCCTTTGCATGCTGCCTTAGGAGAAGCAGCCCATGCATGCAAGTTTGTTTTGCTCAGTCCCGGAGGGAACTGGTCAACTCAGCTACACATGCAAGAGACTGCTTGACTGTTGGAGAAAAATGCACATTTCTGGTTGGGAGCTGGGCTGGATGCCCTGGAGATTTGCACAATTTTTGGGAAGAGCAGCTGACTGCTACCCAAATTTGCACAAATCCTGAACAACCTGCTGCTAGGAAAATTTGCACAAATCCTGCTAAGAGGGTTGGCTAGCAGGATTACACAATCCTGGAGCCTAACAGGCTGTCAGAGAGGATTGCGCAATTCCTGGAGGGAAGGTTGGTTTCCCTCCAGAAATGCTCAATTTTCAAGGGAAAGTTGCTCAGCCTACAGCTAGACCAAGTCCAGGTGAGCAGCCTATGAGGGGAATGGACCAATTGTAATCGACAAGCTGCTTTTGTGCGAGGAAAACACGTAATCTTGTGAACTTGATGAAGCAAGGCAAGTTGCTACGAAGGTTGGAAGGGAGGCTCCAAAGCGAGGCTAAGGAAAAATTTTGGAGGGTGGTTGTAGCCGCTACAACACTTGGTGACACACTGGTAGAACTCCAGCTCTCTAAATGGACCTTGTTTGTGAAAAGCGAGTCTAACACCTCCAGAAGTATTGTTCAGTTTTCAGCTCATCTTGGTTTCACACTAACTTGATTGTATGATGTAACATCTTCCAAACAATTGGTCGATTGATACACATTCCAAGCCAAGTCAACATAGTTATTTCGATTGGGGTTGAGCAGTATATAGGTGCACAAGAATTATAGTCGTCAGAGTCTTAGTTTCATCTCTAGTGTTGCTCCACTACCAGCAGGCCTGGACTGTACCCTGGTGGAGTCACATCGGAACACAAGCATGGATATGCTGCCAGTGATCCTGGTCAGTACCCTGGCAAAGTTACTTGCATCACCTTGTCAGGCGGAAAGAGTCGATTGTGCGGACACAACCAACCTCCCTAGGAGCCTAAGACTCTCTAGTGACAAACAAGACAAACAAGAGCAATCCTTCTCTAAACATGCATTTACTATATAAGAAATCAAGTGTTTAGATCCTACCTGTAATCCAACGCTGTTGTAGCAGTCCAGCTCCGCTGATCCGGATGAGCTCCTCCTTCACTTTGAAACCTGCATCCACTAACAATCAAACGATTAAATAGCACTTGATAATCTCATAGAATAAAACATATTTAACACATAGACCAAGGAGTACATGAAACAACTCATAAATAACAAGTTATTGAGAAGAATGGACTCATTTGCATTAATAGGTAACAAAAGGAACAAATACAACCTGAGCCTTGGTGTTGTGCAAGTCCCTCCCAGGGTCCATCAATAGGTCTCCTTTACTTTGACAAAGCTCACCCACTTCCAAATAGAACAAGCAAAGATGGCAATCTCTCCTCACAAGCTTCTAAATGGGAGTCCTAATTCCAGCAGCATCTACCCATAGAAATGTATAGCTTCCAACCTCCCCTCCTTCTGGCCCAATGCCTGTATTTATAGTGCTCAAGAGGAAGTTAATCAGGTCCACCATCAATGGGATAATCCCCTCTTTGGATGGGATAGCTCCCTTATTGATGGGATAAGTTCTTCTTTGGTAGGGGTGCATGAACCATCTGGAGGCGCTCAATACACGTCAAACAACCTTCTAGAATGCTCTAGAAATGACCACAAGTAACTTTTTAAAGATGAAACTTGCGCATTTTGACCTTTACAGGGGGACGCACCTACCCCTTTACATACAGAGCGTCCAAAGACGCAGCTTTTGTGAACATTGGGTGCGTACCCGCAGGTAAGGTTGAGAGAACCTGCGTACCCAGAGATAAATACATTTGTAAAGACTTTCTCTCTTTTTGGAGTTTGACATGGAGAGCAGAGGCATAAGACTTGCCTAAGAGGATAGCATGACTGTTGATAGAGCCATACTAACTGTAAATAGCCATGGTGACATTTTTTAGTGTAACAGATTGCCCCCTAAAGTGCGAAGCCTGTAATAGATTAGGGTTTTGTATTATCTAGGAAGGGTGAAGCGCTTTATCATTTCAAGGATTATCTCATGGAGAGCCTGGTCAGAACCTGCAATTTTCAACACAAAATACATGTATAAGATTATATCATCACTGAGGTAGGCATTCCCATACTCAGATCAAAACTTTAACTAACAGACTAACTACTCTGATACAGGAATGATCTTGCAGTACATCATAATCGTAGACTTTTTTAGACACAATATGGGCGCAGCCATCTTTTTATGATTAGTCTACTTAGATAATGAATACAAAACTCCTCGCAGCCTGGATGGTGGAAACTAGATCCAGGGTCTTCATCTCTACTTCCCGAATTGGTACGCTTCTAGCCATGCGAATAAATGAGTTGATGTCGAACATGGTAGAAACCACTTGATTACCAGTCGATGATGTAAACTGTTAACAAGTGTGAGAGAAACCACCAATAATTTCAATGGTTCTCAAAGTACCCAGTACAATCCATGAGATGTGAATGAATGAGTTGATGTCGAACATTTCACGGAATCCTTCGATCGAAAGTCAATGATGTAAACTGACGTCAAAGGCGAGAAACCTGCCATTGATGCATGCAGACTTCAAGGTACTGACGATTTCTAAGTCATCTCTCCAGCTAATGTGCTGATGTCGATAGAAAGCAACCCGTTGCAGGCAAGCCCACAACACGAAATCATTGTTCAAGTTGAAGAAATGTTGCTGTAAGGACTGACTCAGGGATGGTCAAATGGATGACAAGTATTTTGCAGATGAAAGTTTTTCTTGCAGACCTCTTGAACACATAACGACACGACAGATGGTTTGGTGATAAACGACTCAAAGTTAATCCCTGGAACCCGGCTGAAGACTTTCAATGTGGTTTGATCAACTGTGAGGTAAAGGATTTCCCAACCCAGGTGAATGAAAAGTGTCGTGTCCAAGAGTGGTAATAAAGTTTCTTCTGAGACAAAGGATAACAAATAGGCTCATTCTTCTCTCTTTTCCCCCACCATTTCTGGCAAGTACCTCTTTACTTTTAACAAGCTTGAGGAGGATAACATATGCTTGATTATAAGCTCATCCTTCGGATGAGTCCAACCTAGTTTTGATTCAAACCCTAGGAAGGAGTGGTTCGTTCCTGTTTGTAATTGAACAGGTCCTTTGTTGTGAAATGTTTAACGAGCCCAGTATAGGAGAAACTCGGCGTTTTTCAATTTTAGAGAGTCTGAAAAACTTAAGAAGACTCCAAGTTGAACTTTTTCGTAGATTTGTGTCCCTCAAGCCCGAAAAAGTATAAAATAATACCTGGGGGAACCGCTTGATCTTGCGACCAAGGAGTACTTTCATAATTAGTGTCACTGACCTGAAAAGTAAAAAGCGATCAAAGACACGTCGTTTTATTTCCGTATCGAGTTTGAAACGACAAAAACCCGACAATCTTTTCCTGATTTTACGGTCAGAAAAGAGCTATAAGGGGACCGTCTTTTAATTCCGTTTTAACGAGTGTAAAAGAAACGCTCGGCAATCTTTTCATATTTTAGGAGTCAGAAAAGGGCTTAAAAGATGACTCTGATATTTTGGTTCGTGAAAAATGACAATTTTCCCTCTAAATCCCTTTGTCCTGCACAAAAACGACACATTACTCATACCTGTTTAAGATAGGCAAAAAATACATTGAAAAATATCCTTCCATGGTGAAAAATGAACAAACCTAGCATTCATTCATCCAAAAAACCTATAAAAAGACTTTTTACCATGTCATTTTTACCATTTTACTGTTGAGGTTGAAAAAAGGGCTTTTGGCAAGAAACTTCCCGTGGTCGCTGCGGAGAATCCGACCGTTAGAATTGAACGCCGTCTCTTCCAGGTATTTCACAACATCCTCCTCTTCAATTTCATCCGATTAAAATTGTGTTTTAGGTTTTAGTTTTGATTTTTGGGGGGTTTTTGGTTTCCAAAATCGCTCTGCGGGGTACGCAGGTGCCCTTAGGGTAACCTGCGTCCCCCGACTTTTTCCTATACAGGAAAAAGGTCGGGGGACGCAGCTCACCTTCAGGCCAGCTGCGTCCTGACGCTCTGTGTTCTAAACGCGGGGTGCGTCCCCCACGAAAGGCGGAAATTGAAACCCCAAACTCCACAAACAACCATTTAAATTTTCCCAAATCAATTCTAATCTTTGTTTCTTGGTGTGTAGGGCACTCACCATGTTGGATTGGAGAGAAAGAGAGCACGAGGACGTTGATTTAGCCGCAATTAATCATCAACCTTCCATTGATGCCCTAAAAGCATGCGGACTATATAAATACTGGGCCATACCTGGCATGAGGGCTCAGGTGAGATTCTTGGAGTGGCTGGTTGAGAGATGGAACATACATGAGCAATGCTTTTACATCGGAGGGCACCAGCTCGAGATAGAGCCCTCTGACATATACTTTCTCACTGGCTTGCCAAATAGAGGTGAGCAACTCAATCTAGCCGGGACTAGGCCGGGTGGCCAATCCCTTGCTAGTCTCCGGGCAGATTGGTGCACACCCAATGCACACCATGCGAAAGGCGTAGAAATCAAACACATCTCTCTGCGCGAACTCAAGGTTATAGCTTTCACGGTTACCAGAATTTGCGGTGCAGCCGCTTTACATATTGCCACCGAGTCCCAAATGCGGATGGCGATTGACTGTTTCCAAGGCACCATTTTCAACTGGTGTGATGCTGTGTCGGCCAATATGAAGGGCCAACTAACTAGGGCAAAGAACGGACAACTGAAGACCTTTGGATATGGGCCTCTAGTTGTGAGCTTTGCCTTAGAGAGAGTTCCGATGCTGATCCCTCAGCAACTCACTGTTGAAATCTTGGGTCCTCGGGAGCCAAAGCTGATACGATGGGTTACGGTGATGGCCCGGCATCCTGACGAGGGCGCGGCGGTTGTTCGATTCCCTGATAGTTATTTTCACTGGTTAGAGGACCAGGTTTTTTCGATCCAGGACTTTCCGTATGTCGGAGTAGATTTTCGAGGTGATCCGGACATGGTTCTTCCACAGGGAGAACAATGGGACGACAGAGGTACTTTATTTTTCACAAGTTTTCAAATTATATATATTTTTTTTTTTTTTTATATATATCATCTCAAAACTGACAGTAAAAATTTTCAAAATGCAGATGTTGGTCCACGGCGCCCAGCCAACCTCCGGCCTTTTGAGAGGAGACATCCAGTTGCACCGGTACCGGCCCCACAGGACGCGGCTGCAGAGTCACTAGCTGAGTTGGAGCAGGATCTAGAGCGTCTGACGGTGGATATACCTGAGACTACTATAGATGATATTCCTATCAGACTTCAGCGCTATGTAGTCGCAGTCCCCGGGCCGTTTAGGAGATTTTTGTGTAAGGTAGCCCGTGCAGTGGTGTCTTATAGAGAGCACCACCAGTGATTGGCTAGTCACTTTTGTAGACACATGTGACATTTTTGACTTTTTGTACTTATCATTTTTGCCGATCATAAGGTGTTTTTCAACCTATGATCGAAGACGATGTATATTTTTTGACACACTCCTATCTATATATATATCACTATTACCGGCTTATCTTGTTTAACATATGTGATGAAATGTTTTTAAATTTACTTGCATGATTATCGTAAATGTCTGTCCAACATTCGCGAAGCAATTGCATCTGCTAATGTATTTAAAGACCTCGGAATATGCTGATATTCAATGTAATCAAATTCACGTTCCAAGAGACGCACTCTCAAAAACAATCTTAATAACACAGGATTTCTAATGGCATATACTCTATTAAGCTGTAATACAACAAGTTCAGAATCTAACCTCACTATCAAACGTCGAATTCCAAATGAAATAGATTCGGATAATAATTCAACCACTGCACTGTATTCTGCAATGTTGTTCGTTGTTTGACCGAGGCTTACCCCATGCATAGAAACTAACTCGTCAGAGGGCGAATAGATAACCCAAGCTGCGGAAGAGATATTCCGTGTACTACGACAAGCACCATCAGCAAATCCGATGTATGTTTGGAGAGGCGTCGACATCTGCAATATCAAGAGTAAAACCAAGATAAGCCAGAATAACGACAAAAAACACACTCTCTAAGCTAAGTACACTAACCAAACTAACAAACACACTAGCTAGAAAGAAAACCTAACCTAACTAAAAATTCTCCATACCCACCATTTAAGCATAATACCTCTTTAGGTAAAGTCCATTTCTGGGTTTACCCAAAGAGTCCCCATCAAAATCTACCAGCTCATAAGCCCCTTTTGTTAGCTTTCGCTTTACAATGTAGGGTCCATGCCACATAGGAACGAATTTTCCAGCACCTAGCTTATCGTTGGCTTGATCATATAATAGCACTAGGTCTCCCTCCGAAAAACTTTGAGGGGTCACATTTCTATCATACTGAGCTTTCATTCGCTTCGCGTGAGTCTCGACTGCCAATGCAGCGTCACGTCGAGTCTCATCTAATTTAGCTAAGTATAATAAACGTTTCTCCTCTTCGGAAGTAGCTGGAAGTAATTCGACAGCCATTTGAAGTGATGGGATTTCGCATTCAATGGGTAACACAGCTTCCAAGCCATAAACTAGCTGGAAAGGAGTGAACCCTGTTGAAGTTTTCACTGAGGTTCGGTATGCCCATAGCGCTGAAAATAACATGTTGTGCCAATTCGACCGATGAATACCAATGGTTCGTCGGATCATGATAACCAGAACTTTGTTGATAGACTCAACCAAACCGTTGGCTTGCGGATAATAAGGAGTAGAGCTATCGTGGCGCAAACCAAGCTGGCTTGTAAGCTCAGTCATCATGATGTTTCGAAAATGGCTCCCATTGTCAGTAATGATTGCTTGTGGGACACCAAACCTAGTTATAATATGATTGAATACGAAAACTGCAGCTGTTTTGCCGCTTGCGTCGAATGTAGGCATCGCCTCGGCCCATTTAGTATTTCACTGAGGTTCGGTATGCCCATAGCGCTGAAAATAACATGTTGTGCCAATTCGACCGATGAATACCAATGGTTCGTCGGATCATGATAACCAGAACTTTGTTGATAGACTCAACCAAACCGTTGGCTTGCGGATAATAAGGAGTAGAGCTATCGTGGCGCAAACCAAGCTGGCTTGTAAGCTCAGTCATCATGATGTTTCGAAAATGGCTCCCATGGTCAGTAATGATTGCTTGTGGGACACCAAACCTAGTTATAATATGATTGAATACGAAAACTGCAGCTGTTTTGCCGCTTGCGTCGAATGTAGGCATCGCCTCGGCCCATTTAGTAAAATAATCAACCGCGAGGATGATATACGCATGCCCCCGGCCGAGTGAGGGTTACAAGTAATAAAATCGATACCCCATTTGGCGAGTGGACCAACGGCAATTATAGGGTGGAGAGGAGCAGGTGGTGCACGCATCTTGCGATCAAACACTTGACAGTTGTGGCACTTCCGGACTGCAATGATACAATCTTTAAACATAGACGGCCAGAAATAGCCAGCACACAACACCTTCTGAGCTGTGGCATACCCAGACATATGACCGCCACATGCTCCAGAGTGACAATCATTCAAAACCCTCTCATCCTCTTCGTGAGTTAAACAACGTCGAAAAACTAAGTCTGCCCCCCGGCGATAAAGTGTATCTCCAATAATTTTGTATTGCTGGGATTGAAACCGAATTTTTCGACGTTCCGCCTTTGAAGCTTCAGACCGAAAGGTTTGGGTTTGGAGATAGATGATTATATCCCCGTACCACGGATCTACAGTACTGATAAGAAACAAAGATTCGTCCGCAATGGACTCCTCTGCCACAGTTTCTGTGTCAGCACGCGGGAAATCACACATCAATTCCGTAAAAACTAAGGATTTCTTAGACTTGGACTTCTCGAACTCCAAGTCGAACTCTTGCAGGATAACGATCCATTTAGAGTACTTGCCCCCTAGCAGTTGTTTTGTCAAAATATAAATCATAGGGTTGCAATCCGAAATAACTGTAGTTTTACGGAGAAGAATGTAGTGACGAAAACGCTGGACAGCTTGAACGGCTGCCAGGGCCAACTTCTCCACATGCGAATATTTTAACTCAGTGGGATTTAAGGTCCTACTAAGGTAATATATCACATGTTCCGCTCTGAATTCATCTTCTTGAACTAACACCATTACAATGGTGGAATGCGAAGCTGCGAGGTATAAGAAGTAGTCCTGGTTGTAGTTGGGAGGATGCAACAACGGTGCATGGGTCAACGCGTGTTTAAGTGCATCAAAAGATTGTTGGGCAATCTCGTCCCAAAAGAATTGAGCGTTCTATTTCAACAACCGTGTAAAACCTTTAATGACCTTGGCATAGTTTGGAATGAATCGGCGTAAAAATTTCGCTTTCCCTTGCAAACTTTGGAGTTGGCGCAAACTCGAAGGAGGAGGCAATTTGATGATAGCTTCAACCTTCGAGGGATCGACGCGAATGCCGGCTTTTGAAACAACAAATCCCAGCAATCGACCCGTTTCTATACAGAAAACACACTTGTGGGGATTCAACCGAATTCGATAATGCCTACACCTCATAAAGATTGCTCGTAAGTGGACAAGGTGATCAGCTCGGTGTAAAGAATGAGCAGGCAAATCATCGAGATACGGTTGCACAATGTGCTTGATGTCATGAAATGCATAAGACATCGCCTGTTGAAAAGTGGCCCCGACATTCTTAAGCCCAAAAGGTAATTTACAATAAGCAAACTTCCCCCATGGACAAATGAATGCCGTTTTGGTTGGTCGGCAGGTAGAATATTGATTTGATTATAGCCCGAAAAACCATCCATAAAGGAAAACATTTCACTTCCGGCACAATCATCAATAATTTGATCGATATAAGGCGTAGGATAGTTGTCTTTTGGACAAGCTCGATTTATATCCCTATAGTCGATACAGATTCTTATTGTTCCTTGTTTCTTGTTAACCGGAACAATATTCGATACCCAATCCGTTAACGGGATCGGATAAATGAAACCTGCTTTCAACAGCTTTTCGACTTCTGCTTTAATCACAGCCGCTTTCCGAGGGTGAATCTGACGCAACCGTTGCCGGACGGGTTTAGCGTCCGGGTAGGTCTTTATTTCATGAACAACAATGGCAGGGTCGATTCCCGGCATTTCCTCGTAAGACCAGGCAAACACATCGCGGAATTCTTGGAATAGGGCCTTGTAAGTTTGGATTTCATCTTCTGTACATGCGGCACCTATATGAATGTTTTCCTCAATTCCGGGCTTCACTGAAATATCAATGGGAATAGTACGAGAAATATTCCCTAAATTCAACTCGGAATCAGAATGTTTCGTTGGATTCTGAGCGTCTTTGACATATTCAGCGGTAAAGATAGATGAAAAATCATTTTCAAAAGCATCATCCTTAGGTAAAAACGAAGATCTGTGATGGAGATCTTCCCATGGTAGGTCGTCTACACTTAGGATTTCACGAAGTTGCTCGTCAGATGACACGACTTCAGGAAACGCTATCCGTTCTAAGGTTGAGGTGAAAAGTGATTCTTCACTGACCACATTCATTTGGTCGATTTCGGTTGAACGCGAGTCGGTAAAAGACATGACAGCTTCATAAGAAATTTCATATGGACTCAAAGGCATAGCATCACCGAATGAGTCTATCTCAGATTCAGATGGGACGATCCAAGGATCATCATAAATAATGTTGTCTGATGTAATCATATGAATTGATGCAAATGAAGGGTCTGCGTTGATTGGAGGGAAAGGAAAAGTTCCCAGTAAACCGGAATCTTTAACTAAACCTACGCCAATGTCCCTATAAGGGATTGTCGTCTTATCCACATGCTGGATACTCTCTGAAGAGGCTGGGTCGGATGAAAAGTATGTCATCTGATCAATAGTCACGATCTTACCGTTATATGGAAACTTAATTACTCTGAAGACCGATGAAACGACTGCTGTCATAGCATATGACCAACTTCGACCCAAAAGAAGGTTGTAGTCTAGAGGGGCATCAACCACCTCCACATCCAGACTAATAGTTTTACCTTCTACCCCTATAGGCAATTCCTGTAGAATACCAAACGGACGGAACCCACGGCCATCAAAGGCCTTAAGGATGGTGGGGGATTGGTTCAACGAAGGAGAACCAAGAGATCTCCAACATTGAATCGACATAATACACGTAGAAGCTCCCTCATCAATCACAGTCCGATGAATAGGCCTGTTTTTTACTATCACTGGAATTTGGAAAGCCATTTGATGGGGGAGACGCGGTGTACTATTTTCTAGATCGAAGATTATTAGATTCGGGTCCTGAACATCAACAGCTCCGATAGCCGACAAAAGTAATTTTCGTTGTGCTGGGCATGATTGCAGCACTTCTAACGCCGACATTGCTGAGGGTGAAACAGCTAAGTCCTCAACAATGTTGTAATTCTGGGCCGCTCTCGCATGTGGATTGAAAGCAGACCTTCGAAGTACACCCTTGGCGGGCGGTTTAATCACTAAGTCCGGGTTAGGTTTTTCGATCTGTAGTGGATCGGAACCAGGAGCTGAGGTTGATGGGTTAGAGTGAGAAGATTCTGCTTCCTTACCATCAACAGGATTCTTACTACCATAATCTTGCGATCGAGTCGCAATCCTCACATGAGACATCATCAAAATGGGTTCTTCACTGGCATTCGAGGAAGAACCTATCATCTTATTCTCCTGCTCTGGAAATGGATTTTTTAACACAGCAGGAGTGGGAGAACCTTTGACTATTTTCACAACCTCGACCCGATGAGGGAAATCTCTTGTAAAATGATCCTCTTCACAAATAAGACAAGGATATCGAGGTTTGCGCTTTTCGTCATTGGTTTCTGACTTTTCCGTTTTCTCCTTCGGAGCCTTGTCTGCTTTTGCCTTCTTCTTTCCTTTCTTCTTTCCACCATTTTTTGATTTGGCCGTAGATGTCTCTACAGCGTGAATATCGGCGGTAAGTTCAGGAGAAGACTCTCCTGTCGGGGAATCAGGCAAAGTGATTATAGGAGTAGTTGAAGCCTTGGAAGACTTCTTCTTGCTCTTTGTATTCACGATACCAATCATACCATCAGCGGTATGAGATCCCGAAGGAGCAGCAGCGATTTGATTCGACTTTGGAAGATCTGGAATTTTCTCGTGTAACGTACCCGACTGAGTGTAAACCAAGTCAAGGTACTGCACCTGAGCAATAACTTGCTCCTCAGTAACTACTCCGGCCTTAGCTACATCTTCAGTAATCTTCGGTAATAATGATTTAACAAACCATTCAGCTAAGATTTGGTCCGGGATAAAAACTTTCACTAACCTTCTTCGACGTCTCCACTCATGAATGTGATCAAAAATATACGTGGACGTCGATTGTTTTAGTGAAGTTAATAACTCCGTGCCGTTATCGTATCTGACCGGCAACTGAAAGTGAGTTAAGAACGAGGTAGCTAACTGGCTAAAATTGTAAAAGGAGGCTCGTGGTAACTCAATGTACCACTTGGCCGCGAGACCAATGAGTGTACGCTGGAAAAGATGTAAGCGAATCGAATCATCCGAGATAGAATTTGAAGCACACCAGAGGTGGTAAGTCATCACATGATTGGACGGATCCTCTCCAGACTTACCTTCGAACTTGGGTATATCACTGGGAAACTTATTTGGCATTGGCGGCCAGAACTGAAGATATTGAATTGGATCATTCGTTAGGCGCGTCAAGTCTGGTAAATCCAAAGTTGCGATAAACGGTAACTGCCGGTTAGGATCTCTAAAACTCTGGGTCACAAGACTAGTCCCAGGAGGAGGATATCTAGGATAACTAGGAACAGGAGTCGCATTTGGGATATTATATCCTCCTGGAAAACCAGGATTAACCGGACCGTACTGGGGTTGTTGAGGTTGTTGATAAGTGTACCCAGGATACGGTTGATACTGGTAAACCGGTTGTTGGACAGCTTGCCCAGGTTGGTACTGTCCCTGGTACGGTTGTTGAACAAATTGAGGTTGAGTAGTGACAACCGTACTTATACCAGGCTGACCTATAGGCATCTGGACCGTGGTTTGAATCGTAGATCCAGACAACGGTAAAGATGTCTGAGGCGTGGTCGCAGAGACAGTAGAAACCGGAGCTGTCGATACTCCAGAAGTAAGTGCGGCAGATGTAGCGGTAGTTGCAGCAGCCGTTTGAGATGGAGTACTAGGTGCAATGGGTGGCTGAGTAACTACCGAAGTTACAGAAGTTTGAACATTTGACTGGACAGGTTGCGGTTGCTGGGGTGGACCAGAAACTACGGGTTGTCCAGCTTGAGGTACCAACTGTAAACTTGGCTGCAACACCTGTTGACCCTGTGATGGATCCCACACTAACATTCCGGGGTATTGACCCGTAACAGGTTGAGGATACTGAGATCCATAACCGGATTGAGGATAGGATTGATAATTGTAAGGTACAGTTCCCATACTTGGAACATATGACTAACCTTGAGGCGGTTGATAACCTTGACTCGAGTATTGACCTTGAGGTTGATAACCTTGAGGTAAATACGGATACTGGGGTTGACCTTGACCTTGAGGTTGGTACCCTTGAGGTTGATACCCTTGGGGTTGATACCCTTGGGGTTGCCATCCTTGAGGTTGCCATCCTTGAGGTTGATATTGATACTGAGGTTGACCCTGGGGTACATATTGAGGCTGGGGTTGACCTTGAGGCATGTATTGCACCATAGGTGCATACTGACCTTGAGGTTGCCCCCCAGACACGATTTGTGTACCTTGAGGTTGCCCCCCAGGCGTTAACTGGCCACCTTAAGGTTGGGAAACGGGAACTGAACCTGACATCATGTAAATGTCTCCTACACCCAATGGTATATTACCACTGTTTCCAGCTAATAACCCATGATCAACAGGTTGAGGAGATGCCCTCGCAAAGGTACCAGAAAGTGATTGATACCCGGTGGGAACAGAAGGACCGCCGTGTAAGAAATATTCAGGACTTTGAGTAAACACGGACGACTGACCAGACATATTTACAGGAGTATAAATACCTCCAGGCGGAAAAGGAGTACGAGGTGTAGAAAAACCTACCCCTGAGTTGTCTAAATAATTGGTTAACGAAAGGTACCAAGTAGTACTTCTAGGAGGACTGTAAAAGATAGATTCACGCTCCCTTAGATCAATGGTAAGTTGATCTTCAAGGTTAGAGACGCCTATTTCTTCCTCTGGAGCAAGTTCTTCAATAGCAATCAGACCAGTAGGAAGATTTTCGGTGATAACTCGTTCTACTCTAGGTGAATCTGGAACACTAGAAGTCGGAGTAACAGGTTCAGATATTTCAGGTTCTTCGCCTGTATCACTAGCAGACGAAAAACTACCAACAAGTTCAGAAACTGTAACAGCTTCGGGATTATAACCTGTCTCTAAGCCTTGGTAATCTGAATGGACTACCAAGGAAGATTCTCCTTCTTCAGGTGAACCTACTCTACTGCCACTAGGAGGAGTTACAAGGACCTTTAAACCTTCTAGATTACCGGGGTCATCTCGAGGAGGTGATCCCCTAAGTCTACGGGATCTTCTCAACAATTCGGCCACAGAAACAACTTCAGGAGACTGGCCCCGAAGTCTACGGGACTGTCTCGGTAATTCCGCCACAGCTAAAAACTTTTAACTACTACACACGAAAACAAAGTAAAATTTCAAATCAAACCACCTAAAGTCTCTAAAGAACCAAACAAATTTGAATCACACGCCTAAAGAATCTAGGGCGTCAAACCAAGCACAAACAGTAGCCTTCCAGACCGAAAACGCTAGTTGGTGATGAAGCCCAACATCGCCGGATTCAGTACAGAAGTGGCGGGTGGAACAGTTACCCCGGCAACCTGCTTAATGAATAGACCGGCACAAGTTCCTCCACTTTAACCGTCTCGAGTGAAGTGAACCCCCCGGAAAATCCAAGTGAGTCTAGCCGACGTCTGCTCCAGGTACAGTGGGATCTTCCCTCCACCGTCACCTCGGTAGAATCCTAAAGATAATGGTCACTAAGGTTACCAACCGCAACAAATGCACCTGGGGGAACAGTCTACACTCCGACAGCACGCAAGGGCAGAGTATCAAGCTCAATCCCCTTGCCGGCTCCTTGACAATAATCCAAGGTTTACCGACAAGTGACCCCTGGCTCCTCGACAATGGTTAATCCGAGGTTTACCATTTGTAATACGTGCGTGTCTCACGTCGTTCCCAACGAGGGGGGATTGATCCCCTCACTGGTTCAGACACGAGATCGTGCTTCTCCTTTAAGAGGAGCTTTCCCAGAGTACAAATGAGACAATTGGATTTATTCTATCACAAGATAAGCTACTTGTTTGGTTTTGTTGTCTTGGAGAGTTAATTACTCACCTACTCCAAGACACTAGCCTGATCTAAATTGGTGTTTCAGAGCCCTAGTAAATAAAAGTTACTACGTTGATTTTACTTTAAGCGTTAATTTTATGGTTTTTCTTAAAGACAAAAGATAGCGGAAGTGAAACCAATGGTGTGTAGACTCGACTCAAACCACTACAAAGATGCACCTAAGATGATTTACGCTACTTTCCTTTTTTCAATGAAATTCTTAACTAAGAGAGTTGAGAGATGCAAATTTTATAGAAAACAACTTTCTTAGTAAAGACAATCAAAGAAACAATTCTTTTTATCTTTCCAAGCATACAAACATGACCACTCCTTACGTGCACGAAAAACTCTTTTTCTTTCAAAATGCCTCAAAGCCACTTGAAACAAAACTTTTCAAAGGAGATGTTTTTGTATTTTCTCTATTTAATAAAGCATATAAATCTATTTTAACATAAATCAATCTTAAAAACTATAAAATCTATGAAAACTTGACTCACAAGCAAATCAAAAATAAATTTACTCTAAGCAAACCTAACGAGGCAAAATCTCACAAATATGATTCTAGGTTGTTTCACTTGACCAAAATGAAATCAAGGACCAGCTAATGCAGAATCAAAAGACTAGTCAAAACAAAACTCAAATCTTTTTGTTCTTTTTGTAAAATGGAATTCAAGACTTAATCAACAAGCACTTCGAAATTTGCCCAAGAGACCAATCAAAGGTAATTTGCTCTCACAGGTAGACTTTATGACAGGTCTGACTTCTAAGAATGCTGACAAAACCAGAGAGATCTAAGGCTTGACAACTTCTACCGCCAAAGTCACTACAAGACCTACTCAAAAATCAAACCCTAGGGCTTAAACTTCTATGAAAACCACTAAAACACTCAATGCTATCGAAACAAGTTCAGGTGAAGATCTTTGACAAGAGACTAATGAATCTGGGCAGTAAAAACTAAGAAAAAGCAAAATCTAAGAGAAAAAAAGCAAAAAATGGAATTTTCTCAAATTTTAGCAGGGGACGCAGGCAACCCGTTAAAACAGGTGCGGGCCCGCTCTGTGCACACAGCGACAGCGCGTCCAGGGACGCACTGTGCAATACTCAGAGGGTGCGTCCTATTGGAAAATTCAAGAAAACCCAAAATGAAACTAACCCTAAGCTAGCCCACCCAAAAACAAAGTCACAGAGCCAAAAACCAGAAAAATAAACCAATTTTCTCAGAGCAAAGTTCATACAAAGGAAAAGACTTTCACATCAATGGATTCCCCAGTGGAAGTCGCCAATTTGTCAGGTGGAAAGAGTCGATTGTGCAGACACAACCAACCTCCCTAGGAGCCTAAGACTCTCTAGTGACAAACAAGACAAACAAGAGCAATCCTTCTCTAAACATGCATTTACTATATAAGAAATCAAGTGTTTAGATCCTACCTGTAATCCAACGCTGTTGTAGCAGTCCAGCTCCGCTGATCCGGATGAGCTCCTCCTTCACTTTGAAACCTGCATCCACTAACAATCAAACGATTAAATAGCACTTGATAATCTCATAGAATAAAACATATTTAACACATAGACCAAGGAGTACATGAAACAACTCATAAATAACAAGTTATTGAGAAGAATGGACTCATTTGCATTAATAGGTAACAAAAGGAACAAATACAACCTGAGCCTTGGTGTTGTGCAAGTCCCTCCCAGGGTCCATCAAGAGTTCTCCTTTACTTTGACAAAGCTCACCCACTTCCAAATAGAACAAGCAAAGATGGCAATCTCTCCTCACAAGCTTCTAAATGGGAGTCCTAATTCCAGCAGCATCTACCCATAGAAATGTATAGCTTCCAACCTCCCCTCCTTCTGGCCCAATGCCTGTATTTATAGTGCTCAAGAGGAAGTTAATCAGGTCCACCATCAATGGGATAATCCCCTCTTTGGATGGGATAGCTCCCTTATTGATGGGATAAGTTCCTCTTTGGTAGGGGTGCATGAACCATCTGGAGGCGCTCAATACACGTCAAACAACCTTCTAGAATGCTCTAGAAATGACCACAAGTAACTTTTTAAAGATGAAACTTGCGCATTTTGACCTTTACAGGGGGACGCACCTGCCCCTTTACATACAGAGCGTCCAAAGACGCAGCTTTTGTGAACATTGGGTGCGTACCCGCAGGTAAGGTTGAGAGAACCTGCGTACCCAGAGATAAATACATTTGTAAAGACTTTCTCTCTTTTTGGAGTTTGACATGGAGAGCAGAGGCATAAGACTTGCCTAAGAGGATAGCATGACTGTTGATAGAGCCATACTAACTGTAAATAGCCATGGTGACATTTTTTAGTGTAACACACCTCCCTACACAGGGAGCCTTTCTCTTCTTTCACCTTATTCATTTTTCATTTTGAATTTTTGACTTTTAATTTTTTTCATTTTTCATTGTGTATAGCACCTTATTCATTTCAGAGGTGGAAGAGGGATCCCAACTTATTGAGAGCACAAGAGGTTGTTCTGGCAGAGAAGTAGTTTATTGTATCTATGACGTGCATGTTAAGTTTTTCCCCCTTGCCTTACTCTACTTGACTGAGATGACAAGGGTTAACCCAAAAATAATCGACTAGAGAAGGTGACAGTAGTTAGCATGCAAGCGTTGTGTTTACACCAAGGTTCACTTCGAACAGTACGTATTTTCCTTCGATGTATCATGGACTAAAAGTAACAAGATCATCATATAAAGGTGGGATGATAGATAACCAAGTAGTGATATTTGTACAAGCCCTCTTGTACTTTACTCGGCTCGCTTCAAGAATCATACATGGTTTCATGCAAAACTAACCTATGAATGAAACAAGTGAATAAAATAACAATCAACAAAGCAAATCAAGAGCAGAAGGGAAAATGAAAGCGAATCAATTAAACAAACAAACAAGCAAACAAAGCACGTAAGCAAACAGACATGCAAGAAAACAATTGAAAGCAAGCACTACTCCTACTCCTACACTAACGATACATGGGCCTGATCACATGAAGTGATACTTCCAATGCAACCACTAGTGCATTGGGAGACCCATGTTGGTGAATGCTTGGTCTGCGAGCAACCCAATTGTGCGAACCAACAAGCAAGAAAGATATAACAATGAATACAACCACACTTCGTGATTCAGAGTGCCCACGGGACATAAGTGAGTGCATGTGCATGACGGGTAGTCCGCAGAATTATCATGGTGTTGTGTGACACTATGTGCAACTTTGAAACATATGCACACTCTTGACTATGACATGCAAGCAAACAAAAGAAACAAAGATAACTTGTGTCACGCATGAGTGCTTGCAATGTAAGACTCCTCCAATGCATGAGAAATGGGATCGTGTTATTTGAGTGGAGGAAGTAAAATTTGAGTGTTAGAATGATCTTGAGTGCATAAAGATGAGTGATGAGGAGCCTTGAGTGTTTGAACAATTCCCTGATTGAAAGCGAAACCAACCTCAGGACAGCGAGGGCCTGACATAACCATCAACTCGGGCTGAAGTGCCTCAATGGTCTGTGGGGTTTCGACTTTGTTGATAGATAGATATTCATAGACCAGTGGCTTAGATGGATTAACAGCAAATGAATAAACATCGTGATCAGATGATGAGGTGAAGAGATCACGACAACCAAGATCAGGTGTTATAGCTCCAAATCTCACTCTTGATGTTTGTGATGCTACACTCATGACCTAGGGCAACCCCTCCTTCCAGAACTAGACCAAATACTTAAAAAACAGTGTTTTACTCCCTATACGCGACATTTCCCTGAGCTAAACATGTGTGTACACGGGTCTATGTATACCCAACCCACGTATATGTCTTAAAACACTTAAAAAAAATTAAATCTCCTTAATTTCGAGCGGAGATCGCGGGTTTTACCTGTTGATTACCTATTAGTGCCCATGGCCCAACTGTTCCCAATGAATTCCCAACTAAAAAACTACTTTGGGAGAAGTATAAAAAGGCTTCAATGGGAAGGCCTAAGGGAGAGAAGAGAGAGAAAGGTCACTCTGCTGAGATTATCCCTGACCAAGTCTAAAGATCCTTGTGCTTCCAGCACTTCCCCCATTTACAGGAAACCCTTGTTTCCTTGTGTTATGATGTCTTTCTACTACGTGAGATATCATGGAGTAAGTCATGGAAGGAGTTTGTTGAAGGCTTGAGACTAGACGAATCCAAACGACAGTTCCTCTTGGAGCCTACGAGAGGACGACTCAGGTGAAATCATTCCTTTCTTTACTTTAGTTATCTATAATAAAAGAAACACTTGTCTTGTTCCTGATATGAATCTTCTTCATGTTTATGATATCAATGTTATGATTCACATATGAAAGGTTGTTTTAATTGTATAACTAACTACCTTTCCATATGTTATGAAGATGATTTCTTTATGATTCTTGGTCCATATACTGTTGTACTTTCTTGAATTGATTGTTTTGCAGGTTGAAGGAGTGAAAGGAATGCCAAGAGGGTTTGGACCCTGGCTAGACCTTCCCAAACAAAGGACCCCTAGGTGCACCTCTCTTCGTTTAGTTTGTTTATATTAGCATCATGGCTATGTGGAATGTGTGTTTCTCTGTGTAGATAACCTTTGATCTGCTAGGGTATCAACCCAAGACCCTAGGGGAATTTATCCCTTAACAGAATTGGCGACTCCACTGGGGACAACAGTATTGTTGTTCCTAGTTTGGGTTTATTCAAGCCAATCAGGGCTCAGTTGTCTATTTTCTTGTTGTTACTGTGTAGTCTGTTCTTGTAGGAACTTGAATTGTAAGTTTGATCAGTTTCTTCAGACTGTTTTTTTATTTTTCTTGTAATCTTTTATATACGTTTTTTTTCCAGTTTACATAAGCGTATATACGCATGTTTCCTTAAGTAAACCTGCGTATACACATTTTTCCTTACGCTAAATTTCATATACACGTATTTGTGCACTGACACAGTCATGTATATCCTAAAATCTTCAAGATTTTTCAAATAATTTTGTTTCTGAAGATCTGTCTGTTGTTCTGAATCAGTCCTGAACAGTTACTTTTTTGTGTCAGTCTTTATTTCAACAAAAAGTTCATGATTTCAAACTCTCTCTAGTTGTGGAAAGTGTCAGTCTTGTTTTGTTTTTTTGCAAGCGTCATCTTTTTGTTCAAGCACACAAGGTTTCTTGCTGGGAATCTTAGCTGCTCTGGTCTTCCAAGGCAAAAAGATTGATCTCAATATTTGTGTTAAATCTTGTTTTTGTGACTTTTTGTTTGCATGTCAAAACTACGCTTTTATGACCATCTGTGTTTCTTACTTTCTGAAAGTTTTTGATTCACACTTTCTTGAAAGTTGTGTTTTCAATTTTTTGGTCTTTATTTCCAAGCTCTTGTTGTTGCTTTTGATTGTTAAGAGCATCTTGAAACACATTTTTGTTGTTGATTTTTCATCCATTTTGTGTTGTCAACTTGCAAAGTGTTTTGTTGCCTATTCTTCAATCATAAAGTTTCAGTCTTGTTGAGAGCACTTTTGAAAAGATGTTTTTGTTTTTGCTTTTGAAGAAAACTTCTTGAAAACCTGTTTTTGCTTTCTTGAACTTTGTTTTGATTTAGTTTCTTTTTGTGAATGAAAGTGCATTTTTGGTTGTCTTGAAACTTGCTTTTAGTGTAGAGACGAAAATGAGCATTAGCAACTCATATTCCATCTAAACATTTTAAGTGGAAAATTAGTATTGATAAACAAGTTACTTTCATTTCTTGATTTAGAGTAGTCTTAAGTTTTGCATCAGCATGTACTCATTGCATTAGGACACATTTGTGCATCCTTTAGGGCATCCATAGTTTTGTTAATTTTTTTGAATGTGAAGCTTGAGTAAAAGAAAAGAAAAGAAAATTTTGTTGCTTTCTTTGAAGTTCCTCTGAACCTAGTAGAAATTTCTTTCATCGAAGAACAAAACAAGTGCATTTGCATATAGTTTGGTTTTTATTAACTTCTTTTGTGTCAAAACACTACAAGTTTCATTTCCGCTTATTCCTTGACTTAAGAACGGACCATTTAAAAACAAGCGCTAATTAAAATATACTAAAACTTTTCATAATTGTCAAGTTATACACACCAACAAGTTTTAGGATATTTTAGGGCCTTGGATTAGGAGAGTGGAGAGAAAACTCTCCAAGGACATTTAAACTGTCAAATATAGGAGTTTGAATAGTGAGTGCAAATCCAATAGCGTTAGGGAGACCAAGAAAGCTCCGGATCTGGGAGTTAAGCATGAGAGTTTTCGAAAATAAGGAAGAGAGATACCCCCTCTCCTACTTGTCGAATCTTACCTCAAGACTGTTCCGCCTGGCTTCTGATATGAGTTAGTAACCTTAGTTGCTACTCCTAGGGATCTACATAGGTGGCTGCGGAGGGGAATCCCGTGGCACCTGAGGTCGACGTTGTATCACTCTCAACGGTACTACTAGAGGGCACCCTTGCGAAGCTTGGGGGCTTGCACTGGCGCAGGCTGTTGTTAGGAGGTCAGTGTAACTTCCTATGTTACCTTCGCTGGTAGGACTAGGCCGTCATTATCCCAGACTATCTTCGGAAGGCCCCTTGCTTCACTTTCTTGTATTTTGGTGTATGGTCCTCATCACCCGGAGCGGAAATACTTGAAAGTTGTTTGACTGGCTGATATATTTTAGGGACTTTTTAGTGTGTGCTCTGTGCTCTTAGTTGGCCTAGCTTTCATTTTTTCTTGAGTCTTTAATTAGATCTTAATAAAAAATTCAAAGTGGTTGACCGATGACCTAGATGGTCTCAAAGACTTCGTTGTCTTTCACCACCAAGTTTAGAGCCTTCTCCTAGAAGGCGCAGAGGTAATACTGCCAGTGGGTTTCATCCCGTGGTAGCTGACCCATCGAGGATTGATCCTCCTCTCGGGGGCATTAGTGTTCACCATAGGCTTGGCACTTCCACAAAATTAGAGAGGAGCACTCCAGTCCTTTCTTGAGTTCTCTTTCAATCGGAAGATAACATTGAGGTAGAAGAATTCTCAGAGTCGTTAGCGGCTCCGAATTCTCCACTACCATCTAGCTATCCAGAAGTATTACAATACGTTGGGACTCCGACGCATAGACCGTCAAGTCCAGGTCATATTACGCAATTACCATCGATGACCCCTACTGGAAGCATGGCTTCTACTACAAGTGCTACAACTATGCAGACTCCAACATCAGTACAAGGGGGAGGAACTATTTCCATCCCCTTTGCATCTTTATTTGGGTCTTTTGCTAGCACATCTTTAGTTGGGTCTACCTTCATTCCTTCTACGAGTGGAAATTCCCAAGCCAATGCTTTTACTTCTAGATTCTTCCCCTTTGGCACCCATTCATAGGGTATTTCATCAGTTCCATTTATTGCCTCCACATCCATGACGGGTGGGTCGGCTTCATTTTAGGGTTTTCCTTTTGGGAATGGTCATATACCACATTCCAACCCGACAATAGGATCTATGCCTTTTTCCGCTACAGGAAAAAGCAGTAATCCCTTTCAAGGTTGGACTAACCCTGCGGTTAGTGGGATGGGAACTGGGAATCTGTTTTTCGTCCAACAAGGAAATATGTTGCACTCCATAATTAGTTCGTTTCGAAGTATTCCTCCCTTAGCTTCTACTTGGAATCATTATCAAGGGTTATCGACTCCTTATAATCCTTTAGGAGGGAGCTTCACTGGTTATGGAGGTTTTTCGACTGGAATTGGTCGAACTCCGAGTTTTGTTGGATCACAAGGTTCGCCTTTTAGTTCAGCTAGTTCGACTGGTTACTTCAGGCAGCCTAGTGCCTTCCAAAATCCAGGCCAATCTTTTCAAAAAATTTGGGAGCTCCACCCAGTTTGGGTGGAATCCCTAAGGTCCTCCTAGGCTTCCTTTTCTGGCAACGTTGAACTTGCCAGATCTCACGAAATTAACAAACGATCCAATCAAATACAATTCAACCTGGCCTCCGGTCCCAACCAAACTCCCTTCGGACATTCCAAAATTCGAGGGGAAGGGCAGTGAAGACCCAGGTGACCATGTAACCACATTCCATTTGTGGTGCTCATCAAAGTCCCTTATTGATGACTCGATTAGGTTGAGACTTTTTCAATGCACCTTGACTGGTAATGCGGCCAAGTGGTATATAGAGTTGCCAGGGGCAGCTTTACATCTTTCGTCGACTTAGCTAATATTTTCTTAAATCATTTCCAGTTTCCCATCCGTTATGATGCTGGAACTGAACTTCTAGCCAATTTCCATCAGGATACGGCAACTCACATTTCTGACCACATTCAGGAATGGAGACAGAGAAAGAGGCTTATTAAAGCCAAAATTCCTCCGGAATACCATCTCAAATGGTTTTTGAAATCTTTACAACCTGAAATCTCTAAGGATGTCTCCCTATTCGGAGTCTATTCTAAGGAGCAAGCTATTTTTAGGGCCCAACAATTAGAGTTGATTTATTCTCAGTCTTGGATTCTACAAAAAATCTTTCCTAATGCTCTCGGAACTAAGGTTGATACAGCCAAGTCGAAGCCAGGTCCCCATGCGGATGGTATCATTGGATCAGTAGACACAAATGCTGTGAACCTGTTGAGCCAACTACAGCAGTTGTCTTTACAAACTGCTTCTAACAACCAGGTCACATTGTCTAACCCTTCGTCTTCCCAACCCTCTTCAGTTATTGCTGTTCAATCTGCCAACCCCAAAGGAAATCAAAATTCCAATGGGAAGAAGAAAGGACGAGGTAAGAAAAAGAGAGAAGACTGATGCAAATAAATCCGGAAATAATGCTGGTGGTGGTAGAAATGGGTCTAAAAATAAAGTCAAGTTTCCATGCAAGTTATGCAGTGGAGACCATTTAACTCATCTCTGCCCAAAGATTCAAGATGCTTAGTGTTTGTTAGGGCAGCGAGGGACTTCTAGCTATCAAGTTGTGTTAACCAACCCTTTTCCCCAAGGGCCGTAAATGCTTGCTGGCACGAGTTCAAATCCTGGTACCTCCGCAGGGGGCAACCAAGAAGGGGAGAAATCATCAAATGTTTTCATGATGGGTTCTGATGTCCATGTGGCCACTCGGTCGCATGATTATGGTGAAGCTCAAACTTCCAAGGACAAAACTGCTCCCAGAAATACCAACCTTCATATTGAGCGACCTCCTGTCGAGACTGTACCTCAGATACCGAAAGGTTCCGCTAACATCAGGAAATTCAAGTTGTTGGTCGGCATCCTCATGGTTTGATGAATGACATAGAGGGGTATATGAGGAGGAAGGATGTTCACCCTTTGCGTTTCCAAAAAAATCAGATAAAATATCAAGTGGATTTCCAATGAATGATTGATCATATATGTTGTTGGATGATGGGCTAACATATGGTGTGTCCTGTGAAAGATCAACAATGGGTGCATCTGTGGATGAAGACACACATACAAAATCATGGATGACAGGTTCACCAACGATGTTAGGAAAGAACATAGGGGGCTTGGACGGAAGGGATTCATCCTTCATTGAGTGTTGATGCTCAAGCCCCCACTCATACTCTTCACGAATGACAGTGCATGTTGGTTGTGCAACATGAACTCCATCAATGGGTTGTTCCTCGTTCACAACAAGTGAAGAGTCCAGAATGGATGAACACAAGACAACATCATCCAGATGAACACTCGGGTGTGAAGATGGAGGTCGTAGAAAAGAATGCATATGAGGACTCAAAGGACTCACAACCAAATCTACGTGAAAATTGAGTGAAGTGATGTTGAGAGGGTGTGAAGGATGAACAGGTATGTGAGCATGATCCTCAACATCACTGGGCAGTGGTGGAGCTATTGAATAAAAGGAAGGTGGACAGTCAGTTGAGATAGTGCTCGCTTCAACATGAGATTGTGCAGCTCCATCAATGAAGAATGTTGAGCGAGGCTTGATCTCAAACTTTCTCTTGGGATAGGCAGATTTCTTAAGGCAGTACTCGAACTGGTCCCACAAATTAGAAAATTTCATCTGGCTTCTCGGAGCTTGAAACTGCAAGTCACAGAAGCGCTGCCAAAAATCAATAACGAATTCATGCGGAGCCCTCCATTGCTGTAATAGTTTCCGGTCAAGATGGTTTGGATCAAAATTATAGAACGTGTCTTCAATAAGATCACAGAAGTGCTCAAATGAGTGCACGGTGTTAGCCGGTAGGCTGAGCACCCAATGAAATGGAGATTCGTGAAGTGTGTATGCAAGCAACAAACCGGCCTGTTCATCAGAAAATTCATCTTCCTCATGAATCATGGAAAGAAAGTTATGTAAGTGCTCAGGCCAGGCCACTTCACCTTCACCATCATACGTGTGAGTGGACAAGAGATCGAAAAGCTTCCCCGAGATGGAGACATATTCATGATTCAAAAAACACATCGGGGGAAGAAGAGTGCAAGACTCCATGAAAGATATGAAAAGGTTCAAAATTGGATGAGAGGACACAGCTTGTCATCAGGCCCTCCTTCTAGCACCATAAATGTTGACAGTGTTGGACCCGCCAACATTGTTGAGGGAATAAGTCCCCTAGGGCTTTGGGTCAGAACCCTAGCAGAGCAAGAGTAATCTATAGCAAGAAACAAACATTGACTCAGGTAACATGCCTAAACAAACTAACTATGTGAGGATGAACATACCCAGATTTCCTTTGTTTGGGTAGTTCCATCCAGGGTTCAAAACCTCTACAACTCCTAATGATCTTCAAATTTTCAAATCAACCAATTCGAATGCACATAGCAGCATATAGATAAAGCATTTTAGTGAAACCAACTTTATATCACATAAGTAGATGGTTAGTTATACATTGAAATAGTAATTCATATATAAACCATAACAATAACATATAATGCATAAACAAAGTCAATCTCAGGAACAAGACAATGTTTCTTTTTATTGTAGAAAACTATATGTTATAGACATTTTTGTGCCTTACAGCTATAAGCATAAAATTTCCATAATTCAAGGGATCCAAAGTCCCTAAAGATGTTGTTACAGCTCCTAAAGGAACAAGGTCAACCAATGACAGCTTCTCCCAGAAGTTCTCCACCAAAAACCACTCAGAAATAGTCAATTCAGGATCAATTCAGAGGTTCCATTAGTTGCCTGCGTTGAAATGCAGAGACTACACTGGCTAGGTGCACTGCAACGCAGGTGGAAGCACTACCAGGGTGCGCTGAGTGGGAAATGACAAATGGAAAGCTCATTCAACGAGGTGGAAAGACCCTGGAAGCTTCCAGAATCTTCTTCAATGACACTTGCCTCAATGAATTCGACTAGTGATGAGTAAGAGGCTCTCAACCTCCAAGTGGAAGCAAGAACTGACAGAGAGAAGCCACAAGTCAAAACATAAGCTAACTCATCCTCTCTGCTTACATCTATATATGGATCTCTCACCCAGAGGTTCAGGAGGCTGGAATTTTGTACTTTGCAGAGAATTGCTGTTGGTTTGAGATTGAGATTAGTACATTGGGTGATTTATGCTTTGTTGGAGGAGAGGAAGGGATTCCTTTGCTGGGAGGTAGATGCTGGATCGGAACTCACTTGGTTGTATCTCCTCTTGGACTTTCTTATTCTGTCAATAAACTATTTGAGTTTCTCCTACATGCTGTGTACCAATGATGTTTTGTTACGCTTACATGTTTAGCTTAATCTGATCTTGAGCTTTTTATGAATGTATATATGTATCTTTGTGTAGTTTCTCTCTCTTGCGATCTTGCAGGAATTCGGTGAAGCTGGGCCAGTGAAGGAGCAAGAAGCTGGGAGCTACTGAAGAGAAGAGTGATTTGGATCGACAAACTAGCGGAAGACACAGGTTAGTTAGATCCTTCTTCCTCATTTACATTTCATAAAGAAGAATACTCAAATAAGTTTCCTTGTTTGTTGCTAAGGCACTATCACAACTTAGAGTGGGATAGGGGCATTCCGAATTGGATACTTTTCCCAACAACAAATTGGCGACTCCACTGGGGATCGTATCTTGTTAGTTTATTTGTGTTTCTATTGTTGTTCTTCTCATAGACTCAGGAGTGCCGAATCGAAATGCATTTGCCATTTTCAAATGCAAAGTAGAGATCTGTTACTCTAGTCCATTCACTGGGCCTGTTTTTATGAACTGAACATCTAATCCACAAGTCCTCTAACAACCCTTTGTGATAGATCTTAGTCCTCCTTTAAATCATCCTCCTAATTGTACCTAATTGATAGCTTTTATCCGGCCAAAACTTGTAGATTAAACTGCAAACCGTGACCCAGAACCCAGAAACAACTCTCGTTTCTGCTTTAGCGCAAACTCTGTGAAGAGGTTCTGCATTTCAACGTAGGTCCCGTGAAGGCTACCTGTGCTGAAGTTCAGTTTCTCTGTGCTGAGGGTGCGCTGATCAGCCCTTGCCTTGTGCAGTTGTGGTTCCCTGTTTCCTTTTGCTCAGTTTTATCTCTGTTTTTTGCAGCCTGTTATCAGTCAGTGTACCTATCTGAAACCCCTTTTCTTTGCCTCAATTCCGCCTCAGTTGTATAAAGAAACTGTATTTGTTCTTTGTGTATTTGTTACATCTTTTGCAGTTTCCCATTACAAAAGTAAACTAGTCATATTGTCGCCCTTAGATCTAGACCTGTCGTAAGCGTCGTTTTGATCTTAGGAGTGAGTTTGTTTGCTGTTCACAGTTGATTGAGCTTTTACTTTTGTCGTTTGGTTTGAATGTATGCATTTCTAGTGTCAAAACAAGTAAATCATAAAGTGTTGTAATCGTCTTTTTGATTTCGAAAAAGGAACTTGTTTATGTTTTCACCTGATATTGAATTCAAATTTGTACAACAGCTTTCTCTTTAGGCATCAATATTAAGAAAGCGAAAACAAGTACATGCATTTGTGCATTTGCATATTGATAGTTTGTATGTTGATTTAGGAAAAGTGCATTTACAGTGTGCTCTATTCTCTTTGAGAAAAGTTTGTGTCTTCCTTTTCCCCTTGTAGCTAGGATTTTCATTGTTGAAAAGATATAAAAGCTTGCTTATCATCTTTAGACTGCATTTAGGAATTGTATCATACATCTCGTGGTGATCCAAAAAGGAAAACTTCTAAGAAAGATCAACCTAAATTAAATTGAATGAACTTAACAACGCTTTGTAACTTAACGCACAACATAGAGGTCTAGGCTAGAGACGTGTTCCGGCGTCGTAAAACCTGGTGACTATCAATCTCGCTGATGGTTGGGTGATTCCTCCTGAGAGACGATAGCGCCAGTACGGATTGTGCTCCCACGTACCGTCGAGTATATATTGGGAGACCCCTATAGGAACAAAACCTTTATCCTTAGCAAGCCGTGTCGGCCACCCTACTGATCGCAATGCACTGAACACAGCATTCGGGAAGATTGACCGCCCGTACCTTAAAAAGTATTCTGCGGTTTTGTGAAAAGTTTGGCACACCCTCTACCTAGAACTCCAGAGCAGTTCCTTTTGGCATTTTTCAGACTCTATAACGGAAAAAGTCCATCCGAGCATTTGTCACTTCGGGCTCGTTAAAACATCGAAGGAGACTAGAGTCATCTTTAGCTTTTTCTCGACTCTTTAAAATTGAAAAAGAAAGTTGTGTCTAAAGCGTCTAAAAATTCATTTAATTCGGAAACACACTTTCCCCTTTTTTTATTTTGGTTGATCGAGTAATCCGCAATCGTGGAAGAAAGTCAATTGAAACCCCCTCATTCGCGGAGGCTTACGAGTCAACCATCTTTGTCTCCGGAATCGAAAATAGTACGGACAAAGTGAACTCGTTTAACTGGTTCGAAATCTCCTATCAAAGTTAGAACAAGTGTTCAAACAAAATCTGAGATTCCGGTTACTCCAAACATTTCTGGAAACCCTGCCTCTACAGGAGAATTTCAACAGCCACAGAGGGACAGTGATACTGATCCTAGTCTGAGAGCAAACACTTGTGTCACTGAACCAGTTCCATCTGTAACCGGTTCAGAGAGTCTTGTTCCTCAAACATCTGTCGCTGTTTATTCAACCCCTTCTTCGGCACCAGAAATATTTTACGGACCTGATGGTCTTCCCCTTCCACCTGGTTTGATTGCGATAGAGGAAATTGTAGAAGATCTGCAAGCAAGTACTCCAACACATTTTGGAGTCGGGGTCACTCTATTTCTTTCGACATCAGAAGTTAGTCTACCACCAGTGGAAGTTCTTGTAGAATCGCTAGGTAATCTTTTGGATAGACTCAAAATGTCTGAGCAACCGTCAACATCTAGGACTGTGTCGAATGACACAGCGACAGCAGAACTCCCTGCCATCACTCCGACAATGTTTGTCGGCATACCATCTGTCCCGACTAGCTCACAACCGCTAGAAGGAGTCCACCTAGGGACTATTTCGACAGTATGGTCCGTTCCTGTTTGTTCCTCCGGAATAATATCCGGCAACTCTTATGTTGAGACTCGCCAAATTGATCCATTTGGAGGTCAATTTGGGCAATCCAGTCCCCAAGGGCAGACAATCCCCTTGAGTTCCGGATTGCCACCATATGGAGGGCAGTATGCCTTTTCATTGTTCCCCCCCGGAGAACAACCATATGGGAGTTTACAACAAAGTTCAGGTCAAACTGGAATTACATCCAGCGGTTGGGTACCAATACTACCTCAGCAACCAAGGGTTGTATATTCAATGCAACCAGTCCACCCTGTGTCGAATATTCCCACTATACCTGCTATGGTGACTGCGTCGCAAGTACAAGCGCTACCTGTTGTATGTCAACCCCAACAGCCTCAGGTTGCAATACAATAGCCTCTTGTCTCAACGACTCAATCACAACCTCAGGTTAGTGCCTCCTTATCTGGAGCGACTCAGGATCAAACAAGTACTGTGACTCCTCATCTTGGTCAATCATCCAGTATTGGTCAACAGCAAATGGTTCAACAACCAGAGCTGGTTCAAACTCAACAACCCCCATTCCAGCAATCATATCAAGGACCTGAGCAACAAGTCTTTGTAAGTAATGGGCAATCGCATTTCCAAAGCGGTTATCAACAACCATATTATAGTGGTTATGCCCATCAACCTTGTCAAAGTTGCCAACATCAAATACATTATGCTGGTATGCAAAGACCCATTTCTCAGGCGATTCCACCTTATCCTGGGTATGCTTCGCCTAACCTGAATCAACAGTTGCCCTTTGTAGAAACTCTAGAATTACCAGATCTAAACCGGCTGACGAATGATCCAATTGCTTATGTCCCTTGGTGGCCAGCGATTCCGTATAAACTTCCGTCAGATATTCCTAAATTTAATGGAAATCCGGGTGAAGATCCATCGAATCATGTGATGACATTTCATCTGTGGTGTTCATCAAACACCATAAACGATGATTCGATTAGGCTTCGCCTTTTTCAAAGGACGTTAATGGGTCCAGCGGAAAAATGGTATATTGAATTGCCTAGAGCTTCGTTCGACAACTTCAGTACCTTAGCCATGACTTTCTTAACCCATTTTCAATTACCAATAATGTATGAAATGGGAACAGAACTCCTTACCAACTTCAAGCAGACAACAGCCACTCACATATCTGACCATATACATGAGTGGCGACGTCGTCGTAGGATGGTAAAAACGTACGTTCCCGATCAGCTATTAGATGAATGGTTTCTCAAATCCTTACTTCCTACAATCACGGAAGATGTGGCAAAGGGAGGAGTCGTAATGGAAGAGTAAGTCATCGCTCGTGCGCAATATCTGGACTTGGTCTATACTCAGTCTGGCACGCTCTACGACAAAATACCTAACGCCCCTAGACCGGAATTCTCAATTCCTCCTCCTCCTAAATCAAACAATGACACTCACGCCGTCGATGGCGTGATTGGCGCAACAGACACGAAACCAACAAAGGCTACATCTAAAAGTGCCCGTAAGATTTCCAATCAAAATGAAAATGAGGAACTTCTTGCCTCGGAAGTAAATGCCGTGTCGACCGACAAGGGCAAACAACTGAAGCAACCAGGGGGCAAGAAGAAAAAGAAAGGGAGAAAAAGGAAACCCCCTGCGGGGTGTCATATATGTGATGAGGATCATTGGACGAGAGATTGTCCACATATAGCTGAAGTTAAGAAACTCTTTAAGAGTTCAAAAACCTCAGCAGTATTGACTGATCCGTTTCCAAGCCCGGGAACCAAACTGGTTGCTAATCAAAATGCTTCCCGATCCCAAGTGCTTATGTTGTCTATCTCAAAGCAGCAAAATGATGCTTTGGCAAGGAATAAAGATTACGGGAATCCACAGGTGTCGAATAACAAGGCTAATGAACAACCTAGTAGTTCGACAACAACTTTGACCAAAGTTGTGCCACCCATCATTCCTGAACAAATGATAAAGTCACCAAAGGGAGTAGTACACAAGTCTACATTTAATCCTCGTGCAAAAATAGCACAGAATGATAATATAATAGAGGACCTGGCCCAATCGCCGTCCGCTATGTCAACGCTTGAGGTACCGCAAAATTGCCTCTCCCAAGAGCAAGCTTTATTATCAGCAATAGGTGGGATTGACCCAATGGATTCCAATCTTGTGGCCTTTAATCATAAAGGATATGATCCTCAGTTACCAGCTCAACTAGCTTTCCTCATTCAAGTGAAAGCCCTCAACAAAACTGTTCATCGAACAATTATTGATGAAGGGGCATCTACATGCATTATGTTGATGAGTTGCTGGAAAACTTTAGGATCTCCAACCTTGTTGCAATCTTCGACGACATTAAAAGCATTTGATGGACGGACATATACCCCATACGGTATTCTAAATAACTTGAAAGTTGAACTAGGAGGGAAAACAGTAGAAATTGATGTTGAAGTAATCGACGGAAACCTTGATTACAACATCCTATTGGGAAGACCCTGGATATATGCCATGGCCGCAGTTGTGTCGACCTACTTCAGGAAGATTGCATTTCCCTTCCAAGGAGGAATTACAATCGTTGACCAACAAACATTTCTCCCCAACGGTTCACAAGTTACAGGAAGCATTCCAATGATCCATGGAAGCAATCATTCGCTCCAAAATATCGGAGTAGGTCTCCTAAAAGACCCTGCCTTAATGGGTACTTTTGCCCTACCACCTCTGAGTAATCTGGCAGAAGTGGCCAAAGTGCAATATGAAACCTTCTATATCTAATGGATTTGGACTCCGAGGACGGTTCTTATCTCGGGTCAACCTCATTAAAAAATGAAACAAGGAATCATGAGGATAGTTATTTTACTGTGTCAACCTCATTAAAAAATGAAACAATCCCCTTTCCAAATCTCAAAGGTAAACCTTCATTCCAACCACCAAGTTGAATGCAATGAAGCTTGGGGGGCATGCACCTCGATTTGCATTATTATGCTGGGGGCATGCAAACTTATCATGAGCAGTGTTACTGCAGGGTTCAAGCTCGTTAAAAAATAAACCCGCCTCGAGCAGTTTTAGCACATAGTTCATGCTCGTTAAAAAAAATAAACATAAGAGCGAGCAGTGTTTTCCACGTTTAAGATCATTAAAAAATGAACTATCCTCCGGTAAATAACAACCGTGAATGTAACATTATCAGCCATTAAAGCCTTGGTCGTGTTTGCACCGTCACCTCCACTTTTCCATTGGCCGATCATTCACCTCCATTTGATTGTTTACCCATTTTGAGGAACAGCTGTGAAGAGTGATTTCACTAGCCATCCTTGTGACACTGCCGTGCTTGGAAAGTTCCAACCCGTACTTGGAATCAGCTGCTACCCTTTTTATCACTCGTTCCTCAAAAGACGAGTCTTCTTTAAGCTCTTTTCATCTGACTCGTAAAATATGAAAAGATTGCCAAGTTTTGGCCTTCCAGCTCGTTAAAGCGACTGAAAGTGCTATCCCTCCTCTAGATTTTAATCTTTTTGGACCTGAGGGATTATTGCACAAAAAGATCGAGCGCTTGTTTTGTTCGGCTCGTTAAAACTATCGAAAACTCATCCCTTCTGTATTGTTTTATACTTTTTTGGACTTAAGGGATTAGATGACGAAAAAGGAACTTTGGAGTTATCTTTACGTACCTTTTCAGACTCTCTAAAAATGAAAAGGACCGAGTTATCTTTGTCGTTAGACTCGTTAAAAACATTAAATAGCGACAAACTTGTCTTTAGACGAGAACGAGGTTCACTATCGCTAGGCTCGTTAAAACATAGCTATGGGTTTTCCCGAAGGGCAAATTATAGAACAAGAATATGTTATCCTCCTCAAGCTTGACAAAAATAAAGAGGTACTGGTCAGCAATGATTGGGGAAAAATTGGGAAGAGACTCAAAGAACTTTATTGGTAGCAAGTCGCTCTTGAACATGACACTTCCACTCCGTGCCTGAGTCGGGTTGGGTTGTTTCATTCACCGGTCACATCACCATGGTCTCGCCATACCATCCACCTTTGGGGTAAATGCTACCAATCCATCACATAAGTGTCGCCGATATGTTCAAGAGAAGTCATCCAGAGAAGTCAACTGTGTCCCATCCACTACCATACATTATCCTTCATTCTTTCATGACCGCCACCCTGAACCATATATCATCAGATCGTTTTCACCTCCATCAAAATCATTTGCTCCGTTCCGTGTCACTGATGTGGGATACATTAAGGCCCTCCTTTGACGGATCGCTTCTTTTCGATGTCAACTCATTATCCAAGAAGTTGATCTAGGGACACCCCCTTCAGTACTTTGAAGCTTGCATGCCTCAATGGCAAGTTTCTCACTTCCGGCGACAGGTATACATCAATGACCTTCGACCGAAATATTTTGCGTGGTGTTCGATGCCAAGTCCTTTATTCACACCACGTGAATTGTACTGCAGTACCTTGAGGGTCATTATCATTATCGGTGATTCCTCTCGCGCTTGTTAACAGTTTACCTCATTGATTGGTAATCAAGCGATGTCTTTCCATGTTCGACTTCAGAACATTTCTCACATGGATCGACTTGTACTTAGAGTGAAGATCGAACGAGTTTGAAGACCCCGGATCTAGTTCCATCCATCCGGGCTGCAATATATATTCAGGAAAAATAAAGACATTGACATGTACAGCATTGCAGCACAGACAATCATCCTACCAAAGGATGATGATTTCAGCAGGATCATCAGTCTATCATCAGACAATTATATGTCCTATGTACATAAAAATGAATTTATAAAGCTGAGCATGGGAATGCCCGCCTCAGCTAGATCATGAAAATAGTATGAAAAATAATGTATTGTATTGTATCTTATTACAGGTCTCCTCCCAGCATTGAATGAACTTCAGATCCTCCTAATAAAGCATTTCACCCGATAAACGACCTCATACTTTAGGGGGCAACTGTTATAGACATTTTTGTGCCTTACAGCTATAAGCATGAAATGTCCATAATTCAAGGGATCCAAAGTCCCTAAAGATGTTGTTACAGCTCCTAAAGGAACAAGGTCAACCAATGATAGCTTCTCCCAGAAGTTCTCCACCAAAAACCACTCAGAAATAGTCAATTCAGGATCAATTCAGAGGCTCCACTAGCTACCTGTGTTGAAATGCAGAGACTACACTGGCTAGGTGCACTGCAATGCAAGTGGAAGCACTACCAGGGTGCGCTGAGTGGGAAATGACAAATGGCAAGCTCATTCAACGAGGTGGAAAGACCCTGGAAGCTTCCAGAATCTTCTCCAATGACACTTGCCTCAATGAATTCGACTAGTGATGAGTAAGAGGCTCTCAACCTCCAAGTGGAAGCAAGAACTGACAGAGAGAAGCCACAAGTCAAAACATAAGCTGACTCATCCTCTCTGCTTACATCTATATATGGATCTCTCACCCAGAGGTTCAGGAGGCTGGAATTTTGTACTTTGCAGAGAATTGTTGTTGGTTTGAGATTGAGATTAGTACATTGGGTGATTTATGCTTTGTTGGAGGAGAGGAAGGGATTCCTTTGCTGGGAGGTAGATGCTGGATCGGAACTCACTTGGTTGTATCTCCTCTTGGACTTTCTTATTCTATCAATAAACTATTTGAGTTTCTCCTACATGCTGTGTACCAATGATGTTTTGTTACGCTTACATGTTTAGCTTAATCTGATCTTGAGCTTTTTATGAATGTATATCTGTATCTTTGTGTAGTTTCTCTCTCTTGTGATCTTGCACGAATTCGATGAAGCTGGGCCGGTGAAGGAGCAAGAAGCTGGGAGCTACTGAAGAGAAGAGTGATTTGGATCGACAAACTAGCGGAAGACACATGTTAGTTAGATCCTTCTTCCTCATTTACATTTCATAAAGAAGAATACTCAAATAAGTTTCCTTGTTTGTTGCTAAGGCACTATCACACCTTAGAGTGGGATAGGGGCATTCCGAATTGGATACTTTTCCCAACAACACTATAGTAAACATGGAAAGAGTTCACCTGAGTCTTCCTCTTCCGGCTCCAAGTGGAACCGTCCTCCAGGTCCGTCTAGTCCCAGTTTTCAACAGCCTGCTTCCATAACCAATACCATGATATCTCCAACAAGTGAAAGAATATCAACACTCAAGGAAACAAGGGTTTCCTGAACTTGGGGAACTGCTTGAAGCATAGGGATACTTCAGACTTGATCAGGGGATAATCTCAGTATAGTAATTCTATCATTTCTCTCCTCCTTAAGGCCTTCCCATTGAAGTCTTTTTATACTTCTCCCAAATTATTTTTCTAGTTGGGAAACAGTTGGGAACAGTTGGGCCATGGGCACTAGGAGGTAATCAACAAGTAAAACCTGTGATCTCCACCCATAATTAAGGAAATTTAATTTTTTTTAAGTGTTTTAACACATATACGTGGGTTGGGTATTGACTAACCCGCGTGTACACGCTTTTAACACAGGGAAAAGTAGCGTACAAGGAGTAAAACATTGTTTTTAAAATATTTGGACCAAGTCTGGAAGGAGGGGTTGCCCTAAGCCATAAACCAAGCATCACAAATACCAAGGGTGATATTTGGAGCTATAACATATGCCCCCTAATATATGAGGTCAGAAGGGGTACATGATGGTCGAAATGTATTAAGTATATGGAAAGGAAAAATGTCAAAAACTGAGAAGGACTTCACCAAATTTCAGCCTGCCAAGCCAACAAACGAAGATCATAAAGAAACAACTATCTGAGGCGGGCATACCCATGCTCAGAGAAAGTAAAGCATGTCCGCATATCAAGTACAAGAAGATCCACTATGTATACAAGTATAAAGAGCTGAAAGTACATAATGGATCATCTGATAATGATCAAACAAGAACATGTCTAAATATAACATATAAGAAGATGATAAATGAATCTGAAAGATGAAGTTGATCACTAATGTCAAAAATTGATCCCAATAGTACCAAATGAACATGATGGAATAAGATGATACTACATCGCAACTTGGATGCCAGCATATAGGATGTAGTTGTGAAGAACTGCAACATATAATGTGGAATGGTGTCAACTAGCAGCAACAGGAGCAACTAACAAGTGAACCAAAGAATGTTGATGCAACCTGAGGTCTTCACCGACTGTTGTGGTACATTTCTACACAATGAGAATAAATGATCTGAAGTCGACCATGTGAGAAATCGTTTGATTACTGGTCATTGATGTATACCATTAACAAATGTGAGACTACTCACCAATAATGATAATGAGAGTCAAGATACCCAGTACAATCTAACAAGTGCGAATAGATGAGCTAAAGTCGAAAACCTGGAAGAATCTATCAAGCAGGAGACAATGATGGTTTCCCACTGTCGATAGCGAAGGATCTACCACTGATGACTGCAAACCCCAAGGTACTTCCAAATGGACTCTATATCTTTACCCCAGAGAAATGAGTCGTAGTCAATAGGAAAAGATCCGCTAGAAGGAAGGCATTAAGGCATCCTTCATCAATCTAGCACAAGTGTAACCCATAGGCCAATAATGTGGAAGGAATCAGATGAAAAAAGATGTAGTAACCTGATCGAAGCACGTTTTCGGAATACACAAGATGTAGCTAGCGCATGATAGAAACCCTATGAACGAACCAATAATGAAAGCTGACACAAAGGCGAGGAATCCACCAATAGGGTCAAATGGAAACCAAGGCACTACACGAATCCCAATGTGTTATAATGAAAGCTGATGTCGAACACAAGGGAAACCACTCAGTCAAAGACCCATGATATTGATCGATGCTGAGCACAAGGTGACCTATCAATAATGAAAATAGGGCCAGTGTGCGGCTCTAGGCCTATCCTCGGTGCAATATGTCAACGTCGATAAGGACAAGACCCGCTAACAAGAAGTCAATGGAGACCTTCTCAAACTGGAAAAATTAAGGACCAATATGACTGATGTGATGATAAACAAGACACTGACAACCAGGGATGGCCAATTGAAAAATAGGTCAAGAGACACCGCAGAGAGGCTGACTCAGGCTTACTTCCCTTGAACAAAAGCACGACTCAATGATGACAATGTGGCAGCATATGATAACTGTGTATCGTCATGCAAAAGGCACGAACAAACTCTGCATATGATTGGAAGAGATAACCAATCGAAGGAGAACTGACTCAATAACAAGGTTAAGGCATACCTAAGTCAAACAAAATCCCGCCCAAATGGAGGAGAGACTTTCTTTTGAGTGCTTTATTCAAGGGTGACACGACTGAATCTAGCTACCAATAATATATTGAAATGTTGTCCCGTTCCCACTCTTTTTGGAATATATATATATATATATATATATTTTCTTTAAGCTGGAAAAAGAATAAAAGAATGCTATAGTACAGTGGAAAGAACGAGTGTCAGTGAAATAGATGATCTAGTTCCTAGGATGGGAACATTCCTATGCTCAATGCAGGGAGGTGAAGCTGGTCAAGGACACTCAAAGGGATGTTCCTTCCATGGGTCTGAGGGTGTGTCAAGTTGCAGAAGCTAAGGGATTGCAAGTTTGAGTTTGCAGAAGACATGGTCAAAAAGTGGCTTAAACACGAGTCCAAGTGAAGCCAGCTCAAGGCCAAAAGGTGCAAATGGTCAAAATGCAATGCAGTAGTACAACTCAACACAAAGGAGCCTCTAGGGTATAAGGCCAGAATGAAGCAAAGAAGTAAAGAGGAATGAGTCTTCAACGCACAAGTCATGGTGGGACTAGAGAGGGCTCTCTAGCCTACTCAATAAAATAGCATGGGCAACCAATTTCAATGAGGTGCTAACTACGATGCCCATGTAAAGGATGGCTCTACCATCGTGTCATGATTTAAAAATTAGTGAGTGAACATGGTTTACTAACCATAACACGATGGGATCGACCCTATGGCAAGTGTATCGACAAATGGAGGCTAGTATGAAAAATGCAACGGAAAAAATGGTTTCCCTAACCTATATGCCAGTGAGTAAATGATACCTGCCATGACGGGTCAACAGTCATGGAACCATTGTGAAATTTCCTAAGAAGCATCCAAAATTTCCTGAAAAGCAACTTATTCCCAACAATCCAAGCTCACAAATTAAAAGATTCATGAGACGAAAAAAATCAAGTTTTGAAAAAATTTGACATTTTCAAATCTTATAAAATGACTTTTGACTCACCATTTATACCATTTGTGTTGAGAGCAAAAGCTGTGGAGAAAAAAGAGCAAACTTGCCCCCCAAAGAATTGGACCGTTCAAATTGGATCAAAATCATCAGGTAACCCCCAATTATACCTTGCATTACTTTATGATTATTTTTATAAATTTTGATTGAGATTTGACCGTAGGAATTTATGTTAAAAATTTCAACGCGGCGTATACGTGGGTTGGATATTATAAACCCACATACACACAAGCCCTACATGAAACTATGTATGAAAGGGACTCGTGTATACGCGGTTTGAAATTTAGACACAAAAATCTAACGATTGAAACTTAATTTTCTTTCAAGATGACAATCACATGGAAAGAGAGGGAGCATACTACCATTGATAATGAATTTATGAATGATCAACAAGGCTTAGATGCATTGAGGGGATGTGGCTTATTGAAATTTTTCAAAATACCAAATATGAAGGCCAACACCCACTTGCTTGAAATGTTAATCCACTATTGGAGTATCGAAGATGATGCATTTATGATTGATCAAATGCCTTTGAGGATAGAGGTAGAAGATATTTACTTTATCACTAGTCTCTCCTGGAGAGAAGAAGTTGTACATTCGACTGGCCGGACACGAGGTAGTCTTTCAGTGGAAGACTACGTACATATATATTGTCTAGGGCATCCAGAGAAAATTGGAAGTGAGTTTCCAATAAAACATGTGGAGAGCTTGTCCCTAAGGATCTTACTGTTCACCATAGCCAGGATAAATGAATCAGCCTCAATGCACCAAGTGTCATGAGTATCCATGATCTTGGCCGTGGAGTGTCTCACTACTGTTTTTGATTGGTGTACACCTCTTCTTACTAATATGAAGAGCCAGTTTTCCTCCATTCATAAAGGACAGACCAAAAATTTTGGATATGGGACCATTTTGTGCTCCTTCTTCGAGAAGGTTCCTAGGCTACATCCCAAAATATTAGTTTCTATCAATAGCCCCCGAGATCCTCAGATGGGAAGGTAGGCCAACCTGATGAAATGCCTTGGAGGCGGGGACGTGTTGAGGACTGCATTCAATGATGAGTTCTTCTCCTGGTGGGAACAAAAAATCATCGTTGTGGACGACTATCCCTATGCTGGCATGGATTTCAGAGGAGATCTGGATTTGGTACTGCCACCAAACGTAGCATGGGGAGAGATAGGTAACCATTTTTTAAGTTTTATCAATTTTAAGATTTTTTTATGTTTTTCAAATATGAAAATGAGCTCAAAGATATTTTTATGGGATCAAAATATTGATATAATGATCATGTTCCAGATGCGGGTCTGGTACGACCAAACGGATTTCCATGGCACAGGCGTCACGGAAGAGGTGCCGAAGAGGCGGTTGCTGAGACAGGGAGGATCTTATACATAGTCCAAAGAAACTTGGTGAGATTGATCACTAGGTAGCGATGGTGGTCGTAGAAGACCTTCCTGAAGAGATGCAGCGTCGCGTGGTAGGAGTAACACGAGACTGGGTTCGCATTCTTCGGCGTGTGGCCAACACAATGGTCACCTTCTTAGCTACTTAGCCTAAGCCAGGTCATAGATAGACAAGACATGATTATGGGCATTTAGTCCCGATATTGTATATTATTTTTGAAACACTTTATGTGCACACGGGCGGTTTTATGATATATATATATATATATATATATATATATATATATATATATATATATATATATATATATATATATATATATATATATATATATATATATCAATGGTCACCTTCTTAGCTACTTAGCCTAAGCCAGGTCATAGATAGACAAGACATGATTATGGGCATTTAGTCCCGATATTGTATATTATTTTTGAAACACTTTATGTGCACACGGGCGGTTTTATATATATATATATATATATATATATATATATATATATATATATATATATATATATATATATATATATATATATATATATATATATATATATATATATATATATATATATATATATATGTATATATATGTATATATATATGTATATGTATATGTATATATATATACATATATATATATATATGTATATATATATGTATATGTATATATATATTTATATATATATATATCTATATATATATATATATATATATATATATATATATATATATATATATCTAGTTCCAAATTCTTGTTGTTTGTTTTTATCTTGATGAATGATTGATATCACAAAAATTCCCAACAAAATATGCACAAAAATATAATATATACAAAGAAGTAATTGCTTGGTCGAAACCTAAGAAAAATGCCTCTTAAGGTAGATCCCATAAGGGGGCTCTGCCAGCGTGTTCCTAGAGATATTTATAGGTACATTCATTGAGCCAATCAATATATTACCTTCGGCAGATAACTGTGTTGGAGCCAAAGGAACCGTACAAACATCGCTAGTAGGTAGATTCGAGGACCTAGATTCGACTTCATGCAAAGGAGGACAAAAATATGAATGATGATGTAAATATTCCAATGGTTGATCTACAACCATCATTGCTTCGAATATTTCTTCGTCAGATGGAAAAATTGTATCTAAGCAATCCAAAGCAGAAGTGGAGTTGAGAGTCCATGTAGGAGCCACATCACCATCTATCTCCTTTTCCGAAGAAGGAGTGGGATGGTCGTCTATAGATTTATCGATAGATTCATATATAAGTTCTGCTGCTGACATAGGAGATTATATTCCACCCACCTTCCCTTCATCTGATGTGGTCACAAATGATGGTAAGGTCCCAGGATCCGAAGAATAATGAGTTTGAACAAACTCTTTCCGTAAAGGATCCTTGGGGGATGAAATTGTCTCGATTCTAGTTGTAGAAGGCGGAAGATCAAATACACCCATCAAGGAAGAATACATCCCAACTCCTAAATTCTCTATAGGTTGACGAGGATTATCCACCATTGGGATGGTAGAATCCGAAGTTGCATGAGGATCACCTGGAGAATAATCCAATTGATCAACTTTAACAATTCTCCCCTCGTGAGGAAAACAAAGGACGCGAAACAGAGTCGAAACTACGGCATCCATTTCATAAATCCAATTCCGTCCTAAGAGGAGATTGTAATCAAGGTTGGCATCAATGATTTCTACTTCAACATTAACAACATTTCCTCCAACACATATAGGAAAGGTTGGGATAATCCCGTGTGGCATATGAGAATGTTCGTCAAATGCTGTCAAGAGAGTGGGTGAAGGAACAGCTACAGGTGATCCAATTTCCTTCCAACATAACATAGACATTACGCATGTGGAAGCTCCCTCATCTATAACTGTCCGAAAAATATTGGTTTTCCAATAAGTAGACTTTATCTTGAAAGCCATATGATGAGGAAGTCTCTTTTTGACATTGAGCATATCAAAAGTGAGCGCCAAAGAATTTTTGGATCTACTGCCCCCATTACCGAAAGAAAAACACTTCATTGAGCTGGACACGACTAGAGTACCTCTAAAGCATACATAGCGCAAGGACTCTGAGCTAGATCTTCTACAATGGAGTAGCTCTGGGCTACCCTAGCATTAGGGTTGATAGTCATGCACTTGGCAGAACCTTTAAGTATCCGAGGTATAGACTCAATAGAGGGTCACTCAATCTGAAAGGGTTCCATAGTTCCAGGAACATATTTATCCTTAGATGTTTCTGCTTCACCATAATCCCGTGACCGTGTAGCCACATTGACATTAGAACTCATCATGAAAACATTTGAGGAATTTTCCCCCTCCTGGTTGCCCCCTGCAGAGGTACCAGGATTTGAGTTCGTGCCAGCAAGTAGTTGCTGCCCTTGGGGGAAAGGGTTAGTTAAGACAGCTTGGGAGCTAGAAGACCCTTGCTACACTAACAAGCGTTGAGCATCTTGAATTTTCGGGCAGAGATGAGTCAAATGATCTCCACTGCACAACTTGCATGGAAATTTAACTTTCTTCTTAGACTCATTTCTACCCTCATCGGCACCATCATTGGGCTTGTTTGCATTACCCTTCCCATCCTGATTCTTCTTTTTACCTCGTCCCTTCTTCTTCCCATCGGAATTTTGATTTCCTTTGGGGTTAGAAGCCTGAACGGCATTTACAGAAGAAGGTTGGGAAGGCGTAGGAGTAGATGGTGCAACCTGATTGGAAGAAGCAGTTTGTAGATAAAACTGTTGTAATTGGTTTAAAAGGTTCACTGCATTTGCATAAATCAATCCAACAAGACCATCAGCATGAGGGCCTGGCTTCAGTTTGGCTATATCAACCATGGATTTGGGAGCATCGGACAAGATTTTCTTAAGAGTCCCAGATTGAGAATATATCAGTTTTAACTGTTGGGCGTGAAAGATAGCCTGCTCTTTTGAATAGACGCCAGACATAGAAACATCCTTGGAGATCTTGGGTTGCAATGATTTTAAAAACCATTCGAGACGGAATTCAGGTGGAATTTTAGCTTTAATGAGCTTCTTTCTCCATCTCCATTCCTGGATATGATCCGAAATGTGAGTAGCCGTGTCCTGATGAAAATTGGCTAGAAGTTTAGTTCTGGCTTCGTAACGGACAGGCAACTGAAAATGGTTTAAGAAAATGTTAGCCAAATCGATGAAAGATGTAAAGGTGCCCCCTGGCAACTCTATATACCACTTAGTCGCATTCCCAGTTAAAGTGCGTTGAAATAGTCTCAACCTAATCGAATCATCGATCAGGGAGTTAGATGAACACCATAAATGGAACGTGGTTACATGGTCACCCGGGTCTTCACCACTATTCCCTTCAAATTTTGGAATATCCGATGGAAGTTTCGTTGGGACTGGAGGCCAAGCCAAATTGTATCTGATTGGATCATTCATCAACTTAGTAAAGTCTGGCAGATTAAGCGTGGCCAGAAAAGGAAGTCGTGTAGGACCTTGGGGATTCCAGCTAGATTGGGCGGGGTTTCTAAAAGTCTGAAAAGAATGACCTGGATTTTGAAAGGCACCAGGTTGCCTAAAGTAACTAGTAGAACCCACTGAACCAAAAGGTGAACCTTGTGGTCCAGCAAAACTTGGAGTTTGACCAACTCTAGCCAAAAAACCTCCGTAACCGGCAAAGTTTCCCCCTAACGAATTATTGTAAGGAGCTAACAGCCCCTGGTAAGGATTCCAAGCATTAGCTAAGGGTGGAAAAATTCAAAATGAACTGATTGAGGAATACGGGACATTCCCTTATTGGCCGAAAAACGAATTCCCAGCTCTTACCCCACTAACCGCAGCGTTAGTCCAACTCTGAAAGGGATTGCTACCTTGACTCGTGAAGAAAAAAGGCGTAGATCCTACCATCGGATTGGAATGTGGTATATGACAACTTCCAAAAGGGAAAACCTAAAAAGAAGTTGATCCACTCATCATGGACCTAGAGGCCGTTGATGGTACATTCAATGGAGTTTAAGGAATACCTTGAGAGGGCATTCCAAAAGGGAAGAATCCAAAACTGGACACATTAGCTTCGGAACTTCCACTCGTTGACAGAATGGAAGTGGACCCAAATAAGGATGTGCTAGCAGCAGACCTGTTATAGACATATTTGGGCACTTCAACCCCAATCACATATGTTGATAAACTGAGGGCTCTTTATCCCCTAAAAGTATTGTTTCATACCCTAAAGGATCATGGTCGACTGATTACATCATTTCCCAGAAGTTCCACTTGAAAAACCACTCAAAACTGGCCAAAACTGGACCATACTGACTGCTCCATGGTCAAGGTGCAATGCATACTGACTGCTACACTAGCTAGGTGCGTTGCATACTAAAAGAGCCTTCTGTGGGGTGCGATGAGTGAGAATAAACAAATGGCAAAGACAGTTTGCTAAGTGGATGAGCAGGGAATCTTTTAGAAACTTCTCATATGATACTTACCTCTCTGAATTCACCCAGGGATGAGTAAGAGATCAAAGAAATATCCAAGTGGAACCAAGAACTATCAGTGGAATGACACTAATTAGAAACCCAGAGCTGACTCACACCCTTGAAAGACATATATATATGGATCCCTCATCTGAGAGATCGGAAGGTTGGAATTTGGTCATTTGTAAGGAAGTGTTGTTGGTTTCTCTTTGAGAAATAACATTGTATTGTGGGGTGATCTTGCTTTTCATGAGGTGAAGAGGGCTTTGATGCTGGGAGGATGATGTTGGATCAGACAGCTAGGTTATAATACTCTCTTCTACTATTAATAAAGTTATTTGAGTTTTCCTCCATATAATCGTGTATTTGTGAATCTTGTTATTTGTGAATGCAATCATATGGTCAATGTATTTCTGATTCTGCATTGTTTATGATATCATAGATTGAGATGCTTTGCTAGTGTTTTGTTGCTTTGCCTTTACAGATATTCTGTAAAGCGGGACAAGTAGGAGAGGAGTGGCAAGCTCTATCAGAGGAGAGAGGAAACAAGCAAGGATCCAAGCGGAATATTTAGGTTGGTCCTCTTTTTCTTCTCTCTTATCTATCATACATAAAGGAAATCGCAATTTACTTTGATTGTTTGTTTCTAAGATAGCTACCTGTCGTAGTGGGACTAGCATATCAAAAAGGCACTTGTTTTCTTAGAAACAAGACCCAAATAAGGATGTAGAAGGGATGGAAATATTTCCTCCCCCTTGTACTGATATAGGAGTCTGCATACTCGTAGCACTCATGGTGGATGCCATGCTTCTAGCAGTGGTCATCGAAGGGATAGATGTGTGTGGACCTGGGCTTGAAGGCCTGTGTGTCGGAGTTCCAACGTATAAAAATACGTCTAGATGATCAGAAGGGAGAGGAGAATTCAAAGCCGCAATTGACTCTGAGAGCTCTTCTACCTCAATATTATCTTCCGACTGGAAGAGCACTCGAGAAAGAACTGGTGTGTTCCTCTCTAACTCTGTAGTAGTACCAGGTCTATTTTGTACACTAATGCTCCCAAGTGGAGGATCAATCTCCATTGTGCCAGCCGCCACTGGTTGAAAACCACTGGCAGAATCGCTCCTACGCCTTCTAGGAGAACGCTCTGGACTCGTAGGTGAAATCCCATGAAGTCTACAAGACCATCTAAGTGATCGGTCAACCACTTTGAATTATTTTAATAAGATCTACATAAAGACTCAAGAAAATTGAAAGCTAGGATGACTAGGAGCACAGAACACACACTAAAAACGTCCCTAAATAATTCAGCAGTCAAACAACTTCCAAGTATTTCCACTCCGGGTGATTAGGACCAGACACCAAAATATAAGAAAGTGAATAAAAAGGGTTTTCCGAAAATAGACTGGGGTAATTACGCCCTAGCTCTACTAGCGAAGGTACCAGAGGTAGTTACGCTGACTTCCAAACAACAGCCTTTGCCGGTGCAAGCCCCCAAGCTTCGCAAGGGTGCCTTCCAGAAGTACCTTTGAACGTGATACAACGTCAACCTCAGGTGCCACAGGATTTCCCTCCGCAACCACCTATGTAGATCCCTAGGATTGGCAACTAAAGACACCAACTCATATTAGAAGCTGGGCAGAACAGTTGTGAGGTAAGATCTGACAAGTAAAAGAGGGGGTATCTCTTGTCCTTATCTTCACGAACCCTCATGCTTAACTCTGAGTCACGGAGCTTTCCCGGTCTCCCTAACACTATTGGATTTCACTCTTTATTCAGACTTATATGTTTTACAATTTAGAGTGGCCTTGGAGAGTTTACTCTCCTCTCGCCTAATCCAAGGCCCTAAATAAACCTAAAACTTGTTGGTGTATCTGATTGACAATATAAAAAGTTCTAGTTTATTTTATTAAGCACTTGATTTTAAGTGGTTGTTCTTTTAAGTCAAGGGACAATATGGAAATGAAACTGATGGTGTTTTTTATGACTCAAAAGAAATTAATGAAAAACTAACTTATATGCAATGCACTTGTTTGTTCTTCAATGAAAAGTAACTTCTACTTGGGTTCTAAGAAACTTCTATAAAGCAAAAATCTTTTTCTTTTTCTTTTCTTATAGCAAACTTCACACTCACAAAAACTAAAAGACTATTGATGCTTTAATAATGCAAAACTACCCTAATGCAAGGTGTACATGATAATGAAAAATCCTAGATTACTCTAAGAAGTGATGAAAGCAATTGTTTAAAACTTTTTAATAAGACAACTTAAATGTTTGAAGAGAATGCAAGTTTCACATACAAATTTTCCTCCAAATAAGCAAGGCAAATCTCAAAAAATCACAATTCACTTTCACAAAACCAAAGAAACCAAAATCAAATTTGGCAAAAGAAAGCAAAAACAATGTTTTTGAAGAACTTTTCTTTTTCAAGAAGCAATAAAAACAACTTTTCAAAAGCACTCAAAATGCTACCAAAGACTCAAACACTGAAAGCAAAGCACAAGGAAACTTTGTAAGTTACCAATTCAACATGAATGAGAACTTAAACAAAATAGGTGTTTCAACTTGCACTAAACGATCCAAAAGTAGCAAAAAGAGCTTGGAGAAACTGATCAAGAAATCAAGAAAGACACACTTTCAAATTGAACAACTAGAAACTTTCGAAAAGCAAGAAAAAGTGTATGGCCACAAAAATGACGAGAAGCAAAGCAAGCAGACCAACAATGAAGTTTGACACAAAGATCGCAAAAAATATTATGTCCTGAAAGACCAGAACAATAAAGAAACTCTATAAGAAGCCTTGTGTGTTCAAACAAAAATCATAAAACTTACTCAAAAGCAAACTGAGGCAAAAAACTTTTCAAAGCAAGAGAGAATTCAAAATAGTAAGCTCACTGAAAAATTAAAATCTGAAGACAAAAACTGACCACTCAGAAACCACACAAACCAAGAAACAAATCTTTCTGGGCAAAAATATTTGAAAAAATCATTCAAAAAATCGTATACGCAACTGTGTCCCTACACAAGTGCGTGTACACGCACTTCTACCAAAAGAAACTCATGTATACGCAGTTTCAATTCACAGAAACAAGTATGTGTACGCTTCTGTAAATAGAAAAAGGTGCGTATATGAAGTTTTACAAGAAAAATAAAAATGAGACCTGACGAAAAAGATCAGACTTGAAGTCTGAGTTCCTACAGGAGCAGGCAATACAGTCACAACAAGCAAACTAAGAACTGAGCCCTGATTGGCACTGAATAACCCAAACTAGGAATAACAAGATTGTTATCCCCAATGGAGTAGCCAATTTTGTTGAGGGAATAAGTCCCCTAGGGCTTTGGGTCAGAGCCCTCGTAGAGCAGGAGTAATCTACAGCAAGAAACAAGCATTCGACTCAGGCAACATGCTTAAACAAACTAACTATGTGAGGATGAACATACCCGAATGTCCTTCATTTGGGTAGTTCCAGCCAGGGTTCAAACCCTCTGCAACTCCTGATGATCTTCGAAACTGCAAATCAACCAATTCGAATGCACATAGCAACATATAGATAAAGAATTTTAGTGAAACCAACTTTATATCACATAAGTAGATGGTTAGTTATACATTGAAATAGTCATTCATATATGAACCTTAACAATAACATCTAATGCATAAACAAAGTCGATCTCAGGAACAAGACAACGTTTCTTTTTATTGTAGAAAACCATAGTAAACATGGAAAGATTTCACCTAAGTCTTCATCTTCCGGCTCCAAGCGGAACCGTCCTCCAGGTCCATCCAATCCCAGTGTTCAACAGCGTCCTTCCATAACCAATACCATGATATCTCCAACAAGTGAAATAATATCAACTCAAGGAAACAAGGGTTTCCTGAACTTGGGGAACTACTTGAAGCATAGGGATACTTCAGACTTGATCAAGGGATAATCTCAGTATAGTAATTCTATCATTTCCCTCCTCCTTAAGGCCTTCCCATTGAAGTCTTTTTATACTTCTCCCAAATTAGTTTTTTAGTTGGGAAATAGTTGGGAACAGTTGGGCCACGGGCACTAGGAGGTAATCAACAAGTAAAACTTGTGATCTTCGCCCATAATTAAGGAAATTTAATTTTTTTAATTGTTTTAACATATATACGTGGGTTGGGTATTGACTAACCCGCTTGTACATGCTTTTAACACAGGGAAAAGTAGCTTTCAAGGAGTAAAACACTGTTTTTAAAATATTTGGACCAAGTCTGGAAGGATGGGTTGCCCTAGGCCATAAACCAAGCATCACAAATACCAAGGGTGATATTTGGAGCTATAACAAACATGTCAAGGGGATCTCCCCAGTAAGAAGTCCCAATTAGACCTCAAACCATTTGGTGTAGGAGTCCCAACAATGGGTCGTAAGGTAATGCCTTGACCATGATGTCGCACAGAGACAAGTAGAATAACTTTGTTAGAAGCAAGGGTGTGACTGATGCAGTGAGTTAAAGAAGGTGTATGAGAGGTTCCAACACTTCGAAGGAGGAAGGAGGTGAAGGTGAGTTCTAGGTTGAAATGGATCAGTCCCAATTCGGCTAGGAACACACAACACAAAGGACATGCACAGCTTCCGACGGAGTAGTCCACTTGGATGCAGCAGTCACATCATACAAGGTAAGATAACACGTACATCACTTATGGATCATTCTGAGACGAGTGCGATGGTTGTTATGGCAAGTTTCAAGTGAAAGATTTGTCTGATGTCCAGCAGAGCAGTCGAGACGAACAGTGAAAACATTAACAACATATGCAATGCATTAACAACAAGATTCATATAAATGCATGTGAATCAGTTCATACACAAGTACGTAAGTTAAACAACATATATCATTAAAGAAACCAGATCATTCCAACGACAATAATAACATATGCATGAAAATGTGTTGGCTTTTATTATATAAAGAAGTGTAAGTCACAATCATACAATACATCCATGTAAACTTGCTAGCCCCAACAGTGGAACGTTACAGCCACATCTGCCTACTCCTCCAAAGAGATTAACTAGCTTCATGTAGTGGAGAAGCCAAGACGTGTTACAATATTGTCCGAGCTTTATCCAAGATAGTCTTATCATAAGCTTGGCTGACCAAAATCCCTTACAATGAGTTATGAGGGACTATTTATAACAAAGGGTGAGGTGATCCTTGACATTCCCCTTTGTGACAGTTCAACTACCCTCATGACTCTTCACCTACTCTATCACTGTTACATCCAACTATTGACACTTGACTTACACTTGACATGACTCAACATTAAAATGCACATGTACTCATGTGAGACAACATGGCTTGAGCAAGCCTTGCAAGACATCACTGACACTCGGTCCGATGTGATGAGACTAACTCTTTGACATGCTTGTGATGGTGAAGGTGGTGAGCTGATGCCAAGCTTGGTCATCTTTGATGGTGTGCATGCACCTCATGGTGACATCTTGCTGAAGAAAACTCTTGCCTCCATTGCAATCGGTGCATTGGTTTGGCCCCTTCATCCAACTCGTCTACTAGCATGCGCATGGTCTTCTTGGGTACGATTGAACCACAAACACACTGATGCATAGTGTCTGTGTTAACCTTCAAGTGTGTGTTGGTGGTCATGCACATCAACTTGTCGAAGTACATGTTCAACCCTAGTTGTATTTGCTTCTTGTCTTCGCCTTGGTGAGTGTGTTGAATGGGTTGGATTGCATGTGTGCGCTCAACGACATGCATGCTTCTGAATCCCTTGCATGCAATCAACAACACTACTCACCATGTCTGCTTTATGTCAGCTATTGGTATGGATCCTTAAGTTGTACGGGTGCAATTTCATCCTTGAGTGCATGTGGCACCCATTGTTATTCCTGTTCCTGTTGCAGCTCATTTGTCTATCTGTGCAGCTTCATGTTCTTCCTAAGTTGTTGCTTCAACACTTGCAACTCCTTCTTTGTTCCATCTTCTATCTTTGCCTGATATTCATGTCACATCGTCACTTCATAACCAGAGTCTCCAAAGTTGCTTTCATCATCAATGGACCTGCTTGAGCTTGCAGCCTTGTTCTGCCTCTATGTTGTCAACAACCCTCCTCTTGCATTTGTATCATTTGGTATGTTGTCTTCAGCTGATGTTCATGATGCTGCTCATTGTGATGTTGTTTTTGTCATATCTTGATGTCCTTGTCTATGAACAACTTGATGTCTTTGTGGGTAGGTAAGTCCATAGACACTTGACCGACTACATCCCCAAGTGTGTTTTGAATGGTGTATTCGTCTCTGCTCTCCTGGAAACCATTGTACCTATACTGTTGAGAGGCAAATGAACACCTGTGATACTTGGAGACACGGAAACACTCATGGCAGAAAATTTGTCAATTGAAAACCAAAATGAACATGAGAACTGACTTGCAACCTACTTGGTTAAATGATCATGAAGGTTGCGCAATTTCAGTCGAGAGGTCGGGAGACCGACTACCAAGACTACACAAGGCACAGTCTGGGCTATTGGGAGACTGACTGACTGCTAGAACTGCACAATGCACAGTCCATTCTAGCTGCTGATTGTTGGGATTGCACAATGCCCAATTCCAGATGGGAAGGACTGTTGGGCTAGGGATAGATTTGCACAATTTCTTGGGCCAAGCAACCGTTGTCCTCTAGAAATGTGTAAAACAATCCTAGAGGTCAGTGTTGGGCAGGAATGTGTATTTCTAGTGAGGATGGAGAACCTTCCTTTCTAAGATTGCACAATGCAGCCTTGGTGGGGCAAAGTCCGGGCCAAGGTTGGCTCGACTCACCGACGAGAAACTAAAAGAAAATAAGACAGTGAATGCATGGTGACACTAAGTGATAACATAAGTGATTGATAGTGCACGCAAAACATGAATGAAATTTTCAGCAAATAGATCAACATGCATGTGTGTGAGGCAGTTCGGTGAATGTCCGTGCAAAACAATTTCATGCATGCGACAGCAATGAGATAGCAATGAAAACTGAAATAGAGCTAGGACAAGCTAGCATACATGTAAACGATAGCAAGCATTTAAAGAAATCAAGCAAACAATACTCATACAATTGAAAACACCAAAAGTGATAGAAATGCAACACAAGGCATGGGAAATGAATTTACCCCAAAAGTTGAGTTGAATGTACCGATTGCTCCTAGATGTAATGTGGGATGTATGTTGGCTTGTGTGGAACTAACCCGGATTTAGAGGTGATTTAGCCAAGAAAATCCCGTTACTACTGACCCTTTTGGCAATAGTCTGCGGTGCATGGACTGAGGTCTCACCCAAAGTAGTATGGGAGGGTGCTAGAACTAGGTTTCCACACCCTAGGGATGTCTGATGGGCTTCTGGAGGTTTGTAGTCTGACCCGTCGCTACGCGCACTTGCTAGTGCTTTGCAACCCGTGTTGTTATTTCCGCGCAGCCCTATTCGGGGCGCAACCCATATACTACCCAAGTTCCTTGCTAATTAACTGATTACTTAACTTGTGTGTGTAAGATTTATCGTTATTACAGCATATTTAGAAATCATATCAGTGCACGCGATACATAAACCAATATAAACATAAAGAAGATAATGCACAAAAAATACACAAAGATAAGAATCAACTTCTCTTTATTAATCTTCAATCTCGATTACAGACTCGGCACCACCCTATGCACTCAGTTGTAGGGGTCCGCGCACTCTACTAGGCCTTTGTGCACTCAGCTGCAAAGCCTCTTCCTACTACTACGACCCAATACACTTAGAATCCTACTCTAAGATCGAACCATTCCTTCGCTATTCATTCTTCTCATCTCTTATCTTTTCAACTTAGAGCCTCACTCTATTTATACAATCCCATGATCCGTGGACCATGGGTAGGCCGACATGACTTTACATTATATTGCATTACCTTAGGGTGGATAGCCCTATGACTTAACCTCTACTTCACGCTCTACGCTCGTAATTCGCAAAGTCTTACAAAACCTTTGACTAAAACTTGGGCTTTGATCCCCAAAACATGTTGTGGGGGCATTCCATGCCCAACAAGCCCCCAACACAATCATCATGACTCATCCCGAGTCACTCTGCTAGTGCGGCGATCTTGGCATGGAGCCCCTCCAACTGTTCTCGTACTGCCCGGAGGTTGCCGTTCTGCTATTTGCTGGACCTATTGCTTGCGTTCTTATGTTGCTTCTTTGTGAGGCTCTACTATCTGTCTTAGCGCATATAGTCCCTACATTTGGGCGATCTTGCCCTCAATCTCGGTCGTAATGGTGAAGGCCTCATCAATCCAAGGCTGGATGCGTGCTTTGAGGAGGGCCTCTTTTTGTCTTCTGGCATCCACTTGCTCCTTCAATGCCCTTGCCTGCTGCATCTTAGCCAGTCGTTGGGTGAGGACGAGTGTTTGTTCCATTCCCTTGACACTGTCATACTGCTGCTACAGTTTGCGCACCTCTGTTTCCAGGCACTGTATGTTGGGGTCCTCCTGAAAGGATGTGAAGACATCAAACGCTTGGTCCAACATACTGGTGCAGTCCTGCACCGCCCTTCCAATTTCTTCCAATCCTGCCTAAATCATGCTAATGTGTTTTCTTTAACTTCCGAAGGAGTGGAAGGTTGTGTCTTCATCCGCAGCTCAACAATCTAGAGGTTCAGCTCCAGCTGCACTCATGTTATTTCCTCACGTGAACTTCAGACTCCACTTTCCAGACAATGGATCCACATCTTAGTTGGTAGGCCTACGGCAATGGATAATTCTGGAACGCGTCGGCACGCTTCATCCACTATTTGTGTGATCTGTCGATTCTATTCCACTAGCTCGTCATGTTGCAGGTTGAGTTATTCGATGTTGATCTTCTACACACTCAATACCTAGATCGCATGGCTTTCTCGGGTGCATAGCTCTATTATTATGTCATCCTGCAATTGGTACAATGTGTCTCGCAGAAATGCAGCCAAATTTAGGCCAAGTACCTTGATCTAGCCCACCACGGCTCTACCCTCGTCGCTCTCCGTTGTTAGTGCTCCTTTCGATAACAGTATGGTGTTGGCCATTTTTGTGCACAACAGTTGCTTTGCTACTAATGTACCTGCAGCGCCGTAGGCAGCTATTGTTCCTTCCTGTGGGGGCCGCACCTGAAGTTCCTGCAGCTGCACCCTTAGGGCCCCCAACACATTATGTTGCTCTGTCATAGCTTCCTGGAGCGTTCCCTGGTGACCTTGCAAACTATGTCATCAATGTCGTAGAGGTCACCCTCTATCAATGTAATTGGTTCAATGTCCAGTTTGGAAGCCTTGACCTTCTTTCACAGACCTGATCTTTCCATAACGCGCAGCCGTTTTAGATGTGTAGATGTTTTGCTCAAGTTCGTGCCTTCTGCTATGTCGTCTGCTCCTTGTCCTGTGGACAAGTTCAGGCCCCCTTCCTCTTGCATCGTGGTGGCCCTTGTTGCTTGTGTTGCTACTGCTTTGTCGGTGGCCTTTTCCTGCTCTGCAGCTACCTTCGCTACCTTGCGGGCAGCCCTTACCTCCGTGGACAACTATTCGTTACACTTCTATTGGGCCAACTAGTTGATACACAGATTGGTGGCATCCTTCTACTTTTGTGCCGCTATTCTATCCTGCTCTGCCAGATTCAGGGTGCGCCACTTGGGAGGCCATGAGTCGAGCATGGAGAATATGGCATCATCAATTGTGATGAAAGGAAGCTTGGTCTAGTTCTGCGCTAGATCCTTACATGCCTTGATATACACATTGTGCATATCTGCCTTGAAGTTTGCAAAGCTCCGCAGATTGTTGTACATTGTGGGGGATAGGCACAGCCTCCTATTAATCCACATCCAGATGCTTGCCTCCATGAGCACCTAGAAGATCTTAGTCTCGTGGATCTGCATGGCATCCTTCATAACCCAGAGCGACGCATATTTTGTAGCCTCTGGCAAGTCCTGTTCAATATGAGGGAACTGACTGTCCTCAGGCAGTTCCCCTGTCACCAATAAAATAGACAAGAGAAACCACATGTAGTGGAAGGTCTTTCCCTACTCTTGAGCTTCCTTGTAGTTAATTAGGAATTCTTCGCAGAGGAACCTAGCTGAGTTGAATTAGACCCCCTCCATGCATTGTTCTGCCAGCGCAACTACCAGCACTCGTACCTCGTCTCCGCAGCATTTTCTCATCACCTTCCTGGCCAGGAGTTGGGTGGCTACGCACACCCCTTTATCTTTAATGCTACTGATTGCATAGCCCCTCTTCTTCTTTTCCAATTTGTACTTCTTCTTCATGGCCTCTACAAGCGCCAAATCTCCGCTTTTTCCAGCTATCTCCACAGGGTCCTTTCCCTTACAGGGAAGCTGGGAAATCCTATGGATAAGCTCTACTGTGATGGGAATAGGCTCCTCTATCCATAAGTACCCATCATGAACTAGGAAAAGTAGCTACCTAATGACAAAATTATGATAGGTGCGCGGTGAAAGTGCGGAATCCATAGTAGGTGGAATAGTCCAGCTTTCTCCACATTGCGCAGCCATTTCTGTGGTTCTAGCATTGTAACTGACCCCTCCTTGCTCTGTTTCATGAGGTTCTCAGTCTCTAAATGTGGGAACTTCTCGTTGTTCACGAGGTCCCAGTCTTCAAATTTCATTATGGGCATGTGGCCCAAGACCCATCCCTCAAACAGAATTCCATCTGGGAGGAGCGGGGTTTGGAGTGCACTCTTAGTGGCATCCAAATCCTTGGGTACCTTAGCTTTCCCTTTTCATGGAGGAACGTACTAGGGAAATTTTGCTACAACGCACACTGGTTGGATGTCTTCTTCCATTTCTTCATCTGCCTCTATCTCATCTATGAGAGTCTGTAAGTCCTCCTCCTCATCATCTATCTCAATGGTGACCACCTTGCCCTTTTCTTCCATGGAAAGTTTACCAAACCACAGATTTCACGGGGAAATGTAGACTGGTCTAGCTGCCTGTTTTTCCTTCTTGGGCCTTGGAATCCAAGGTGATTTCAGAATTTTCGGCGCATCCCCAACCTAGACCATAGGGTTCTACGCTGCTTCCTCGGCGGTACTCTCTGCAAAACCCACACCTCTCCTGGTATCTATCATCTTGTTCGAACTGTCTGTGGTTTTTCACGAATTTGGGGCCTCAAATACCACTTGGTGCTCAACACTATGTGCTCTTCGTAATAGCTCAAATCTCAAATGAAAAAGTGTTGTCTCATGGCTAACCTTTGGAGTTTTATAGTGTCTTTTGAATTCGACTGTTCCCCCCCATTTTTGAGTCATTAATGCATTCTTTCCGGAAGGTCGTCCCAAATCTTGTCCTTAATTTGTGTCTTAAATGCCCTCCGCCTGCTCCATTTTGCCTTAAATTGGACATCCCATCATGAATAGTGACACCAACGGTCACTTCCGAGCCTACCTGCGTGGCAGCACAGCCCCCTATGCGTGGTCTTGATCCTTGTGACATGCTGGTTGTTTGGTCAATTTAGTGTGTTCTAAATTGCTATTTAAAATGTCAATCCGGGATTCGTAAACTGACGAAGTGAAGTGTACTATATGTACAAGATAACCATTTCCTTAGTCTTTTGTCATTTTTGAGTTTTTTAGTTTTCTTTTGGATTTATCTTTCCCTAATGTGTGATGGCGAAAATGAAAGTTAAGTATGGATGGTAATGGTGATTTCTACAGTGGTTTTCCAAACTAAAAAGTGCTCAAAAAGAAAGCTTTAAAACAACTGTAATGAAATCAATTCTTAAGAGGAAGTAAATGTATCAAACAGTGAACTAATGACAATGGCCCAATATCCTTGCTGCTGAATGAAAAATAAAGTAAAAACTGAACTTAAAGTAACTCAAACTAAAAGCAAAGCAACTAATTCACACTACTTCAACTCTTCTGATCCTTTACCCTTCAGCTCAATCTACCTTGTGGGAAGCAATCATGAACAAGTCAAGCAATATGATATCTAAATGGCAAGAAATTAAATTGCATAAAGGAAACTAATCACACTACTTCAACTCTTCTAATCCTTTACCCTTCAGCTCAATCTACCTTGTGGGAAGCAATCATGAATAAGTTTAAGCAATATGATAACTAAATTGCAAGAAATTAAATTTCATAAAGGAAACTAATCACACTACTTCAACTCTTCTGATCCTTTACCCTTCAGCTCAATCTACCTTATGGGAAGCAATCATGAATAAGTTTAAGCAATATGATAACTAAATCACACTATAATAAGTAATATTCGGATTCCTTACTAATAGAGTCACTTGACTATAGAAAGAAACCATAAACAAATGAGTAGTATGATGTCTAAGTAGCAGAAAAATAAATAAGCAAATCACAACTTGAAAAAGGACAGTGCTGGAATTAAACTTCAGAAAATGGAAATTAGCAGGAAGGACAAGATGATCTCATATGTCAATAGTTATCAAAAATATGAAAAATTTGCCCAGGCTGCCTAAGAAAACCTGTAGAAAAGCATTGATCAGCTGACAGCTATAAGAACATAGAAGTGAAAATGTAAACAGCAGTGAATTAAAAACATCAAAACAGCATGTTATATACAAGCTAATGATTATGAAAACAGAAACATAATAAAATCAAATGACAACTATACGGGGCTTTAGTGCGTAGGGGCCCTCTGCCACCTCAGCTCAGAAAAGTAGTCTTCTCATGTATTAAAGCAGCAGCAAAATATATAAAACAGAGTACAATGGGGTGATAATAGCAACAGTTCAAAAATTACATCGCAATAAGCTCCTACACAGCATTCATCAACATGTTATTTATAATGAAAAAGTGTTGAAACTAACTAACTGAATCCTATGCTATTAACTGTGTTGCCAAAGACACGTAGATCTCCTCAGCCGAGATCTAGCGTAACTGTCATCATGTCTATTAAATCTTCGGAGTGGTAGCTATTGGATTCAGGTTACGGGGATGATCTCCAGGTGTGCCGATGTCTCCATGGGCTGAGGACTGTGCCACGTAAACTTTCACGTGCTCAAAACAGAGACGTGCCACCGCTAAATTCCTTGGTTGGCTTTGCCTTTGACCCTTGTTGACCGTGACCTTCTATGGATGATTTGGCTGATTTGAAGGGACACGTTCCATGTACCCGTCACCTGTAGCTTGCCCATGTGGCTCGTTTCTTCATAGGACACCTATAGCATAGCCTTTAACAAAATGGCTGCGGAATCTTGTGCTGGCTGCGGAAACTAACGAGTTTCCGCAATTGCCTGAACAAAAATCTAAACCAAACAACAGTCATGAGCATAGTTAGAAAACCATGTCAGAAGCTCTTTTTAGACTATAATGCAATGATTTAACAACTTGATGGATGAAGTAAGTGGGAAAAAGAAGGCTGAGAGGGTGTATAGGAAGGTGCAGGTTTGAGGCTCAACATACCCCCACTGTGAAGGTGTTGCATGCCCTCATGCAACCAAAATTTAGCTATTTCCCTCTAATCCATATGTTCTGAGGCTTCTGCTAGGACATCTAGCCCTCTTTTCTTCTTCTTTGATGCTAACATCATCCTTGGTTTCCTGACTAGACATTTGAACTTGAGATTAATCAAAGCTCTGCTTAACTTTTTGCACTTCTTCTTCAGTTTCCTATTTTTCTTTAGCCACAGTCCTAAATGGAGCATAGTGTTATCATGGACAATCTTGTCTACCTTACTCTTCTCTTTGAGTGCTTCATTTTCCTGTTTGATATGCCTATTTAGGACTTCTAATTCAAATACTTCCTGTTTCAAAGACTGAACTTGTGCATCTAGTGGCAGAGTGGTACTTGGTCCTGCAGCTGATTGTTCTAAGGATTCCAGATAGTTATATACCTCTTGCTGATTAGGATCTACCTCAGGTGTCTTTTTCGGACTAAGCTCAAAATCTAGTGGAGGAGGAGGACTGCTTTCTCTTTCCGACCGAAAAGGGCTTTCATCATGTGGAGGACTTGATTCAATGCTTGGTTGAGCTGGAGATTTCTCAAGTGTCTCTTCACCTAAATCAATAAAGTGAGATTGTTTTTCTTGGGTTTTATTCACCTTTCCTTTTAGCCTAGTGCTCCTCCTTAAGTATGGACTAGTACTCTTCTCTTATGCACTCTGTTTTCCTTTTTGCTTTTTCTTTGCTATAGAAGCAACCTGAAGATGTACTAATATTTCTGACAGTGGTTGATAATCCTCCTCTATGAATTGCTCAGGGGATGGATAGACTTCTTGAATGGTTCTTTTGCCTTTTTCTTTCTTCTGTTTCTTATTTTTAGCTCTATCTTCTTCTTCTTTTTGGACAGTTTCTTGAGTTTCTATTGTAGGGGAGTCTTGGACTGTAATGTTCTTTTCTTTCCTCCTACTTTTCCTTGGAATCTTTGGTGGGCTACTTCCAGAGGCCTCAGATGGCTCTTGGAAGTAGTTTCTTGTCAAGAATTGCTCCCAAGTATCTTTAGTTTTCATCAACTGGTCCTCAATAAGAATTTTTATGAATCCATGATGGTGAAGATGAGATTCAATGTTGCTTATGTGTTTTTGAACTGTAAAACTCATCTTTTTCAAACTCAATAGCAGAAAATGAGGCAAATTAAGAGTGTGACCCTCTAGGAAATTCATCATCAGTCTAGCATGATACATATACATAGAACCAAAACGACCTTCACACGTAATAAATTTCTGGATGACTAACAGTAGACTAGACCATTCCTCTTTTAGTGCATGAACAGGGATGCCTCTTGTAAATACGGTGGTATCCATACCTTGGTTTTGTAGCATGATTCTCCATATCTGATCGTCCACATTTCTATTTTTAAACCACCTTTCACCTTCTTGAGGTAGGCCTGTGGCAGCTGCTACTGTGGCCTCAGTCACTGTAAACTTTAAGTCTCCAATCTCCACTGTTTGTCCATCAAAAGACCGTGCAAAAGCTTTGGTCACCTCCTTGTTATGGCCTTTAAACTTTTGGATAAATCGTAGCCATCTGGCTTTCTTCAGCAATTCCTTAGTTTAAGGATAACCTTCCAAGCATTTCAGTCCTTCCGGCTCTGCTCTCAGTAATTTTCCCATCCTCTGTTTTAAATTACAACTGAGAGTTCTTCTGCGTGTGAGGGTTCAGAAAAATGGCTTTGTTATAGGGTTTAGGATAGACTGTAGTGACTGCAGTCGGGGTTTAGAGCAAACTGTAGTGGCTGCAGTCAGAAATGGAGAACAAACTGTAGTGGCTGCAGTCGGAAATGGAGAACAGGGAATGGAAGTACCCGAATTATCGGAGGAACAAAGGGTGAGCAGTAGCAAACAAGTTCAAAATAAAATGCGGATGCATGCGAGGAGTATGGTATTAGTGGAGTGGTAAACGAATGGAATCGGATGACTGTGTATGAAATTTTTACACGTCTCAATAGACAGCTGCGGAAATTCCGGCTAAGAAGAACCGTAACACAATAGGTCACGTCTCAAGAGTACAGGTAATAAATGGAAGTGCAGTCAATCTTGAGTTTAAACTTGGAATAATCATGAGACCGTTGGAGAAATTAATGCAAGGTGTGTGGAGTGATATCGTGGAATAGGAGTGTTAGTGGAGCTAACGTATCAAATCATTGCACATAGTAGAACTTGTTATGGTTTGATAACTATGCGTAATTATGACTTGAATTGTTATTTGATAAGGATTTTTTATCATACCTTTGGAAACTTTGTCATTTCTTGCTCAAGGTTTCTAACCAATTGCTCTTCCTTGATGTCTTGGAGATGTCCCATATATTTAGCTCAATTACACCTGCATTTCATGATTATGGCACTAACAGTTAACTGTAAATTTGAAAACATAGTGATGCTGGCTGCGGAAATCGTTTCTGGCTGCGGAAACTGCTTCTGGCTGCGGAAACGGTTTCCAGCTGCGGAAACTGAGACAGCACCCCCTTAACTGCCCAAATATAGTTAGAGAAGAACTAGCTGAATGAAAATAGTCCTGAAAGGGACTTTTATTGATGAAATGAAATGGAATGAGTGGAATGAAATGAAAATGAAGTGGAGTGAAGTGAAATGGAAGTGAGAATGAGATGGAGGTGAAGTGAAATGGCAAATGAGATGGAGTGAAGATGGAAAGAGAAGGAGAGGAGATTTTTTTTGGAAAATACAGAGTGTCAGGTGTCCCTGATTTTCACTCTACATTTTCTGTATAAGACTGCCAATCTATGATTGGTTTTCAGGCTATACGATTTTTTTTATTTTTATTTTTTTTACTGAAAGAAACAAAGACTAGGCTGATGGGGGAGAAGGATTCTTCTCCACCGACCTTATTGCAGAATTCTCGTGGAACATTTTGACAAATTCCTCTTTTGAGAGTGGCTTATGATAAATTTTCAATCGGTGGCCATTCACAATGAGAGGAGTTTAAAATTCATCAATAGTCTTGATTCTTACCGCTCCATTGTTAAAGAATTTGTTAATCTCATATGGCCCAAGCCAATGAGTCTGAAATTTTTCTTTGAAGTCTTTAAACTTGGAATCAAACAGTAACGCCCAATCTCTCTCTTGAAACTTTCTCTCTTTGATGTATCTGTCATGCCACTTAGCTCTTTGATGTTGAACTAGATCAGTCCTTAAAATTGCATCTTGTCTGATCTCATCTAGCTCATTCAATTGCTCCATTCTGTGCTTTTGGGCTTCTGATAGATTCATCCCCAACTAGACTGCCATCTTGAGAGTCTTGACTTGAAACTCAATGGGGAGCAGGACTTCTTTCCCATAAACAAGTTCATAGAAAGAATGTCCTGTCGTGTTCCTCCATGTAGTTCTGTAGGCCCATAAGGCTTCAGGAAGCCTTTCTGCCCAATCTTTTCTGTGTAGATGAACAGTTTTGGTGATGATGCTTTCAAGAACTTTGTTTGTAGACTCCACTTGGCCATTTTATTGCGGATGGTAAGGAGTAGATTTTCTGTGGTTTATTTTGTATTCTTCCATCATCTTATCCATCAAGTTAGATGTAAATTGACTTCCCTGATCTGTCACAATTTCTCTTGGGACACCAAAACGAGTAAAAATATCCTCAAAAAGAAATTGAACAACTGAATTTTCAGTGGTAGAAGGCAATGATTTGGCTTCTACCCATTTAGTGATATAATCAGTGCATACCAATATATACTTCTTTTGTTTAGATGGTGGATTAATGGGTCCAATGAAATCTAAAGCCCATTTTTCAAAGGGTTCGATGAGTACCTGTGGTTGTAATGGCATTTCATTTGAAAGAGTCGGTCTCTTAACTCTTTGGCAACTGTCACACCTTCTGACATATTTTTTTGCATCTTTGAAAAGGGAAGGCCAATAATATCCTAAAGAAAGAATTTTATAGGCCGTCCTTTTGTCAGCAAAGTGTCTACCGCATGGTTCATCATGACATGCCTTGAGGATGTCAGGCATTTCATCTTCCCGAACACATCTTCTGATCACACAATCTAAACCTGTTTTAAACAATTCATTAGAAATCCATGAATAACTTGAACTCTCCTGAATAATTTTTCTTTTTTCACCAGGAAATAGATGTGGAGGTAGCTTCCCTGTAACCAAATAGTTAGCAATATCTGCATACCAAGGAGTCTTAGTAGTTACTGCAAACAAATATTCGTCTGGAAACTTATCCTCTACAAGAGAATCTTCGTTAGTATTTTGGATTCTAGACAAGAAATCAGCTACTATATTTTGTTTCCCTGGTCTATCCAACACAATAATATTGAATTCTTGTAAAAGTAAGAGCCATCTTGTAACTCTGCCATTAGTAACAGGTTTATTCATGAGATATCTAATTGCAGAATGATCAGTATGGACAAAAGTTTCATAGCCGTTATATAGTGTCTAAACTTATTGATTGCATGAACAAAAACTAAGAACTCTTTCTCATTCACAGTATAGTTTAACTCAGTGGGAGTCAAATTTTTACTGGTGTAGTAAATGGCATAAGGAACTAAATCCTTTTGTCCCAACACAGCTCCTAGAGCTGTATCTGAAGCATCTGTGGAAATATGGAAAGGAAGTTTCCAATTTGGACCTCTGAAAATTGGTGCTTCAGATATTCTTGTTTTCAAAGTTTCAAATGCAGATTGACAATCAGGACCCCATTTGAATTCACAGTCTTTTGTAAGTAATTTGAAGAGTGGAGATGCTATTTTGGTGAAGTTTTCAATAAATATTCTATAGTATCCAGTAAATCAAAGAAAACTTCTAACATCTTTTTAACAATTTGGAATAGGCAACTTGGAGATGACTTCAACTTTTGATCTATCAACTTTAATCCCATATCCTGAAATATGATGTCCTAAAACAATCCCTTCAGTAAACATCATAAAGCATTTTTCATGACTTAATGATAGGTTTGTTTCTTTACATCTTATAAAGACTTTTTCCAAATTCTCTAATGCCTCTTCAAACGAATTACCATAAACTGTAAAATCATCCATATAAACCTCTACACAATCATGGATTATATCAGAAAAGATTCCTAGTACTGCCCTTTGAAATGTTGCTGGTGCATTACATAATCCAAAAGGAAGTACTCGATAAGAAAAATTTCCCCATGGACAGGTAAATATGGTCTTGTCCTGATCTTCAGGTGCTACCTGAATCTGATTGTAACCACTAAAACCATCCAAAAATGAAAAATACTTTTTGCCTGCTAAAGTATCTAATACCTGATCGATAAAGGGTAAAGGAAAGTGATCCTTCAAAGTTGCTTTCTTCAATTCCCTGTAATCAATGCATACCCTCCATTTACCATTCTTTTTAGGTACTATAACCAAAGGAGAAACCCATCGGCTATCTGAAATTGGATAAATGAAGTTCACATTAAGTAACTTTTGGAGCTCTTCTTTCACTATCTCCCTAAGGTTTGGATTCATCCTTCTCTGAGGTTTTCTGATTGGTCTACTAGTTTCCTCAATGTAGATGTGATGAATGCAAGTCTTAGGGTCAATACCTTTCATATCGGTATACTCCCATGCAAATGCAGTAGAATGTTTTTGCAAGATTTTGGTTAGTTCTTCCTGTTATGACCTTTCCAAATTTTTGTTGATATTCAATCTTTTTCCTAGAAAGATCTCAATGGCGGAACTACCAAATTCTTCCATAGAGAAAAGAGACATTTGTCTAGATGATAAATACTCAATGTCAGAATCTAACTGAAATTGTGTGTGGTCATATTCTGAAGATGTTTCAAAATTTTCTAATGTGTTCAGAATTTGACTATCTTCACTAACTTCAGAAATGGTAAAGATAGGTTGTATAGTATCTTCATCATCAATCCATTCATTATCTCCTATTTCTGTGATTGCTTTTGCTGGAGGACACAGATTGAATTTCTTTGTCAAATTACCATCAGAAATATACATATCCCCGGACCTACAACTGATGAAAGCATCGGCTATGGCTAGCCAAGGTCTTCCTAAAATGAGAGGATGTCCTCCTAAATTACTCTTGGGAGTTAAAATCATGAAATCCACTAGATATTCCCAAGAGTCTAAGGAGACTAAAATCTAATACACCATCTGGTTTAATAATTTATTGATCTGAAAGTTGTAGTAAAGTAGGTGTAAAGAGAAGATTAGGAAGTTTTAGTTGTTCCATAGTCTGTCTACTCTTAATGTTGATAGCAGCCCCTAAATCAATCAAAGTATTTGGAATTTCAACCCCATTGATATGTGTTTTGACAATTGGACTACCGAGATCTACATACTTCTGCATAGTAATTTTTCCCATCATGATGTCTGCAATTTTCCCTACCAGGTGGATTCTTCTTGTGTCTCTAGGTTTCCTTCTTGGTCTTTTAAGACTCAACTCCTTTATTGTTTTGGCTAGAATAGGAATCTCTTTAATGGCTTGTAACAAGGGAATCTTGATACAGACATTCTTCAATTCATCTAGAAAATCATAGTCAGGCAACAAGATTTGTTTTTCCACCCCTTTGTCAATTTGTAATCTTTCAGGAAAAGGAGGTGTGGATGAAGATGCAGGTTGCTCAACTATAGGAGTTGTAGGGGTTAGTTCTTTTTCTTTCTAAGTGTTTGGGTTTTGAAGAGATGCTTCAGAACCCTTATTGGCTTCAAGAGATTCTTCCTCAGAAATGCTTTGATTTTGGGCATCTATAGAAGGTTTATCTAGAACTCTACCAGATCTGAGTTGTACATCATTGAGAGGAACAATCATATAGGCAGGAAATTGTTGACCTTCTATCATGTAAGCATTTTGAGGGTTTTTATTATTGAGGGTTGAGAAGGAAGTTTATTTGACTTCTGTTGGAATGGAAGCAAGAGTTGAGAATTTGGGTTTTGTTGAGAGGGTTGTTGTTGTTGAAATGGCAATGATAGTTGTGGGTTTTGATTTGGAAGTTGTGGAGCTTGTTGGTTTTTAAAAGATGGAGGATATTGATAAAATTGAGCAAATCTCCCATAAGGATTTTGCATACCTTGTACCCATGATTGAAAAGGATTTTGAGGTTGGGACCAGGGTTGTTGCCAAGGATTCCAATTTGGTGGGGGTTGAAAGTTCATAGAGTTGTTAAACCCTTGATTTTGTTGCCCCTGCCAAGGTCTCCTTGCAACAAAACAGAGAGACTCAATTTTATTTGGATCTTCTTGAAAGACAGATTTGAGCCCAGGAATTGAAGGACAATCCTTGGTCTCATGATTCTCTGAACAAATCGCACATGTTTCTACAACTTTTGCATCCAAGGGACATTCCCTGAGAGCATGTTTTTTTCTACATTTTGGGCAAAAGATGGCTAAAGCTTCAGCTTCTGCTTTCTGCTTATTATGGATCTTAAGAGTGTCTAGTTGCTCACTAAGACTCCCTAAGATATCAGTTTTGAATTCATCAAGAATGTTGCCAATCTCAGCCCTACTTACTGATCCAGTTGCAGATTTGTTTGCCCTGATGAGAGAAGGATCTCTAGGCCCTTTTCCAGTTTTAGATTTCCCTCTTCAGAGATGGACACACAGTTCTGCTATGTCATGAAGTGGAAGTTGAGATATGTCTCCTTTTCCCATCATGTTCAAAATATCTATCCATTCATCTCTAATGGCTTTTAATAGAAGGGCTTTCAAGGTCTCCTCATCTAAGTTACTCATTTTTGCTCTTTTCAGATTGTATTGGAATCTTTCAAGTAAATCCTCCAAGTTTTCATCTTCTTTTTGTACCATTTTAAATACTTCATCCTTGTGGTTGGTAGGCATACAATAATCCATGTATCTATCCAAAAATGTTTGTTTCATATCATTCCAAGTCCTAATGGATTGAGTTAGTAATCCCATGAACCATTTCAAAGCAGCTCCTTTCAGTGTTGAAGGAAACAGTTTGAGTTTTTGAGAGTCTTCCAGATAATCATAGGTTCGACACACGACCTCAAACTCAAATAGAAATGTTTCAGGATCTTCATTTCTTAACCCATGAAAGTTTGGGAGGACAGATGGTGAAATATTTTTCATTGTTGCTCGAGAATCCTCATCGACTATAAGAAATCCAAATGAGTTGTCTCCATCCCTATTTCCCCCATTGTTACCTCTACCTCCTCCATTATTTCCTCCTCCTCCTCCTCTACCTCTACCTCTACCAAATCCGTTAACTCCCTCTTCTATCATGGTAGTTTTCTCAGAGATTTCAGAGTCCTCTGGTTCCTCTACTAATGGCAAACGAGGAGGAATTTCTCCCTCTTCTTCCTCAGGTGATTCTACTTCTTCAACTACAATGTGTCTCCCAGTAGAAGAAAAGAAAGGATCTTTTCCTAATTCAGATTCAATGGATGGTGAGGAAGAGTCTCCTAACTCAACTACTATCTCTTGAATTCCAGGAATCCTAGGGCTAGGAGTATAGGTTGGAGATGATGGAGGTGTCTCTTGTCTATTCCTTAAGGTAGAAGGAGTTGTAAAAATCGAACTCTTGGCTCTAGCTAAAAACCTTCCCCTAGAATCTCTTGCTCTATGCATGTCATTTTTTATTTTTCTTCAAGTCGGGCTAATAATTCTCTTTCTGATCTTCCAGGTCACTCTAGGTGCAAGAAGAGAGAATACTCAAGAAACTATTAAACCAATAACTTTCTCTTTTTTGGTCCTCCAGATCACACTAAGTGAAAGAAGAGAGCATACTTTGAGAGGTTATCAATTTTCCTTCCTTGAAATTTTCTTATTTTTTTTTTAAGAAATTGGCTACCTAATTTCACTTCTCCGACAACGGCGCCAAAATGTTTGGTCAATTTAGTGTGTTCTAAATTTCTATTTAAAATGTCAATCCTGGATTCGTAAACTGACGAAGTGAAGTGTACTATATGTACAAGATAACCATTTCCTTAGTAATTTGTCATTTTTGAGTTTTTTAGTTTGTTTTTGGATTTATATTTCCCTAATGTGTGATGGCGAAAATGAAAGTTAAGTATGGATGGTAATGGTGATTTCTACAGTGGTTTTCCAAACTTAAAAGTGCTCAAAAAAAAGCTTTAAAACAACTGTAATGAAATCAATTCTTAAGAGGAAGTAAATGTATCAAACAATGAACTAATGACAATGGCCCAATATCCTTGCTGCTGAATGAAAAATAAAGTAAAAATTGAACTTAAAGTAACTCAAACTAAAAGCAAAGCAACTAATTCACACTACTTCAACTCTTTTGATCCTTTACCCTTCAGCTCAATCTACCTTGTGGGAAGCAATCATGAACAAGTCAAGCAATATGATATCTAAATGGCAAGAAATTAAATTGCATAAAGGAAACTAATCACACTACTTCAACTCTTCTGATCCTTTACCCTTCAACTCAATCTACCTTGTGGGAAGCAATCATGAATAATTTTAAGCAATATGATAACTAAATTGCAAGAAATTAAATTGCATAAAGGAAACTAATCACACTACTTCAACTCTTCTGATCCTTTACCCTTCAGCTCAATCTACCTTATGGGAAGCAATCATGAATAAGTTTAAGCAATATGATAACTAAATCACACTACAATAAGTAATATTCTGATTCCTTACTAATAGAGTCACTTGACTATAGAAAGAAACCATAAACAAATGAGTAGTATGATGTCTAAGTAGCAGAAAAATAAATAAGCAAATCACAACTTGAAAAAGGACAGTGCTGGAATTAAACTTCAGAAAATGGAAATTAGCAGGAAGGACAAGATGATCTCATATGTCAATAGTTATCAAAAAGATGAAAAATTCGCCCGGGCTGCCTAAGAAAACCTGTAGAAAAGCATTGATCAGCTGACAGCTATAAGAACACAGAAGTGAAAATGTAAACAGCAGTGAATTAAAAACATCAAAACAGCATGTTATATACAAGCTAATGATTATGAAAACAGAAACATAATAAAATCAAATGACAACTATACAGGGCTTTAGTGCACAGGGGCCCTCTGCCACCTCAGCCAGTCAACGAACAGTCACAAGAACGAGCTCAGAAAAGTAGTCTTCTCATGTATTAAAGCAGCAGCAAAATATATAAAACAGAGTACAGTGGGGTGATAATAGCAACAGTTCAAAAATTACATCGCAACAAGCTCCTACACAGCATTCATCAACACATTATTTATAATGAAAAAGTGTTGAAACTAACTAACTGAATCCTATGTTATTAACTGCGTTGCCAAAGACACGTAGATCTCCTCAGCCGAGATCTAACGTAATTGTCATCATGTCTATTAAATCTTCGGAGTGGTAGCTGTTGGATTCAGGTTACGGGGATGATCTCCAGGTGTGCCGATGTCTCCGTGGGTTGAGGATTGTGCCACCTAAACTTTCACGTGCTCAAAGCAGAGACGTGCCACCACTAAATTCCTTGGTTGGCTTTGCCTTTGACCCTTGTTGACCATGACCTTCTATGGATGATTTGGCTGATTTGAAGGGACACGTTCCATGTACCTGTCACCTGTAGCTTTCCCATGTGGCTTGTTTCTTCATAGGACACCTGTAGCATAGCCTTTAACAAAATGGCTGCGGAATCCTGTGCTGGCTGTGGAAACCTGTGCTAGCTGCGGAAACAGGCGAGTTTCCGCAGCTGCCTGAACAAAAATCTAAACCAAACAACAGTCATAAGCATAGTTAGAAAACCGTGTCTGAAGCTCATTTTAGACTATAATGCAATGATTTAACAGCTTGATGGATGAAGTAAGTGGGAAAAAGAAGGCTGAGAGGGTGTATAGGAAGGTGCAGGTTTGAGGCTCAACATTGGTTCTGCGTGCATCTCGCTTATCACATAGCTCCCAAACAGACTCTTTTAGAGTCCCACACTCTCTTTCAACTGTCTGGAGTGCTGATACTGGGCTCCCTACAGCCAGTCAGGTGGTTGCACCACCTATGCGAGACTTCAACTCGCCTTCTAGCATAGCCCGCGAAAACGCCTCAATTGTCTGTGTGACCGTTGGTGCTGTGCATTCTATCGTATGTAGTGCATGCCCCTAGTTACTATGTTTGGTGAGGTGCGTTCGTAGCCATGGCAACAGAGTCATAAATTTGTGGCGACATTCTTTTAACACAGTGGTATGATCACCTGTATCTTTCCTTGTCATCCTTGGTTTATCGGCAAGACATGCCTGCGTGATCTCGTTTTCCAACCTCTTGATCTCAGTGTCCATCAAAATGATTTTCTTCCTCAATTGTACCCAGTCCTTTTCGAGTGCACAAAGTCTAAGGTTCCCTCACTGGATGGCGTCGTGAATCCTTCTATGTTCTACCTCGTGTAGATGTGTGATTTCTTCCTTCTGGTCATCGCGCATTGTCACTACTACAGGGTCCAGTATGTGCAGGTTCCTTTTTGTATTTTCTTCAGTAAGTACCGTCTCCATTTTGTTCTACTCCTTTGGAATCATCTCCACGTTCAGGGTTTTACACATGGTCTGGTAGGCCCATCGAACCGCTAGCACACGTAAGTCCCAATCATTTCATTTCACCTAGTGAACCTTATTCAATAATCTACACACCCTATCGAAGGCTTCGTCATGGAGAACTGGTAGCACGTATTGCCTTTCCTACTGCTACGTTTTGTTCCGATTCATTATTTTGGGTTCGGTGTGTGCTTGTGCAGGTTTTACAGCATATGTATGTACCCATCGAGAAAGGTGGGCGCATAAGTTGTTTTGCCCCTATTGACTGACTTGCTTTTGAAGCTATGGTTTTCCAAACCATAGGTGCATCATCCTTCTGCATCCGCACCAGTCCTCGAAATTTCCTTGATGGGTACCCCATCATTGTGTGGGTGTTGCGTGCAATGCCCACTTCAGCGCACCAAACCGCTGTTGTTCTAGTATTGCACTTTCAAATTTTCTCATAAATTCATCCACCACTGACAATCCATCATATGTTGGCAGCTCCCTTACCTTTGTTGTTACACATCGCAATGACCTGAGCATCATGTTGTAGTTCAGTGTTATTACTTTGCGCAGCCAATTCTGCCATTGCTCTATCTCTTCATCTGAATATGAAGTGCAGGAGCTTTCGCGCTCCCACGAAATCCTTCCATCTGTAGTCAGATTCACCCAATCCTGTCCTTGTGTAGTTATCTTGTAGATACAGATTATATTTTCATCACTATTGTTGTTGCACATCGGTTCAGTGTATCCTTCAGCTGGATCCTGCAATACTACTACACGTAGTGACTTTTTCTCAAAGATCATTTTGTGCTTCTTTAGATTTATGACTATGTTCATATCGGTAGCCTAGTCTATTCCTAGTAGCGCAGGATAGGGATTGTTGTCATCGACAATCTCTATCACTTCAAAATTCACCTGCGTGCTCGCACCTTCAATATCGACTGTCACCCCTTACAATCTTCCCATGGGAAAAATCTTATGTTGGTTCACCATTCATAGCTGAATAGGGGACCATTGTAATGTAGGTCTTCCCATGTGTTCCCATGTTTTCTTTGGTAGTACATTCATGTCCGAACCCAGATCCAGGATTACCTGATCCATTTCGTACTCGCTTATTTGCGCAGTCAACCTCATCTCCCTTCCTGTGCGCAATGCATGCTTTCCAAGTTTTCGGACCACACAGTTCTCCAGAAAGGTAGTGAGCATTAAAGGCTCCATCCCTGGTTCTTGTTGATCCTTACTACCTAAAGTGGAGGCCTCAGTGAATCTCTTCTTAGCTTCCATGAATGTCTCCTTCACGCGTTCTAAGTCAAATTTGGGTTCCTTTGTAGGATCCTTGCCAACCCACGTGCTTTCTTTTGGTTGCTTCTCTTTATCATCCCCATGGTCATACCATTCCTAAGCATCATGTTTACATTTGGGTCTTCCTCACGTGGTTCAAACCTCATCATTTGTAAATTCTGGGTCGGAGGGGGCTGGAGTACCCCCTTTTCACACATCTTCGCTATCCTGGGCTAAACAGCCTGCTGCTGGAAAATTTGTGCAAATTCTGCTGGGAGGGTTGGCTGGCAGGATTACGCAATCCTCGAGCCTAGGAGGCTGTTAGAGAGGATTGCACAATTCCTGGATGGAAGGCTGGTTACCCTCCATAAATGTGCATTTTCAAGGGGAATTTTCTCAACCTGCAGCTGGACCAAGTCCGTGTGAGCATCCTGTGAGGGGAATGGATCAACTATGATCGACAGGCTACCTTTGTGTGAGGAAAACACTTAAGCATGTGAACTTGACAAAGCAAGGCAAGTTGTTGCAAAGGTTGGAAGGGAGGCTCCAAAACGAGGCTAAGGAAAAATTTTGGAGGGTGGTTGTATCCACTACAACAAAATCCTACAACATGCCTCTTATTTCATTCTTTGTGGTTGAAGTAGAGGATGAATGACTTACCTAGCCCTAGCTAGATCTACCTCCTTTTTCTAGAAGCTCTAGAATGGTTCCTGAAAAATTGTTATGATTTCCTCATAATTGTGCTAATAAATATCTCTAATGACCAACATAATGAGGGTATCCATTAATTATTCTCTAACCCCCTGGAGCAAGACTAGTTTCGAAAAATCCAAATCAAAAGTGCAGTTATTTCCTTCATCTAGCTCAACTGAAATATTTCTTAAAAATCTTCTAGTAATTCATCTAGTCCTTGGTTCATTCTAAATATTTCCTCCCTTGTCTATTTTGCTTTGTAATAGTCCCTATACTTAGTGTTGAATGCTTGTTTCATCCGGCCCCATGTAGTAATGTTCCCTCCTTTTAAACTCATGAAATAACACAAGGTTTTATCCTTGAGGGTAGAAGGAAACAATTTGAGCTTATGCTCATCAGATGTATAATCATATGTCCTACAGACTATAGAACATTCAAACATGAAGGTATCAAGGTCCTCAGAAGCCATGCCACGGAAATGTGGAAGAGTAGTGGGGCTTATATTTTTCATTTTAGCTTCCCCATTTGTCTCCTCGATAAGAAAGGCTCCGTGTTGTCTCTTTCCAACCATATTCTCAATAGGTGATGGAGGTTCTTCTCCTCCTATAAGCTACTAAAAAAACTTTAGTTACTTACCTAAGAAGACATGTAGATCCCCTATAGACATGATGGGAGGCTCACAATCAACTAGTGAAGGTTGGATGTTTGTAGGAGTGGGGGTTTCAGGTAGAAATTTTCCTGAGTTATCCCTACTTCTACTAGGCAAGAAATAAATGATTTTTTTTTAGTTTTTTTTTTTCGATGGAAATTTTGATGCAATTTTGTTTTGTTTTTTTTAGGAAATGAAATGGAAATGAATCAACTTAGATCATAAAATAGTACCTACTTTGACACCTCCTCGGTAATGGTGCCAAAAAATTATGGCCCTCAGTATTACAATAAAATTGTTGAAACTCCTGATTGACTCAACTTTAATTATCAACATGGGGTTCATATAAACTTGTTGACGGTGCTGGAAATCCATCAACCAAGGGGTCTCCCCGATGTGAAGTCCCAATTAGACCTCACACCATTTGGAGTAGGAGCCCCATCCGGAATATAGGCCTAGTTTCCATGTATCCTTATGGATATGCCATCGCTCTAACTATCAGCAAGAGAGAGGAGTAAAAATGCACCTTTGAAAAGAAATGGGGTGTTCTTGGTGAGTGTTCGATCATATGTGTGTCAAATTTCTTTCACTGCGAAGAGGAGAGGAAACTGAGCCTCTAAGAGAGAGGTAGTAGTACCAACCAAGAAGAGACACACATGAACCGGAAGGACCCATCTAACATCCAAAATAATATTCCATAGAGGATGTGATGGTCATTACAACCAACAAATAAAAAGGTTTGTCTAATATCGTGTGGAGTAGTCCACAGGGATGGGACAACAATCACAACCATTACAACACATTCTCAATAAGATAAGTACTAAAACAACCAAATTATTTCAAATATCTTAGCACATGTGAAAGAAAACATGCAGTACAAACATCTACAGAATAGTCTTACAAAAATTCATAATCCATGCATGAAAAACGTGTTGGCGTTGAAGGCTTTTGTTATTTTGTAAAAGTTCAAAGATGCATGTATACAATGAACATCACTAGCTCCAATAGTGGAGCATTGGAACCACTCCTTGCTCCTCAAAAGAACTGATAAATCTCTCTAATGCCTTGTGGGAGGATCTAAGGTGAAAATTCCTTTGCTCATACAATGAGGGAGTATATATAACCAAGGGTGACTCTTTGACTACCCTCATGACTGTTTGACTTCCTATGACTTTTCAACTTACATGACTCTTTACATTTCATGTGTGTCCTTTGGACTTCCACTTTACAATACATTTTGAATACAATATACATGATCCACAATAGTGAGGTGGCATATGACCACTCATGACATGACATTGCTGACATGGACTTCTTGATGATGTGGCAATGTCAAGCCACTATTGCTACTAAGTGTTGGATGTCCTCTTGAAGATTATTTTCTTTCCACCTCTGCATGGCTTGGTGATGAGGAATCTTCAATGATCTCAAGTCTTGAATAGTGGTGAAAAATATTGTCCCTTCACTTTCTCTTGATTGGTCAACTTGTAAGTTCAGCTGCAAGAGAGTCTTTGAGCATGCTTCCCCCCTTCTCCTTCTTCATCATCTTGTCATCACATAATAGGGCACATGTTCATGCAATTCACTCATGACGAGACGACAATGATGCATTATGATCCACCAACTGATCCCTGGAAAAGTGATAGGCTGGGAAGAGGGACTCAGTGACTATGCAGTGCGCGGTTGAAGCAGGTCTAAGGGAAAGGACTGTGCAGTTTCTGGAGCCAATGTGATAGGCTAAAGGATGGGCATTAGGAGAGCTCACTACATAGTTTATGGAGTCAAGGAAGGTTGAGATGTTGCAGATTTGTGCAGTTCAAGGGCTCAGGGAATGAGCTTGAGTCTTGAGATTGTGAATTGCATAGTTTAAGCCTAGCTGGGGGACAAGACTGCATAGTTTTTGAAGCTAGTGGGATAGACTTAGGGAATGAAAACTAAGAGGGAACAATACACATTTTTGGGAGACAAGGGAGGCAAGGCTACTATGGAGATGTGCATTTCAAGGGCTAAGGGGATGAGCTTAGGGATTTTAATTGTGCAGTGTGCAGTGGAGACTGGGTTGGGAGGAGTGATTGTGCAATTTTGGAGGTGAAGGTCAAGGCTTGAGCACATAAAATGTGTAGTGTAACAATATTAGGAGGCAAGATCTATGCATTGTGTAGTACCAAGTAGGAAGGTCATAGCCAGAGGACTAAGACTACATATTTCACAACTCAAGGGAGGCACCGTGAAGCTAGGCTTCCCAGTAGGGAAGTTTTTCCGAAAATGGCTAAGTGTGGGATGAGTGAGATGGGTTCAAACCGTGATGCACTTTCACTGTGATCACACAATTAGAATATTTGATGACACAACAACATATATCATTCAAACACATGAACAAATCATTTTCCTATGTGCGACAGCTTTACGACAAGTTTCGACAAGTGTGACACCAAAGATGTACTTTGCAGCGACCGTGACGACACTTGTGCAACAGTGCTCAAAACTTTGGAAATGAGTGCAATGGGTACTTACAAGGTTATAAAAACTCATTTTCACAGAGATGACCTCTTAGAACCACCATAACATGCTTATACACGGGATATGATAGCCAACATGCTAAAATATGACACTTTGCCCATCTTGCAAAGGGGAACACAAGACTCTAATAAAAGAAATGAAATGAGTTTCAAAGTTTTCGACAACAACCAAGAAGATCAAGGGAGGCTATGAAATTGGGTATAGTCCAAAATTTTGGAGGTTGTTGTAGCAGCTATAACACTTGGCGACACACTAGTAGAATTTAGATTTATTGTCTTGGTTGACTTTTTTCTGTGCAGGGCCTTACTTCTTCAGGGAGTATTGATTCATCGTGCATATTACTTTTGTCTTCTAACTTACCCCATGAATGGACATGGTCCCCTTTATGCTTTCCTAGTTGAACACAACATAAGATTCAATGATATCACAATGTTTCGAGTTGGGAAGGGTAGTGTATCTCATGAGCTTAAGATTTTCAGAGTATAATTTTTCATCTTTGGAATTCCTCCGTTGCTAGTAGGCCTAAACAGTACCCTGACGGAGTCATGTAGGAACAAAAACATTGCTCCGCTTCCAGTGAGCCTGGACAGTACCCTAGTGGAGTTTATTGCTTCACATCTCTGCACAGGAATCCTTTCTCTTTTTTCGCCTTTATTTGTTTATTTTAAGAAGATTGTGCATCAACACTTATTTATTTGGGGTGGAAGAGGGATCTTGACTTATTGAGAGATGAAGAGGTTGTTCCTTCAAAGAAGCATATATAGACATCTGATTTAGGTTTGCTCATTTATATTTTCCCTTCTCCACTTCTACTGATTGGATAAGCATGAAAATAAAAAAACTGACTCTAGGCATAAGGTTTCCTTAGTAGACATAGGTTCATGGTTGTTCCAAAACTCTCTTTACAGATGGATCATATTTTTCATCAGAACTTCATCGACTAAAAGATACAACCAACACAGGGAAGATAGACTAGAGGTTAGCCAAATGTTAAAGTGTCACAAGACTCTTTAGACTTCAGCCACACACATACTAAGAAGCCAAAACAGGTCTAGGCACAACACTTATTTACTAAGAAGCCAAAACAAGTCTAGGCACAACACATAACAAGGAAACAAAACCAGAAGACAAAAAAAAGAAGCTAAACCAAAGCATAATGCAAGAGAAATGTAAGAAAAGACAAGAGAGACTAAAGAGAACAATACGAGATCACTGCAAGATAAGGAAAACTAGGATGCAGCTAATCCTACTCCTAACCTAACAACTAGAAGGTCGAGGTCACGTATAATGGAATTTCCAATGTATCCACTGTAAACGTTCCTAACTTTCAATCACAAAGATGTGATCGACTAAAATAGATATAAAGCAATGTGCAAGAGAAAAGATGAGAGCTTGAATAATTTACACAAAAATTTGAAGGTCTTTCATGTGGGTAGAAAGATGTCTCACAACCACTACTTTCATCCAATTAACACTCTTACCTCTCTGACGAAAAGAATAATTAGACAAACCTTGAAGACTTCTTGCGAATGCACCTTATTCTATATCATCACGCTTAGAAAGCACGAGAAAATCCTGAAATCTATTTTTGGCAATGGAGCTTGTCAAGTAAGATTGCTCCAACCATTCAGCGATTGGATCATAAAATTCACGATGATACTCTTGAAAAAACCTGAAATATTTGAAAAGATGGATTTTCAATTAGAGGCATGAGATTATAACGAGAATATCATGAGGGAAAATAGATTTGATCATATTCATCAGTCATGTCGAGATAGTGAGGAGCTGACATAACCATCAGTGGAGATTGAAGTGCCACAATCACTCAACAAAAATCTGAATAGTGGGATGTTGAACGATGAAGATCGAAGGATGTAAAACAACTTCCATTGGATATATTGGTGGGAAAATTATAACATGAATAATAGTAATCAAAGGCAAAATAATGATTAGGTGAGTTGATTAAAGCATCAGATTCCCAGTTTGCAATAAACAAAGATAAATCAATTTGAACAGTTATGCAAATGCTCTGAACAATCAAAAAAAGTTCCTCGCAAGCCAAATGTGACAAATTGTTTTGCTGTAACTGGTGACAAACTATGCAAGCATCGTAATCGTGAAAAGAATTTAAAAGGGACATTAGCACAACAAACACATGAGACCATCTAGGACATGGTGAATGAAGAAGAACTTGATTCATGTGATAACTCATGCATTCATTATTACTCAAGAGGACTTTGGGTACGATGAAGGGGAAGATTTGCAATATAAGATTCGCAAGAAAAACTAGGAGATGAATATTAAAAGATGAATCTAATAGGCATGATCCCTTCAGCCAAAGATAGTCTTTGAAATGATCAACTTCGCAATTCCATGACTCTATGAGAGGCACACATTCCAAACCCAAGTTTGATGCGAGATATTTGCATGAAGATTAATAAACTAAAGAATATTCCTAAATTTAGTCAGAAGTAAAATCTTGAAAATTTGAAAGATCATACCCGAAATACCAAACATTTTTCAAAAAAAAATTTTCATCGAGTGAAACCATGCAAAGAGAAGGATTGTGCAGGAAAAAAAAGATCTGGCTTAGTTCAGGGGGCTTACCAGAGTTGTGAGATCCTAACATAACCATCAATGGAAGTTGAAGTGCCTCGAATCCCTGGCAAGTCCCAAAAATTTCTAAGATTGTAAAATTGCATCTTAAAGATTCAACCAGATCATGCATGGTTTGAGGATAGCTGCTACCACTGCTTTCAATTAATCCACTTCTCACTAGATGGCAACCATCTCTGTCACTGATTTAACCAGATTTATCAAGTCGAAATATTATTTTGATTATAAATTCAAATATAAATGAATCGAGGAAATTTCAAGAGCAAGTTGATTTGAAGAGTTGTCTTCACGCAAGTGAAGAGATGATGAGGGTTGGGAAGAGTACTCAAAAGTTTGGTTGTTTTCATTTGAATCATGGATAATCTCATCAAGTTGTGTTAATTAAGAGGTCAACTCATGGGATGATGGACTTGAAGAACATGGAATACCCCTGTCACAAATAGATGCATCACAGACGATAGAGCTCAAGGGATAGTGAGATGAATAGGAAGTTTCGGTAAGCACATCTTCTTGGACTGAATTAGATTCTCGATCTAAAGTAAAATCTTCAAGAGAAACCAAAAGATCAATTTATACACTAGGGCATTCGTGATCAATAGAGTCATCATCATTATAATTATTGTTTCCCAATGCTACGGATTCATCAAAAGAATTAATTACATTTGATTCACTACCGAGATTAGCATATTGAAAATCATCCAAGAATGGAAGCGCATCATCTTCACCTAGAGGATTTTGGAAAATAGAAGAGGGATTGAAAGCATCTTCACCTTTCTACTCCTCCACATTTGTAATGTGACCTCCTTGTATCTGATTGCAATTTGAACCAGCAACGAAAAAATAAAGAGAGTGTGAAAGACTAGCTAGTGGAGCAGATTGATTGGGCGGATCATAATACAAAGAGTCATGGTATGTAGATGATAGGGGATCACATAAATATATATCAGATTGGAGGCTATAGTTATGAATGAGAACATCATGCTGTGAAATGGGGAATTTATTCTTCCCCATGGACTTCATGATCCATTCTGGGATTTCCTCCATTGAATTTGAGTCATGGGAAACAGAAGAAGAATGAGAAGGTGGGCAAAGGGATCACATGCAACCATACCTCTAGGTGTGAGGTGGGGTGATTTGAAGTGATAGTCCCAAGAGGGTTGAAATTTGGCAGGGTCCATTGAGTGGTTTTATCTCATGGATCATACCTTTCTACGAGAGCCCAAAGTACTTCGTAGCGGGAGGAATCAATGGGATTGATGCAGTCAGAGATTAAAGTGACAGAGGCTAGAGAAGTCAGATACTGAAGAAGTGTAGAGAGGGTTGACAACAGTGCAGAAAGGCAGAGTCAACAAAAGTGCAGAGGTTTCAGTTGACAGAAGCAATAGTAGTGAGAGACTTTGATGAAAAAGGCATCATTCTGATTTAGGTTGGATGTTTTTTGTTTCTGGATTTGTTGGAGCAACAACACTAGAGAGAAGTGTTGCATGCAGAACATTCCAAAGGTTCAGGATCAAGATCGAGTTGAATTCTTTTCTTGTTGAGAGGGAGTGTTGAAAATAGCAACAAGAAATGATAAAAATAGAATCTAGAAATTCCAGTTTAATTTATCCTTGAACTAAACTAAGAATTAAAATCAAATTTTATTCTCATAGCAACTTGTAATAGCTAAGTAGAGTGAGTTGACTTATTCAACTTAGAAATTTCTAGTTGGAAGTCTTTCTAAAGCCATGTATATGTTCTCCCTATATTATAGGGGTCCAAGATGAGTAAAGTATGAGTTGTAATTAGTTAACTCACTTTACTAAGTTAAGTCCAGTTAAATTAGTTCCAAATTGTTTGAGGAACAAATAGTGTGTTAACAATAAGTTGATGCATTAGTGCACTCAACTCGTGCTACTCTAGTTAACTGAAGATTCCCTCATCAGAAACTCATGCATGTCAATTTTGAGAAAGACCTAGTTTAGACTAGAGTGCAGGGACAGTATACTATTTGTTGTATAATTTTCTTAGGTGTACTAATAGTGCATGCAATCAAGAACTGATCCTTGAAGGGATTGCACAGTTTTGGATGAGGAATTTCCCTTTAAATACAGGCTAATTCTCTCAGAAATTGTGCAAAGAATTAGAAGCTTGGAGGCTTGTAAATTTGGCTAAGTATTGGCCAAAGGAAGTCATCAGGAAAAGGATAGGAAATACTTGTACAGTTTAAGCTCAAGGTTGAGCAGAGCATATTTTATTTATCCAAATTCTTTGACCAAGGGCGCAAGGAAATAGGAGGCTTGGAGAGCAAAGAAGAGGCATGGATTTGGCTTGATCTTGCTTGTGAGATGGGAGATTGATTTTAAGTAGTGCTCGGATTGTTCTTGTGAGAACAAGCATTGTATTATCATCTTAGATTTCTAATTAATGCAATGCGGATAGTGGGGTTTTGAGTTGTGGCTTTCCCCGGGAAAACTTATTGTGTTATGTGTCATTGATTTGTCTTCCTCTTGTTGATTATTGTTTTGCTTGATATTTATGTGCTTCCACTTGAAAGATTAGAAGTATATTCTTGTCTCGTTATTTACTAAATTGCATGAGCTTGTGAATCTACAGGAAAATCTACATGGTATCAAAGGTGAAGACAGTATACTAGAAGAGATTTTGAAGTTTTGAGTTTTGGGCCGCGAGTTTGCAGATAATATCTTAAACATTTTGTGAAAAAAAATTAGAAACAAATAGAATATTTGGATTCTTTGCAAAAAAATATCCAAAATCAAAAAAAAATATCGGCCGAATCGGAGTTCAAATGAGGCAGATATCGTTGATTTAAAATCAGCTCTTTTTCCAAAAAAAATCATGACGGCGAGACAGATGAAACAGATTGGTGTGCTAGTCAAGAACTTGTATGCTCTTGAGGTCCAAGATGCATGAAAAGCCTTGAGGAGCTAGGAAAATGTTAGATACTTGTTGGTTAAGAAGGAGAGTAAATTACCTCTCAACATGCAGCCACAGAAGAAGCCTCAGAAGCCGCTTCAGGAAGTTGTGGAGCAGCCACAACTAGGGATGCTGAGAGGAGACCGAGTGGAGGCATCCAATCATACGGAGACCTCCAGTAGGGGGAAATTTTGAGACAGGTGGGCAGAGGGATAACATTCAACCATACCTCCAGGTGTGAGGTGGGGTGATTTGAAGTGATAGTCCCAAGAGGGTTGAAATTGGGCAGGGTCCACTGAGTGGTTTTATCTCATGGATTGTACCTTACTACAGGAGCCCAAAGTACTTAGTAGATGGAGGAATCAATGGGATTGATGTAGTCGGAGATCAAAGTGATAGAGGGTAGAGAATTCAGATACTGAAGAAGCGTAGAGAGGGTTGACAACAATGTAGAAAGGCAGAGTCAATAGAAGCATGGAGTTTTCAGTCGACAGAGGCAATAGTAGTGAGGGACTTTGATGACAGAGGCATCATTTTGATTCAAGTTGGATGTTTTTTGTTTATGGAGTTGTTGGAGCAACAACACTAGAGAGAAGTGTTGCATGGAGAACATTCCAAAGGTTCAGGATCAAGATCAAGTTGAATTCCTTTCTTGTTGAGAGGGAGTGTTGAAAATAGCAACAAGAAATGATAAAAATAGAATCCAGAAATTCTAGTTTAAATTATCCTTGAATTAAACTGAGAATTAAAATCAAATTTTATTCTCATAACAGCTTGTAATAGCTAACTAGAGTGAGTTGACTTAGTTAGCTTAGAAATTTCTAGTTGAAAGTTTTTCTAAAGTCATGTATATGTTCTCCCTATATTATAGGGGTCCAGGATGAGTTAAGTATGAGTTGTAATTAGTTAACTCACTTTACTGAGTTAAATCCAGTTAAATTAGTTTCAAACTATTTGAGGAACAAATAGTGAGTTAACAGTCAGTTGATGCATTAGTTCACTCAACTAGTGCTACTCCAATTAATTGAGGATTCCCTCATCAGAAACTCATGCATGGAAATTCTGAGAAAGACCTAGTTGAGACTAGAGTGTAGGGACAATGTACTATTTGTTGTATAATTTTCTTAGTTGTACTAATAGTGCATGCAATCAGAAACTAATCCTTGAAGGGAATGCACAGTTTTAGATGAGGAATTTCCCTTTAAATACAAGCTAATTCTCTTATGAATTGTGCAAAGAATTAGAAGCTTGGAGGCTTGTAAATTTGGCTAAGTATTGGCCAAAGGAAGTCATCAGGTGAAGGATAGGAAATACTTGTGCAGGTTAAGCTCAAGGTTGAGCAGAGCATATTGTATTTATTCAAATTGTTTGACCAAGGGAGTAAGGAAATAGGAGGCTTGGAGAGCAGAGAAGAGGCATGGTTTTGGCTTGAGCTTGCTTCTGAGATGGGAGATTGATTTTAAGCAGTGCTCGGATTGTTCTTGTGAGAACAGGCATTGTATTATCATCTTGGATTTCTAATTAATGCAATGCAAATTGTGGGGTTTTGAGTTGTGGCTTTCCTTGGGGAAACTTATTGTGTTATGTGCCATTGATTTGTCTTCCTCTTGTCGATTATTGTTTTGCTCGATCTTTATGTGCTTCCACTTGAAATAGTAGAAGTAGATTCTTGTATCTTTCTTTAGGAAATTGCATGAGCTTGTGAATCTACAGGAAAATATACATGGTATCAAAGGTGAAGACAGTATACTAGTGGAGATTTTGAAGTTTTGAGTTTTGGACCGCGAGTTTGCAGATAATATCTGAAAAATTTTGTGCAAAATTTTCAGAAAAAAATAAATAAATAAATAAATAAAATAAAATAAAATAAATAAATAAATAAAAATAAAATAGCATATTTGGATTCTCTGTGAAAAAATACCCAAATTCAAAAAAAATATCGGTCGAATCGGAGTTCGAATGAGGTAGATATCGCTGATTTAAAATCAACTCTTTTTCAAGAAAATTTCATGACAGCGGGACAGATGAAACAAATGGAGTGCTAGTTAAGAACTTGTATGCTCTTGAGGTTCAAGATGCATGAAAAGCCTTGAGGAGCTAGGAAAATGTTAGAGACTTGGTGGTTGAGAGTGAGAGTAAATTACCTCTCAACATGCAACCCCAGAAGAAGCCTCAGAAGCAACTTCAAGAAGTTGTGAAGTGGCCACAACTAGAGAAGTTGAGAGGAGACCGAGTGGAGGCATCCAATCATCCAGAGACCTCCAATAGGGGGAAATTTTGAGACAAATGGGCAAAGGGATCACATGCAACCATACCTCTAGGTGTGAGGTAGGGTGATTTGAAGTGATAGTCCCAAGAGGGTTGAAATTGGGCAGGGTCCATCGAGTGGTTTTATCTCATGGATCGTACCTTGTTACCGGAGCCCAAAGTACTTAGTAGCGGGAGGAATCAATGGGATTGATGCAGTCAGAGATCAAAGTGATAGAGGCTAGAGAAGTTAGATATTGAAGAAGCGTAGAGAGGGTTGACAACAGTGTAGAAAGGCAGAGTCAACAGAAGCGCAAAGTTTTCAGTTGACAGAGGCAATAGTAATGAGAGATTTTGATGATAGAGGCATCATTATAATTCAGGTTGGATGTTTTTTTTTTTTTTTTTTTTTTTTTTTGGAGTTGATGGAGCAACAACACTAGAGAGAAGTGTTGCATGCAGAACATTCCAAAGGTTCAGGATCGGGATCAAGTTGAATTCCTTTCTTGTTGAGAGGAAGTGTTGACAATAGCAACAAGAAATGATAAAAATAGAATCTAGAAATTCCAGTTTAATTTGTCATTGAAGTAAATTGAGAATTAAAATCTAATTTTATTCTCATAGCAACTTGTAATAGCTAACTAGATTGAGTTGACTTAGTTAACTTAGGAATTTTGAGTTAGAAGTCTTTCTGAAGTCATGTATATGTTCTCCCTATATTATAAGGGTCCAGGATGAGTTAAGTATGAGTTGTAATTAGTTACCTCAGTTTACTGAGTTAAGTCTAGTTAAATTAGTTCCAAATTGTTTAAGGAACTAATAGTGAGTTAACAATCAGTTGATGCATTAGTGCACTCAACTAGTGCTACTCCGGTGAACTGACTCATGCATGTTGATTCTGAGAAAGACCCAGTTGAGATTAGAGTGCAGGAACAGTGTACTATTTTTGTATAATTTTTTGAGTTGTACTGATAGTGCATGAAATCAGGAACTGATCCTTGAAGGGATTGTGCAATTTTGGATGAGGAATTTCCCTTTAAATATGTTAGGTCCCTACAATACTAGTGATTACACCATTACTATTGTATTTGTATCCCTTATTAATATCGTTGTGCCCCTATTATCCCCATATTGTTATTATTGTGCCCCATAGAATCCCTCTATTGTTATTTTTGTGGCTTTATATTATTATTGTTAGGTCAGCTAGGTTATATTGTGACTCCTTAAACTCCTATATATAGAGAGGAGGTTTTTTCATTTGAATCATCAAGGAATCATTCATTTTTGTAATGTAAAGGGGGTTTCCCACTCGAAGAGGTTGAATTCTAAGGCATCGATCTATCTTTTCTATCTTTTTGTGAGTTGGTTTCATAACATTTGGTATCAGAGCTTTGGATTCTAGGGTTTCGTTGCTCCAAATAGGTCATCGTGGCATTTTCGCTATAATTGTTTTTCTGCGATGTTTCAGAAGTGAAAAAAAAACCCATTTGAGATGAAATCACACTGAACCTCGGGTCTGAATTTCAGAGCTTTTCATGCTACATTTGCAGAGATATGATCTAAGGAAGTTGGTCTTTTTGCAAACTCCTAAATTACAGTCTAAACAGGTGACCTGGGGAAAATCGTTATAACTTTCTCTCTGAGCATCAGATTGAAATTTCATAAGAAGGTACAAAAATAGGACGGACTATAGTTTCTTGTATATATTTTTTAGAGCCAAAGGTCGAAACAGGGACACGTTTCATGTCATACAAGTTCGCTCTATTGAACTAGTCTATAATCAGGTCACTATGGGAGATTTGGTATAACTCTTCCTTGGAGAATCCAATTTGGATCAGACTTGTGGCATTTGAAAGAGGACATAGAGGGCTACTGTAGGTCACAATTTCAGAACTGGATGATCTGAAATTACAGAGATACATCAGAGGCAATATCGAGCTCCTACAAAATGAAAAAAGGTGTGTAGATTTTTTAAAATTTTTCTTAAGCTTGGTTTGAAAAATTATTTTGAAGGAATTCAAAGGGCATAGTAGAGAATTATTATCAGTAATTGATGCCCCAAGGAAATAAAATTCAAACACCTAATAAGCAACCTGAAAGCTCTAGCATGACTCATCAAGAAAAGGAATAAATACTACATGATATATCAAAATTACAAGACCAAGTGCAACAAATGTCACTTTCACAAAAGCTAACAGAAGCTAAGATAAATGGCATGGAATCTAAGATAAAGGGTGTGGAAGCTAAGATGAATGGCGTGGAAGCTAAGATGGATGATTTGAAGATAGATTTGAAGAAATATTTGAAGACATATATGGCAAATTTGAAGACAGACATAGCAGATTTGAAGACAGACATAGTAGATTTGAAGACAGATTTGACAAATTTTCTACAAGAAATACTTACTAATGGTGAAAGGGTAGTAAAGGAAACTCATGATGCGAACAAAAGAAATGTTAATCATGATTTCATAGACTCTAATGTTGGATCGAAGACCCACCATATTCCAAAAATCGATATGAGGAATTTTGATGGCAAGGATCCCACAACATGGATATTACAGATGGAGCAATTTTTCAATCTCAATAATGTGAAAAACACAAAAAGGTACGTATTGAAACTTTATATTTGGAACCAAATCATTTTGTATGGTATCAATGGCTTTGCTCTCATAAAAAAATTATCACTTGGGCAATTTTTATGAAAGAATTGACAACACACTATGAGGATACAAAAAGCAACACTTTTTTTAGCCAATTGATAAGTCTCAAACAAAAGGGTTCAATAATGGAGCACATTGAGGAGTTCCAAAACTTGAACATAAGGGTAAAAAATATTCTAAAGGAGCATAGGATTGATGTGTTCATAGGCACTTTAAAGGATAATATCCAACATGATGTTTGCCTTTGGGAACCTAATTCATTAGAGAAGGCATTCAGGTTAGCAAGAAAAATGGAAAGCAAAATTATGGCAACCAGGAAGCATACCACTCAAAACTATAAAGATGGAAGTGTTGTTGCCACTAGTATTCCACAACCTATAAGGTTGACACCACAAAAATTGGAAGAAAAAAGAGCAAAAGGGCTTTGTTATAGTTGTGACAGCAAATACACTAAAGGTCATAAGTGTGCTGAGAAGAAATTATTCTACATAGATTGTGAAAAGGAAGAAGAAAAGGAGCAAGAAAGGTCAAAAGAAGAGGATATACTCCAGGAACAAAGCCTAGATAAAGAAGAAATGAATCTGACCATATCTTGTAATGCATTGGCGAGAATTACCACTCCTCAAACCATCAATATAGAAGGACAAATCAAGAAGAAAAAGGTAATAGTGTTGATTGATTCAGGAAGTACCCACAATTTTATTCATTGTAAGGTAGCAAAAGAATTGAATTTCTTCCTATATCCAACACCAGAGTGTCAAGTGATGGTTGCAAATGGAGGAACAATAAATTGCTCTAGAAAGTGCCATAATATCAAGCTATCCATGGGATAATATGTGTTGACTAGCCCAATTCTTTCCATTCCAATGGGAGGTGCTGATGTTGTACTAGGAGTCCAATGGCTACAATCCTTGGGTACAATAGCTTTTAATTTTCAAGAACCTTTCATGAAATTTTTGCGGAAGGAAAGGAAGTTGAATTAAGGGGTATTACAGGGAAACCGGGAAAGATAATCAGCTCTAACGGTATGACAAAGCTTCTAAAAAAGGAACAAAGATGTGTAATTGCACAATTATGCTCACTAGATGTTTCCACATCGAAACCATCTATTTCTCCAAATCTCCAAAAAGTATTGGACAATCATTCCAAGGTATTTGAGACTCCCAATGGTCTCCCACCTATTTGTGATCATGATCATGCTATTCATCTGATTCCAGGAAGTGTTCCTCCAAACATCAGGCCGTACAGATATCCCTATGCCCAAAAGAGTGAAATTGAACATATGGTTGCAGAAATGCTAGAGGCTGGTATAATTCAACCTAGTCAAAGTTCTTTCTCTGCTCCAGTAGTATTGGTGCACAAGAGGGATGGATCATGGCGCATGTGTCTGGATTATAGGGAGCTCAACAAGCTCATTATTAAAGATAAGTTTCTCATTCCTGTCATTGATGAATTACTGGATGAATTGCATGGATCAATTTACTTCACCAAGTTGGATCTTCGTTCAAGATATCATCAAATCAGAATGAAGACTGAAGACATTCCGAAAAAAACATTTAGAACTCATGAGGGTCATTATGAATTTTTGGTCATGCCTTTTGGCCTTACTAATGCACCTTCTACATTTCAAGGTTTGATGAATTCCATTTTCAAACCCTTCCTTATAAAATTTATGTTGGTATTTTTTGATGATATACTAATCTACAGCAAGTCTTGGAAGGATCATGTTGAACATGTTGACAGGGTGCTACAACTATTGGAGGAGAAACAATTATATGAAAAAAGATCCAAATGTTTATTTGGAGTACAAGAGGTGGAATATCTAGGTCATATTGTATCTCATGAAGGAGTTAAGGTAGACCCTAGCAAAATTAAAGCCATTAAGGAATGGAAAATGCCCACATCCATAAAGCATCTGTGAGGATTTCTCAGGTTGACAGGGTATTATCACAAGTTTGTTAAGAATTATGGGAGAATAGCAACACCTCTAACAACATTATTAAAGAAAGATGCATTTTCATGGACTCTAGAAGCAACAAAGGCCTTCGAACATCTTAAAGAGGCAATGTGCCAAGCACCGGTCTTAGCTACACCAGACTTCACAAAAAACTTTATTGTGGAATGTGATGCTTCAGGAAATGGAATTGGTGTTGTTTTAATGCAAGATGAAAGACCCATTTCTTTTCAAATTCATCCAATCAAGGGAAAGTTTTTACACAAAGCTATTTATGAGAAGGAAATGTTGGCAATACTACATGCACTTAAGAAATGGCGACCCTACCTAATGGGAAGACACTTCAAGGTAAAAACGGATCATGATAGCCTTAAATACTTTTTAGAACAAATATTATCCTCTGAAGAGCAACAAAAGTGGGTCACAAAGATGTTGGGTTGTGACTTTGAAATCATCTACAAAAAGGGAAGCAAAATGTGGTGGCAGATGCACTCTCAGAAAAGGATGAGGATGTGGAAGCATTGTTGTGCGCCATTTCTATTATCCAACCAGATTGGATAAATAAAGAAAGGGAGGAATGGAAGAATGATGAAGAAGTTTTGACACTTATTCGAAAGTTACAACAAGATTCCAGTACATCTGATACATTTAGTTGGCAAAATGATTCATTATGGTAGAAAGATTGCTTATACCTCTGCAAGAATTCCAAACTCAAACAAAAGATTCTTATGGAATTGCAGACTTCTCCCTTAGGTGGGCACCAGGATTTTTAAAAACTTATCACAAGGTTAAGAAGGAATTTTTTTGGGATGGCCTTAAATCGGATATTCAAAAGTTTGTGGCAGAATGTTTGGTTTGCCAACAAAACAAAGTTGAAACAATTAAGACCCCGGGTCTATTACAACCTTTGTCCATTCCAAGCCAACGTTGGGAGGAGGTTTCAATGGATTTTATCACAGGTTTACCCAAGTCTAAGGGAAAGAGTGTCATCATGGTGGTAGTTGACAAACTTACCAAGTATGCACACTTTTGTGCATTATCACGTCCATTTATAGCCAATACAGTTTCTACTGCATTTATGGAAACGATTCAAAAGCTACATGGAAATCCAAAGTTTATTGTAAGTGACAGAGACCCCATTTTCACTGGAAATTTTTGGACATAATTATTTTCTTGTCTCAGTACTCAGTTAGCTCATAGCTCCTCTTATCATCCTAAATCTGATGGGAAAACTGAGATAGTAAACAAATGTTTGGAAGGATATCTTTGTTGCTTTGTATCTGATAAACAAACACAATGGGTCAAATGGTTGCCTTTGGCTGAATGGTGGTATAACACTTCCTTCCATACAGTAACAAAAATGACCCCATTTATGGCACTTTATGGATATCATCCACCATCCATCACATAATATTTATGAGAAAATTCTAAGGTTCAAGCAGTGGAACATCACATCGAGCATCAACAAGTCCTCCAACTCTTAAAGGATAACCTCATGTTGGCGCAGAATAGAATGAAACAATAGGCAGATCAACATCGCAGCGAAAGAAGTTTTGATGTAGGTGATTGGGTATTCCTACGGCTACAACGATATAAACAAATGTCCCTCAAGCAAGCTAAGAAGGATAATAAATTATCACCAAAGTATTATGGTCCGCACAAGGTGTTGCAAAAGATTGGTACTATGGCATACAAATTGGAGCTTCCTGCAGCTTCTCAAGTGCACCCAGTTTTCCATGTTTCATGTTTAAAGAAGGTTATAGGTGACAAGCTCCCAGTTCAAACAATATTACCAGAACTTGACGAGGAAAGAAAAATTATATTGGAACCGGAAGCAGTCACAGAAACAAGAACTCGACAGCTACGAAATCGATCAAGTTCGGAGTATCTCATCAAGTGGAAGAACTTATCCGCTGAAGATTCCACATGGGAGGATGAGAATTTTATACAGAAGCATCCAGAAATACTCAAGAGTTGAGGACAACATTTTTTTGAAGGAAAGGGACATGTTAGGTCCCTACAATACTAGTGATTACTGTTGGCATTATGATTCTGGTATGGCTCTATGTTACAGATGTTGTACTTGATGGCAACACCTGATCAGGCTCTCAAAATGTTGGAAATTAAGAAGTACGCAGGAGAACAGTTCAAAAGGTGCGTACCCACAGGTACGCCGTGAAGGGACTGTGGCCACACACGCAGGTCACCCGTTCAGAAGGTGCGTACCCCTAGTTCACTTACTTCAAGGCAGAGAAGCGCGTTCACGTGGGGTTTCCTATGTTTGGCCCGTGGTATTTAGCCCGCCGTTCTTGATTCTATGGTTTTGGCCCGTGGTATTTAGCCCGCCGTTCTTGATTCTATGGTTTTGGCCCATGGTATTGTTTTATATTATTATTATCATTGAGCCCCATGTTTTTGGGCCCCTTGTATTGGTTATCTATGGTATTGATCCATGATTTTAGGAAGAGCTTGCCTATATAAAGCAAAGGAGATCACTTGGCTAAGCATCTTTTGCAAATTGAATATCTGAAGATCTGAAATATTGGGTTATTGTTTTAAAAGCTTGATCTATATAAAAGTGAAGTTGAAAGCGAATCTATGAAGGGTGATCTCTCGAGCGCATGATCAGATCTGGGCATCTGACGATCTGTAGCACGCTGGTGGACTACCAATTCGGCCCTAACCAGAGGTACGCAGGTGATTAACAGTGCAAGTGCGTGGGTACGCAAAGCAAAAGAACGAGAAGTGCGTGGGTACGTAGAGCAGAAGAAGGCGCAGTGCGTGGGTACGCAGCGCGACAGAGGTTCAGGTGCGTGGGCACAGGGAAAGTATGCGGCGCTTCAGAAGCCGCAGGTGCGTGGGTACGCAGTGCGATAGCATCTGTGGGTGCGTGGCTACAGTAGCAGTACGCGGCGCGATAGTATCTATGGGTGCGTGCCTACAGTAACAGTACGCAGCGTGATTGAAGAAACAGTGCGTGAGTACGCGGTTCGACAGAAGGGTCTCTGCGGGTATACGCAGGGGAGCAGAAGGTGAAGTGCGTACGCTCGCAGGCCAGAGAAAGAAAAACTGCGTATCTGTCTTAAGATCTTTTGTTGGCTGACTTTTCTCTGTTGATAAGGTGTTCTGGGTTTAGTTTACTGTTATTGTTGATCTAGTTACTGTAGTTGACTGGGTGATTTACTTGTACTTGATGATCTATTGATGTTTATGGATCTAGTTTGAAAATTTATGAAAAGTGATCCTTGAAAGAAAAGAAGTAGGGGGTTGTAGCTCCCTTCCAGGAGAGACTGGAAAATGAGAGAGAGTTGTAGCTCTCTGCAGGTTGCAGCCTGCGTACTGGTAAAGGACTGCACCAGTACAAAACCATTGTAAAAGGAGTTTCTAATTTGAAAGAAGATAGAGACATATTGCAGCAGGTGGTTTTCACCCACATTGGGTTTCCACCTTACATCTGGTGTTCTTTGGTGTGACTATCTGTTTTCTTTGTTCATGCTCATTATTTTATGGTACTGACATGCAAAAATAATTCAAAGTATAAATAAGGAAGATTTATTAAAAGAACTTGATAATACTGATTCACCCCCCCTCTCAGTATTATTTCCAACAGTTACCCCATTACTATTGTAGTTGTATCCCTTATTAATATTCTTGTGCCCCTATTGTCCCCATATTGTTATTACTGTGCCCCATAGAATCCCTCTATTGTTATTTTTGTGGCTTTATATTATTATTGTTAGGTCGGTTGGGTTATATTGTGACTCCTTAAACTCCTATGTATAGAAAGGAGGTTTTGTCATTTGAATCATCAAGGAATCATTCATTTGTGTAATGTAAAGGAGGTTGCCCCCTCGAAGAGGCTGAATTATAAGGTGTTGATCTATATTTTCTATATTTTTGTGAGTTGGTTTCATAGTTTTCTGAGCTATTTTTGTGAGGTATTTTTTGTATAATTTTATGAGTTGTACTGATAGTGCATGCAATCAGGAACTGATCCTTGAAGGGAATGTGCAATTTTGGATGAGGAATTTCCCTTTAAATACAGGCTAATTCTCGCAGGAATTATGCAAAGAATTAGAAGCTTGGAGGCTTGGAAATTTGACTAAGTGTTGGCCAAAGGAATTCATTAGGTGAAGGATAGGAAATACTTGTCTAGGTTAAGCTCAAGGTTGAGAAGATCATATTGTATTTATCCAAATTCTTTGACCAAGGGTGCAAGGAAATAGGAGGCTTGGAGAGAAGAGAAGAGGCCTGAATTTGGCTTGAGCTGCTGGGAGATTGATTTTATTGAGTGCTAGGGTTGTTCTTGTGAGAACAAGCATTGTATTATCATCTTGGATTTCTGATTAATGCAATACAGATAGCGGGGTTTTGAACTGTGGCTTTCCCAGGGAAAACTTATTGTGTTATGTTCCATTGATTTGTCTTCCTCTTGTCGATTATTGTTTTGCTCAATCTTTATGTGCTCCCACTGTAAAGAGTAGAATTAGATTCTTGTCTCTTTCGTTAATACATTGCATGAGCTTGCGAATCTACAGGAAAATCTACATGGTATCGGAGGTGAAGACAATATACAAGAGGATATTTTGAAGTTTTAAGTTTTGGGTTGCGATTTTGCAGAACATATCTAAAAAAAATTGTGCATAAATTTCAGAAAAAAATAGTATATTTGGATTCTTTGCCAAAAAATACCCAAATTCAAAAAATAATATCGGCCGAATCGAAGTTGGGATGAGGGAGATATCGTGGATTTAAAATGAGCTCTTTTTTCTAGAAAATTTCATGACGATGGGACAGATGAAACAGAATGGTGTGCTCGCCAAGAACTTGTATTCTCTTGAGGTTCAAGATTCATAAAAATCCTTGAGGAGAAAGGAAAAGGTTAGATACTTGGTGGTTGAGAGGGGGAGTAAATCACCTCTCAACATGCAGCGCCAGAAGAAGCCTCAGAAGTAGCTTCAGGAAGTTATGGAGCAGCCACAACTAGAGAAGCTGAGAGGAGACCGACTGGAGGCATCCAGTCATGGAGAGACCTCCAGTAGGGGGAAATTTTGAGCCAAGTGGGCAAAGGTATCACATTCAACCATACTTCTAGGTGTGAGGTCGGGTAATTTGAAGTGATAGTCCCAATAGAGTCAACAGAAGCATAGAGTTTTTAGTCGACAGAGGCAACAATAATGAGAGACTTTGATGATAGAGGCATCATTCTGATTCAGGTTGAAATTTTTTTGTTTCTAGAGTTGATGGAGGAACAACACTAGAGAAAAGTGTTACATGCATAACATTCCAAAGGTTCAGGATCGGGATCGAGTTGAATTCCTTTCTTGTTCAGAGGGAGTGTTGAAAATAGCAACAAGAAATGATAGAAATAGAATCCAGAAATTCTAGTTCAATTTGTCCTTGAATTAAAGTGAGAATTAAATTTGAATTTTATCTTCATAGCAACTTGTCATAGCTAACTAGAGTGAGTTGACTTAGTTAACTTAGGAATTTCAAGCTGGAAGTCTTTCTGAAGTCATGTATATGTTCTCCCTATATTATAGGGGTCTAGGATGAGTAATTATGAGTTGTAATTAGTTAACTCAGTTTACTGAGTTAAGTTCAGTTAAATTAGTTCCTAACTGTTTGAGGAACTTATAGTGAGTTAACAATCAGTTAATGCATTAGTGCACTTAACTAGTGCTACTCCAGTTAACTGAAGATTCCCTCATTAGAAGCTCATGCATGTCAATTATGAGAAAGACCTAGTTGAGACTAGACTGCAAGGAAAATGTACTATTTGTTGTATAATTTTTTGACTTGTACTGATAGTGCATGCAATTAGTAATTGATCCTTGAAGGGATTCTGCAGTTTTGGATGAGGAATTTCCCTTTAAATACAGGTTAATTCTCTCAGGAATTGTGCAAAGAATTAGAAGCTTGGAGGCTTGGAAATTTGGCTAAGTATTGGCCAAAGAAAGTCATCAAGTGGAGGATAGGAAATACTTATGCAGGTTAAGCTCAAGGTTGATCAGAGCATATTGTATTTATCCAAATTGTTTGACCAAGGAAGCAAGGAAATAGGAGGCTTGGAGAGAAGAGAAGAGGCATGGATTTGGCTTGAGATTGCTTGTGAGTTGGGAGATTGATTTTACTGAGTGTTGGGATTTTTATTGTGAGAATAAGAATTGTATTATTATCCTGGATTTATGATTAATGCAATACAAATATTGGGGTTCTGAGCTGTGGCTTTCCTCGAGAAAACTTTTTGTGTTATGTGCCATTGATTTGTCTTCCTCTTGTTGATTATTGTTTTTCTCGATATTTATGTGTTTCCATTGTAAAGAGTAGAAATAGATTCTTGACCCTTGATTTAGTAGATTGCATGAGCTTGTGAATCTACAGGAAAATCTACATGGTATCAGAGGTGAAGACAATATACTAGAGGATATTTCGAAGTTTTGAGTTTTGGGCTACGATTTTGGAGAATAGATCTGAAAATATTTGTGCAAAAATTTCAGAAACAAATAAAAGATTTGGATTCTATGCGAAAAAATACCCAAATTAAAAAAAAAAAAAAAATAATATATATATATATATATAGGCCGAATCAGAGTTCGAATGAGGGAGATATCATTAATTTAAAATCAGCTCTTTTTCAAGAAAATTTCATGACGGCGAGCCAGATGAAACATATTGGTGTGCTAGCGAAGAAATTGTATGCTCTTGAGGTTCAAGATTCATGAAAAGCCTTGAGGAGCAAGGAAAATGTTAGAGACTTGGTGGTTGAGATGGAGAGTAAATTACCTCTCAACATGCAGCCCCAAAATAAGCCTCAGAAGCAACTTCAGGAAGTTGTGGAGCAACCACAACTAGAGAATCTGAGAGGAGACCGAGTGGAGGCATCCAGTCATGCAAAGACCTCTAGTAGGGGTGAGTTTTGAGCCAAGTGGGCAGAGGGATTGTTATAGCTCCAAATCTCACTCTTATGGTTTGTGATGCTGCACTTATGGCCTAGGGCAACCCCTCCTTCCAGACCTGGTCCAAAAATTTAAAAAACAGTGTTTTATTCCCTATACGCGACTTTGCCCTGTGTTAAACGCGTGTACACGCGGGTCTGTCATACCCAACCCGCGTGTATATATTAAAACACTTAAAAAAATATATAATTTCCTCTTTTTCGGGCGGTGATCGCGGGTTTACCTGCTAGATCACCTGTTAGTGCCCGTGGCCCAACTGTTCCCAACCAACTCCTAACTAAAAAACTACTTTGGAGAGGGTATAAAAAGACATCAAAGGGAAGGCCAAGGGGAGAGAGAAAGGAGAGCAAGATTATTATGCTGAGATTTTTCCCTTAGACCAGGTCTGAAGTCCTTGGTGCATTCTGCACTTCCCCCATTTTGCATAGGAAACCCTTGTTTCCATGTGTATTGGTGATCATTCATCCTTGACATCATCATTGAGTAAGACTTGGAAGGAGCTCTTGTTGGAGGCTCGAGGCTGGAACGAATCCGGGAGGAAGCTTGCTTGGAGCCTGCTGAAGGTGTTCAGGTGATATCTTTCCGATATATGTACTTTATTTGCCTTTATATATAAAGAAACACGTCTTTGTTCCCGAATAATCTTTCTTTATGCTTATGAGATTCTTGTGTTGAATTCTTATGAAAGTGGTTACTTAAAGACTTTTTATAACTAACTTTATAGCATAAAGATGATTTATATATAAACTTCTATACATGTACTGTTGTGTTCTTTGATTTGTTTGTCTTGCAGGTCAAAGAAAGAAGAAGGGAACTCCAAGAAGGGTTTGCACCCTAACGGTCTTCTCGAACGTAGGACCTTAGGTATGTACCCTAAACATTAGGATTTGCTTAAAAGTAAAAAAGATGGTTGTGTGTGTGTGTTTCTTTGTATAAGCAATTTTCAGTCTGGTAGAGTCTTAGCCCAAAGGACCCTAGGGGTACTTTCCCTTCAACCAGAATTGGCGACTCCACTGGGGACAACACTCTTGTTGTTCCTAGTTTGGGTAGTCCTCAAGCCAATCAAGGCTCAGTCCCTCTGTTTGTTGGTTCTGACTGTCTGATATTTTCTTGAACTCCAAGCTTTTCCAGTTTTTCAGTTTGTGTTTTTTTATTTTTCTTGAAAGACTTCAGATACGCATTTTTTCTGGATTACAGAAGCGTATATATGCAAGTTTCACTAAGTAAACCCGCGTATACGCAGGTTTCCTTAGTTACAGTCGCGTATACACGCATTCTGCAAATAATTGCAGGCGCGTATATCACATAATTTTCAAGATTTATAATTTTTTCTTTTGCTGAATGTCTGTCTGGTGGTTTGGGTCAGTTTAAAACAGTCAATTCCCAGTGACAGTTCTCTGTTTAACAGGGGGCATCTTGTTTCGAACTCTCTCTAGTTATAAGGAGTGCTAGTCTTGTTTTTCGTTGATTGCAAGCGTCATTGATTTTTGACACACAAGATTTCTGTTTAAGAATCTTGATTGCTCTGTTTCGGCAGAGTGGGAAGATTGTCTTAAAATCTTTGTGTCCATTTTGTTTTCATGACATTTGTGTTTGCTTAACGAAATCATTTTTATGACCATTTACTCCTTTGTTTCGGGAAATTAGTTTGTTACCAGTTTCTTGAAACTTGTCTTTTGATATTTTGGACTTTCATTGCTGCTTTTGATTGTCAAAAGCGTTTTCGAACACATTTTATTTTTGTTGAGTTTTCATCATTTGAAAGGTGTCAATTCACAAAAGTGTTTGGTGGCTTGTTTATCAATCATTAGTGTCAGTATTTTTGAGAGTTTTCCTTTGAAAAAGACTTTTTGGTTTGATTGAAAGAAAATCTTTTGAAAGTTTTTGAGTTTCGCTTTCTTAAACTTGCTTCTCATTTGATTTCCTTTTTTGCGAAGTGAAAGTGCTTTGTTTTTATCTTAAAACTTGTTTTTATTGTTTGGACGAAATGATTAGTAACAAATCATCTTCTATCTAAGCATTTCAGTGGCAAGACAAAATTTGGTAAAGCAGCAACTTTCCTTCTTTGTTTTTAGAGTAATCTTTGAATCGTGCATCCACATTTAGTTCTTGCATTAGGGTAAGATTTGCATCTCTTTATAGGCATATTTAGTTTTGTTAGTTTTTGTGAGTGTGGAGTCTGAAAAGAAAAAGGAAAAAATTTTTGTTTATATTACAAGTGCCTTCTGAACCTCATAGAAATTGCTATTCATCGAAAACAAAAGTGCATATGCATGTAGCTAAGTTTTATTAATTTCTTTTGCGTCCATAAAACACCACAAGTTTCACTTCCATTACCTTTGACTTAAAGAACAGCCTAATAAAATCAAGCGCTTAATTAAAATCCACTAGAACTTTTTGTTTTAGTTATTACACCAACAAGTTTAGGATTTTAGGGCCTTGGATTAGGCGAGTGGAGAGTTAACTCTCCAAGGCCACACAAAACGTCAAACATAAGAGTCTGATTAAAGAGAGTAAATCCAATAGCGTTAGGAAGACCAGGAAAGCTCCGGATCTGGGAGTTAAGCACGAGGGTCTGTGAAGACAGGGAAGAGAGATACCCCCTCTCCTACTTGTCCGAACTTACCTCACGACTGTTCCGCCTGGCTTCTGCGACGAGTTGGTACCCATAGTTGCCTCTCCTAGGGATCTGCATAGGTGGCTGCGGAGGGGAATCCCGTGGCACCTGAGGTCGACGTTGTATCACTCTCGACAGTACTTCCGGAGGGCACCCTTGCGAAGCTTGGGGGCTTGCACCGGCGCAGGCTGTTGTTAGGAGGTCAGCGTAACTTCCTCTGATACCTTCGCTGATAGGACTGGGCCCTCATCATCCCAGACTATCCTCGGAAGGCCCTTTGATTCACTTTCTCGTATTTTGGTGTCCGGTCTCAATCACCCGGAGCGGAAATACTTGAAAGTTGTTTGACTGGCTGTATCTTTAGGAACTTTATACTGTGTGCTCTGTGCTCCTAGTTGGCTTAGCTTTTAATTTTTTGAGTCTTTAGTTAGATCTTAACAAAAAAATTCAAAGTGGCTAACCGGTCTCCAAGACGGTCTCGAAGACTTCGTGGTCTCTCACCACCTAGTTTAGAGCCTTCTCCTAGAAGGCGCAGAGGGAATACTACCGGTAGGGTCTGTCCCACGCCGGTTGACGCATCGGGGATTGATCCTCCTCTCGGGGATATTAGCGGCCAAGCAAGGCCTGGTACTTTTGAACAAGAGAGGGACGCTCCAGTCTTTTCTCAAGTTCGCTTTCAAGCGGAGGATAACGTAGAGGTAGAAGAACTTTCAGAATCATTAGTGATTCCAAATTCTCCACTACCATCTAGTTATCCAGACGTATTGCAATACGTTGGGCCTCCATTATATAGACCAGCGAGTCCAGGTTACGCTACGCGCTTACCATTTATAATCACTACTGGAAGCATGGCTTCCACGAGTGCTGCGACTATGCAAACCCCAACATCGGTGCAAGGGGGAGGAACCATTTCCATCCCCTCCGCTTCCTTGTTCGGATCGTTTGCTAGCACATCTTTGGTTGGGTCTACCTCCATTCCGTCCACGAGTGGAAATGCCCAAACCAATGCTTTTAGTACTGGTTCCTTCCTTTTTGGCACCCAATCACAGGGTATTCCGTCAGTTCCGTTCAATGCCGCTACGTCCATGATGGGCGGATCGGCTTCATTTCAGGGTTTTCCTTTTGGAAGTGGTCATATCCCACATTCCAACCCAACGGTAGGATCCATGCCTTTTTCTTCAATAGGACAAAGCAGCAATCCTTTCCAAGGTTGGAATAACCCTGGGGTTAGTAACGCAGGAACTGCGAATCCATTCATTGGCCAACAAGGAAGTAGGCCGTATTCCACGGTTAGCATGTTTCAAAGTATTCCTCCCCTCGCTTCGGCTTGGAACCCATATCAGGGGTTATCGACTCCTTACAATTCTTTAGGAGGAAACTTTGCAAGCTATGGAGCTTATACGGCAGGAGTTGGTCAAACTCCGAATTTTGCTGGACCACAAGGCTTGCCTTTTGGTTCAGCTGGTTCTACTGGTCACTTGGGGCAGCCTGGTGCCTTTCAAATCCCAGGACAATCTTTTCAGAACTTTGGGAGTTCTGCCCAGTCTGGGTGGAATCCCCTAGGTCCTCCTAGGCTTCCATTTCTGGCAACGTTAAACTTGCCAGATCTCACTAAGCTAACAAACGACCCTATCAGATACAATCCGGCCTGGCCTCCGGTCCCAACCAAACTCCCTTCGGACATCCCAAAATTCGAAGGGAAGAGTGGTGAAGATCCGGGCGATCATGTAACCACATTCCATTTGTGGTGCTCATCTAACTCCCTCATCGAAGATTCGGTTAGGTTGAGACTCTTTCAGCGCACCTTGACTGGTAATGCGGCTAAATGGTACATAGAGTTGCCAGGGGGCAGCTTTACATCGTTCGCTGACTTAGCCAATATCTTCTTGAATCACTTCCAGTTGCCTGTCCGCTATGATGCCGGAACTGAACTTCTGGCTACCTTTCGTCAGGATAAGGCAACCCACATTTCTGATCACATACAGGAATGGAGACGGAGAAAAAGGCTCATTAAAGCCGAAATCCCTCCGGAGTACCGTCTAGAGTGGTTTTTGAAGTCTTTGCAACCTGAGATCTCCAAGGATGTCTCCATGTCTGGGGTCTATTCTGAGGAGCAAGCCATTTTCAGGGCCCAGCAATTAGAACTGATCTACTCTCAGTCTGGGATCCTCCAAAAGTACTTGCCAGATGCTCCTGGATCTAAGGTTGATTTAGCTAAGCCAAAGCCAGGTCCGCACGCGGATGGTATCGTAGGGTCAGTAGACTCGACTACAGTGAACTTGTTGAATCAATTGCAGCAGTTGTCATTACAAACTGCTCCTAACAACCAAGTCACAATGTCTAATCCTCAAGCTTCCCAAAATTCTTCCATTAATGCCGTCCAATCCAATAACCCCAAAGGAAATGAAAATTCTGATGGAAAAAAGAAAGGACGTGGTAAGAAGAAGAATCAGGATGGGAAGCCCGATGCAAATAAATCCGGCAACAACGCTGGTGGTGGTGGAAATGAGTCGAGAAAGAAAGTTAAGTTTCCTTGCAAGTTATGCAAAGGAGACCATCTAACTCATCTCTGCCCTAGAATTGAAGACGCTCAGCGCTTGTTAGGACAGCAAGGGACTTCTAGTTCGCAAGCTGTGTTAACTAACCCGTTTCCCCAAGGGCAGCAACTTCTTGCTGGCGCGAATTCAAACCCTGGTACCTCCGCAGGGGGCAACCAGGAAGGGGACAAGTCTTCAAATGTATTCATGATGGGTGCTCACGCTAATGTGGCCACACGGTCACGCGATTATGGTGAAGGTGAAAATTCTAAGGGTAAATCAGTTCCCGAAACTAACAACCCACTTCATATTGAGCGACCTTCTGTTGAGACTATACCTCGGGTGCCGAAAGGTTCCGCAAAGCGCGCGACTATCAACCCTAATATTAGGGCAGCCCAGAACTACTCCATAGTTGAGGATCTGGCCCAGAGTCCATGTGCTATGTCCGCGTTAGAGGTTCTCCAGTCATGTCCTGCTCAACGAAGTGCCTTGCTATCGGCAATGGGGGCAGTAGATCCAAATAATTCCTTAGCTCTCACTTTTGATATGAGTAATGTCAAAAAGAGACTTCCTCATCACATGGCTTTCCAGATAAAGTCAACCTACCAGAAAATGAATATTTTCCGGACGGTTGTAGATGAGGGAGCTTCCACGTGTGTCATGTCTATGTCATGCTGGAAGGCCATTGGATCACCGACGGTTGTTCCTTCGCCCACCCTATTGACAGCATTTGATGGTCACTCTCATAGACCGTACGGGATTATCCCGGCTTTTCCTATATGTGTTGGAGGAAAGGTCGTTAATATTGAAGTAGAAGTCATAGACGCTAACCTAGATTATAATCTCCTATTAGGAAGGAACTGGGTATACGAGATGGAAGCCGTTGTTTCGACTCTATTTCGTGTCATTTGCTTTCCTTATGAGGGGAAAATCGTTAAGGTTGACCAATTGGACTATTGTCCAGCTGATCCTCAAGCAAACTCTGACTCTACCATTCCTTTAGTGGGTAACCCCCGTCCGCCTATTGAGAGTCTAGGAGTCGGGATGTACTCTTCATTGATGGGTACGTTTAATCTTCCCCCTCCTACAGCTGGTATAGATACAATTTCATCCTCCAGGGATCCTTTACGAAGAGAGTTTGTTCAAACTCCTTATTCATCGAATCCTGGAACCTTAGCTTCACCTGTGACCACATCAGGTGACGACAAGGTGGGTGAAATAGAATCTCTTATGTCTGCAGCAGAACCTAGATGTGAATCTATCGACAACTCTGTAGATAACCATTCTACTATTTCCTTTGGGAAAGAAATAGATGGTGATGTGGCTCATTTTCGGACCCTTGATTCCACCTCTGCATTGGATTGCTTGGATATTGTTTTTCCATCGGATGAAGCGGTATTCGAAGCAATGACGGCCGTAGATCGACCTTTGGAAGATTTACATCGTCGGTTACACTTTCATTCCCCTGTGCATGAAGTAGAATCTCGGTCCTCCAGTTCGACTAGTGATGTTTGTACGGTCCCCTTGGCTCCGACACATTTATTTGCCGAAGAGAGTATATTGATTGGTTCGATCATCGTACCTATAAACATCCCTAGGAGTCAGTCGGCGGAGCCCCTGACGGGCTCTACCTCAGGAAGTGCTTTGCTTAGCTTTGGCCAGGCAATGGCTTCTTTGTATTTTATGTATATATTTGTACATATAGTGTCGAGCGTTTTCTGATATCAGCACTTTTTGGTCTGCTTTGGCAGGTGTTGATGGATGATTTGGTTTATTTTGGATTCGCCGATGGTGCTAGTCGGCACACTCGGAATCTTGCTTCCGCAGCTTGGGTACTTTATTACCCAACTGGTCAGTTGATGATATCGAGAGGCGTGTGTATCGGTCCTGCGTCAAACAATATGGCCGAGTATACAGCTGTTATCAATTTATTATCCGAGGCAATCTCTCATGGGATCGACTCGTTGGTAGTATATCTTGATTCTCAATTGATAGTGTCTCAGTTAAATAACATTTATCGGGTTAGAGATCCATCATTATATCGCCAATATTTAAGGGTGAGGTTGTTGCAAAGATCATTTATTTACATTAATTATTTGCACATTCCAAGATCTCAAAATTGGTTAGCTGATTCTATCGCTAATCAAGCATTAGACTGGCATATCAATCATTCATCATCATAAAATCATGCATCAAAAAGTCAAACTGTATATATATATATATATCGCAAAGCGTCTCGAGTGTACATATGTGTGTCCAAAAAATATACAAAATTGGGACTCAAATGCCCATAATCATGTCAGGCATATCTAATGCCTCGGCTCTGGATGAGCAGCTAAATAACTAACTATAGCAGTGGCCACGCGCCGAAAGACGCGAACCCAGTCACGTGGCATCCCAACCACATGACGCTGCATATCTGGAGGAAGGTCCTCTATCTCAGCCATCGGTACTTGGTAGCTCAATCTCGCCAAGTGTCGCTGGACGTTGTTGAGGGTCCTTTCCGCATTCGCAGCCTCCTCTTCGGCTCCTCGGCCACGCCGTCCATGCCGTGGGAATCCATCTGGTCGCACGGGCCCAATGTCTGGAACATGATCATCATATCAGTCATTTGAATCTCATCAAAAAAAAATATATTTTTCAAAGTTCATCATTATACTTGAAAAATCCTAAAAATCATAAAATCATAAAAATCAAAAAATCTTACCGATCTCGCCCCATGCTGCATCTGGTGGCAACACTAGGTCAGGATCTCCTCGGAAATCCAGTCCAGCATAGGGGTAGTCGTCTATGGCGATGATCTGTTGCTCCCACCAAGCAAAAAAGTCGTCGTCGAATGCATTCCTGGGCACTTCCCCACCCCCCAGACGTTTCATCAAGTCAGCCCACCGGCCCATGCGTGGATCACGTGGACTACTGATGGGAACTGCTACCCTGGGGCGGAGTGCGGGAACCTTCTCGAAGAAAAAAGTACATAAAATGGTTCCGTACCCAAAGTTCTTGGTCTGTCCCCTCCTGATAGAAGCAAGCTGCTCCTTCATGTTGGCAAGTAGAGGAGTACACCAGTCAAACACCGTGGTGAGACAGTCCACTGCTACGCTCATGTTTACCCGTGATGCCTGATGTAGCGAAGATGATCCGTTCACTCGAGCTATGGTGAACAAGATTATCCGCAGTGACAAACTCGCCACGTGTGGGATCGAGATCTGACTCCCGACCTTCCGATGACCTGGGCAGTAAAGTTGTACATAGTCGTCTACACTGAGACTATTCCGGGTCCTGCCCCGGGAGTGTACTACCTCTCCCCTTCGGGAAAGGCCCGTGATGAAATATATATCTTCCACTTCTATCCTGAGTGGCATCTGATCAATCATAAAAGCTTCTTCCTCGACATCCCAATAATCAATAAGTCTCTCGAGCAGACGCACATTTGCTTTCATATTCGGCAACTTGAAGAATTTTAACAATCCGCATCCCCGTAAGGCATCTAATGCCTCATCATTGTCCATGACTTCATTATCTACAGCTGAGTGCTCTCTTTCACGCCATGTGAGAGTCATCCTCGAAGAAAAAATCATTTTCATCCATTAGTTTTATGTATAAAAATTTTTCGCTGCGCACACGCGGTTTACCCTATACACAGTCGCGTGTAGGGCCGTCGTATACGCGATTTATATACATCCAACCCGCGTGTACGCCGCAGAACGATTTTTTGCAAAAATCTAACGGTGAAACACTAATTAAACTTCCTAAAAACTATCACAATTGATTGCAAGACAAGTTTAGTGCTTACCTGGAAGTTTTCGGCAAGTTTGAACGGTTGAATAAGTCACGGGGAAAGTTTGCTCCTTTTGCTCCACAATTTGCTCTCCAAGTCAAACGGTGAAAATGGTAAGTCCAAAATTTCTTTTTATAAGTTTTGAAAATGCAAAATTTTTTCAAAATTTTATTTGGTTTCATGTCACTTTTAACTTGGGAGCTTGGAATGTCGAGATTGAGTTGTTTTTCAGGACATTTTTGGACATTTTTCGACGGTTCGAGACGGTTCCATGACTGCTGACCCGTCATGGCAGGTATCGTGTTCTCACTGGCATATAGGTTAGGGACACCATTTTTCCGTTGCATTATGCATACTAGCCTCCATTTGACCGATACATCTGCCATAGGGTCGACCCCATCATGTTATGGTTCGCAAGCCATTTTCACTCGCCGATTCTTTAAATCATGACATGATGGTAGAGCCATCCTTTTACATGGGCATCCTAGTTAGCACCTCACTGACATTTGTTGCCCATGCTGCTTCGTTTTGAGTAGGCTCGGGAGTCCTCTGTAGTCCCGCCATGACTTATGCGTTGAAGACTCATTCTTCTTTGCTTCTTCGTTTCGTTCTGGCCTTATACCCCAGAGGCTCCTATGTGTGTTGAGTTGTACTTCTGCATTGCATGTTGACCATTTGCACCTTTTGGCCTATAGCCGGCTTCACTTGGACTCGTGTTTAAGCCCACTTTTGACCATGACGTCTGCAAAAATCAACCTTGCATACCCTTGACCTCTGCAGCTTGACATACCCAGACCCGTGGAAGGGACATACCTCTGAGTGTCACTGACCAGTTTTTCACCTCCCTGCATTGAGCATAGGAACGTTCCTTTCCCAGGAACTAGATCATCTGTTTCACCGACACTCGTTCTTTCCACTGTACCATAGCATTCTTTTATTCTTTTTCCGGCTTATCAGAAAAAGACAAAAAAATTAAATATTCCAAAAAGAGCGGGAACAGGGACATTATTTCCATTTATTGTTGGCAGCTAGAGTCAGTCGTGTCGCCCTTGAACAAAGCACTCAAAACAAATTCTCCTCCGCATGGGTGGGATTTAGTTTGACTTAGGTAAGCCATAACCTTGTTATCGAGTCAGTTCTCCCCCGATTGGTTATCTCTTCCAATCATATGGAGGGTTCGTTCGTGCCTCCTGCATGACGAACTTATACAGATTCATTATATGCTGCCACATAGTCACATTGAGTCGTGCTTTTGTTCAAGGGAAGTTAGCCTGAGTCGGCCTTTCTGCGGTGTCTCTTGACTCATTTTTCAGTCGGCCATCCCTGGTTGTCAGTGTCATGTCTATCATCACATCAGTTATATTGGTCCTTCACTCGTGCCGGTTTGAGAAGGTCCCCATTGACTTCTTGCTGGCGGGTCTTGTCCTTATCGACGACGACACATTGCTCTGAGGGCAGACCTAGAGACCGCACCCTGGCCCTATTTTCATTATTGATAGGTCACCTTGTGCTCAGCATCGATCAGTATCATGGGTCTTTGACTGAGTGGTTTCCCTTGTGTTCGACATCAGCATACATTATCACACATTGGGATTCGTGCAGTACCTTGGTTTCCATTTGACCCTATTGGTGGATACCTCGCCTCTGTGTCAGCTTTCATTATTGGTTGGTTCAGAGGGTTTCTGCCGTGCGCTAGCCACATCTTGTGTACGCCGGAAACGTACTTCGGTTGGGTTACTACATCTTTTTCGTCCGATTCCTTCCACATTATTGGCCTACGGGTTACACTCGCGCTAGATTGATGGAGGATGCCTTAATGCCTTCCTTCTAGCGGATCTTTCCCTATCGACTCCGACTCATTGCTCTGGGGCAAAGATCTAGAGTCCATTTGGCAGTACCTTGGGGTTTGCAGTCATTAGTGGCAGATTCCTCGCTATCGACAGTGGGAAACCATCATTGTCTCCTGATTGATAGATTCTTACAGGTGTTCGACTTCAGCTCATCTATTCACACTTGTTAGATTGTACTGGGTACCTTGACGCTCATTATCATTATCGGTGAGTAGTCTCGCGTTTGTTAACGGTATACATCAATGACCGGTAATCAAACGATTTCTCACATGGTCGACTTCAGATCATTTATTCCCATGGTGTAGAAATGTACCACGGCGGTCGGTGAAGACCTCAGGTTGTATCAGCATTCATTGGTTCACTTGACAGTTGCTCCTGTTGCTGCTAGTTGATACCACTCCACCTTATATGTTGCAGTCAGTCATGGCGACATTCTATATGCTGGCACCTGAGTTTACAGTGTAGTACCATCCTATTCCGTCATGTTCAGTGGGTACCTTATGGGATCAGTCTTTGATTTCAGTGATCCGTTGCATCTTTCAGCATCATTGACAGTTTTATATGTGATATTCAGACATGTACTTACTCATTATGATCAGATGATCCATTATGTATTTTACAGTCATTTATACTTGTATACTTAGTGGATCCGCTTGTACTTGATATGCGGACATGCTTTACTTTTCCTGAGCATGGGTATGCCCGCCTCAGACAGTGTTTCTTTCTGATCTCCTTTTGGTGGCTTGGCAGGCTGAATTCTGGTGAAGTCCTCCTCGGTTTTTCGGCGGAGTTCCTTTCCTTGTACTTACTTAATATATTTCGGCCATCATGTTCCCCTTCTGACCTCATACATTAGGGAGCATCTGTTATAGCTCCAAATCTCACTCTTATGGTTTGTGATGCTGCACTTATGGCCTAGGGCAACCCCTCCTTCCAGACCTGGTCCAAAAATTTAAAAAACAGTGTTTTATTCCCTATACGCGACTTTGCCCTGTGTTAAACGCGTGTACACGCGGGTCTGTCATACCCAACCCGCGTGTATATATTAAAACACTTAAAAAAAATATAATTTCCTCTTTTTCGGGCGGTGATCGCGGGTTTACCTGCTGGATCACCTGTTAGTGCCCGTGGCCCAACTGTTCCCAACCAACTCCTAACTAAAAAACTACTTTGGAGAGGGTATAAAAAGACATCAAAGGGAAGGCCAAGGGGAGAGAGAAAGGAGAGCAAGATTATTATGCTGAGATTTTTCCCTTAGACCAGGTCTGAAGTCCTTGGTGCATTCTGCACTTCCCCCATTTTGCATAGGAAACCCTTGTTTCCATGTGTATTGGTGATCATTCATCCTTGACATCATCATTGAGTAAGACTTGGAAGGAGCTCTTGTTGGAGGCTCGAGGCTGGAACGAATCCGGGAGGAACTTGCTTGGAGCCTGCTGAAGGTGTTCAGGTGATATCTTTCTGATATATGTACTTTATTTGCCTTTATATATAAAGAAACACGTCTTTGTTCCCGAATAATCTTTCTTTATGCTTATGAGATTCTTGTGTTGAATTCTTATGAAAGTGGTTACTTAAAGACTTTTTATAACTAACTTTATAGCATAAAGATGATTTATATATAAACTTCTATACATGTACTGTTGTGTTCTTTGATTTGTTTGTCTTGCAGGTCAAAGAAAGAAGAAGGGAACTCCAAGAAGGGTTTGCACCCTAACGGTCTTCTCGAACGTAGGACCTTAGGTATGTACCCTAAACATTAGGATTTGCTTAAAAGTAAAAAAGATGGCTGTGTGTGTGTGTTTCTTTGTATAAGCAATTTTCAGTCTGGTAGAGTCTTAGCCCAAAGGACCCTAGGGGTACTTTCCCTTCAACCAGGGATCACATGCAACCACACCTTTGAGTGTTAGGTGGGGCGATTTGAAGTGATAGTCCCAAGAGGGCTGAAATTGGGCAAGGTTCATTGAGTGGTTTTATCTCATGGATCATACCTTGCTATGGGATCGTACCTTGGCCAAAGGAAGTCATCAAGCGAAGGATAGGAAATACTTGTGCAGGTTAAGCTCAAGGTTGAGCAGAGCATATTGTATTTATCCAAATTGTTTGACCAAGGGCGCAAAGAAGTAGGAGGCTTGGAGAGCAAAGGAGAGGCCTGGATTTGTCTTGAGCTTGCTTGTGAGCCGGGAGATTGATTTTACTAAGTGTTGGGATTGTTCTTGTGAGAATAAGCATTGTATTATCATCTTGGATTTCTGATTAACGCAATACAGATAGTGGGGTTTTGAGCTATGGATTTCCCTAGTAAAACTTATTTTGTTATGTGCCATTGATTTGTATTCCTCTTGTCGATTATTATTTTTCTCGATCTTTATGTGCTTCCACTATAAAAAGTAAAATTAGATTATTGTCTCTTGCTTTACTTAATTGCATGAGCTTCTGAATCTACAAGAAATCTACACAAGGAATAAAAGGAATAATAGGTTTCTCCTCTGTAATTAGAGGTGTCTCATGACTCATAAGAGTTGGGGAAGTAGGAAAATTAGGGGGTTCAGGTTCACTGTGTAAAGAGATAAAAACCAAGCACTCAAACTCTTGTTTCAAGAAATCCTGATTCATGTCTTCTTCAGAAATTTCACAAAAAAAGTGAAGGAATCGGTCAAAAAAATCCTCAATTAATTCATTAGGCCCTCATTCTTAAGAGATTGATTCTTTTATTAACATCTCGGTAATTATACCTATCAAAGGCTTGATGAAGCTCCCGGAGAAACTGATGAAGGGAATGGATGGAAGCAGGTGGAAATGTATGGCACCATCGATTAATACGACCTTCAAGGGTGAGGAATAAAAGCAAACAAGAAAATTCTTCATCATTGATTTCGCAACATTCACAAAATTTAAGACAATCATAAATGTGCTCGATTATGGATGTTCCATCCTCACCATCAAAATTTAAATGGTACAAGTTCTAGAGAGGCTCATCGTGGATTAAAAATCAATAAAGGGAAAAATTAGAGAAACGCCACGGGAGTAAGATTTGAGTATGAGTCATTTTAGATAAGAGATTAAACTAGATTCAATGGGCCTAGCTTATCATTTGTCTCTCCTTCTAGTGCCACTATTGACAATGCTAGAAATCTGTCAACCAAGGGGCCTCCCTGATGTGAAGTCCCAATTATACCTCACGCCGTTTGGAGTAGGAGCCTAATCCAGAATATCGGCTCGGTTTCAATGTATCCTTATGGATATGCCCTGGATCTAACTATCAGTAAGAGAGAGGAGTAAATGTTGTAAATAATACTGAGAGGGGGGGTGAATCAGTATTACCAAATCAATATAAATTTTTCATTTTCATACTCAGATTCCTATACGCTACTTCAGTTAAGACAAACCGCGTGTATATGCAACTGTGTGTAATGCAACAAGCGTATATCAAGTAAACTTATGATTCAGTTAGTTGATCCTTAATGAGTGCATCAGAACATTATTAACCATATGAACTATAAACAGGAGCAGTATAACCGAATAGATCATCACACATGAACACCATGATATAAGGTGGAAACCCAATGTTGGTGAAAACCACCTGCTGCAATTCATTTCTATCTTCTTTTAATTAGAAACTTCTTTTTACAATGATTCTGTACTGGTGCAGTCTTATACCAGTATCCAGACTACTACCTACAGAAGGCTACAACCTTCTCTTTTCTTCCAGGGACCATGTTTCATAAATTTTCAGACTGGATCCATAAATACAAAATAATCACCACTGCAATACAATCATCAACTTATACCTGCATCATCAATCTCTGAATCACCCAATATTGAGTCACTGAAACCCTGTCATCAAAATATAGTTACTTGAACACCGACCAAAGCCTAAAACTCTGCAACAACCACTAGAACCAACAGCAACTTGAAACATCAAATCTCATTATGGATACACTACTTAACTGTGTCAAAATAGCGTGTACACGTGCTTTCACCAGAGATAGCCCGCATACAGATCTAAAGATAATTACGTATACCTTCGCTGCCATTTCCAACTTGATTTAGATCGATCCAAGCATCACAGACCCATAACCAGCATACTAGATCTTCACACTTCATCAGACATTCATTACTTGCACATCCACACCTTGGCCTAATGATCTTCTCCTTATATAGGTTTAGGCTTCTCTCAATACCATGGTCCAAAACCATGTAGAAACAATACCTTAGACCCAATACCTGGGGTCAACACTTCGGACCAAATACCATGGACCAATACCAAAATACGATGGATCAAATACCATGGACCAAAACTTAGTTTTCCAACATGTATGTGCCTTTCCTTCTATGAACCTGCATGTGTACATATATGCACCTTTTGTTCTTCTCACCCGCGTGTATACGTACGTTCATCAAATTTAACCTGCGTATATCTATTTCTTGACCTGTTGTACTAAGATATATCCTCTGATTAAGTTTCCATCACCTGTATCATACCTCTGAGTGAGTTGCCATCAAGGAAAACACTTGTATCATAATGCCAACAGTACAAATGTGCCTTCAAAAAAAAAGGGGGTGTGCCTGGTTAGTGTTCGATCATATGTGTGTCAAAGTTATTTTACTACGGAGAGGAGAGGAAAGTGAGCCTCTAAGAGAGAGGTAGTAGTACCACCCAAGAAGAGACACACATGAACCAGAAGGACCCATCTAACATCCAGTAGAATAGTCCACAGAGGATACGACGGTTGTTACAACCAACAAATAAAAGGGTTTGTCTAATATCTTGCGAACTAGTCCACAGGGATGGGAAAATAATGAAAACCATTACAACACATTCTCAATAAGATAAGTACTAAAACAACTTAAATAGTTCAACTATCTTAGCACATGTGAAAGAAAACATGCAGTACAAACATTTGCATAATAGTATTACAAACATTTATAATCCATGCATGAAGAACATGTTGGCCTTGAAGGCTTTTGTTATTAAGTAAAAGTTCCAAGATGCATGTATACAATGAACATCACTAGCTCCAATAGTGGAACGTTGGAGCCACTCCTTTCTCCTCAAAAGAACTGATCTATCTCTCTAGTGCCTTGCGGGGGGAGACAAGGTGAAAAGTCCTTTGCTCATAAAATGAGGGAGTATATGTAACCAAGGGTGACTCTTTGACTACCCTCATGACTGTTTAACTTCCTATGAGTTTTAAACTTACATGACTCTTTACATTCCATGTGTGTCCATTGGACTTCCACTTTACAATACATTTTGTATACATGAGACTGCTGACATGTACTACTTGATGACGTGGCAATGTCATCCACTGTTACTACTAAGTGTTGGATGTCCTCTTGAAGATGATTTTCTTTCCACCTTTTCATGTTTTGGTGATGAGGGATATTCAATGATCTCAAGTCTTGAATAATTGTCGCAAACTAGTGTCCCTTCGCTTTATCTTGATCAATCAACTTGTAAGTTCAGCTGTGAGAGAGTCTTTGAGCATGCTTCCCTCTTTCTTCGCTTTCATTATCATCTTGTCATCACATGATAGGGAATCTACCCATGCAATTTACTCATGATGAGGCGACATCAATCTGAAAACACCCTAGTCTAAGATGATGCATTCTGATCCACCAACTGAGCCCCGAACAAGTGACACACTGTGAAGAGGGACTTAGTGACTGCGCAGTGCATTTCTAGTAGCCAAGGGAAAAGATTTAACCTTGAGACTGCACAGTGTGCAGTTCATGCAGGTCTAAGGGACAAATCTACATAGTTTCTGAAGCTAGTGGGATAGGTTGAAGGGATGGGCACTGATAGAGCTCTGTTATAGCTCCAAATATCACCCTTTGTATTTGTGATGCTTGGTTTATGGCCTAGGGAAACCCCTCCTTCCAGACTTGGTCCAAATATTTTAAAAATAGTGTTTTACTCCTTGTACGCTACTTTGCCCTGTGTTAAAAGCGTGTACATGTGGGTTAGTCTATACCCAACCCGCGTATATGTGTTAAAACACTTTAAAAAATTAAATTTCCTTAATTATGGGCAAAGATCACGGGTTTTACCTATTGATTACCTATTAGTTCCCGTGGCCCAACTATTCCCAACTATTTCCCAACTAAAAAAATAATTTGGGAGAAATATAAAAAAACTTCAATGGGAAGGCCTTAAGGAGGAGAGAAATGATAGAATTACTATACTAAGATTAACCGCTGATCAAGTCTGAAGTATCCCTGTGCTTCAAGCACTTCCCCAAGTTCATGAAACCCTTGTTTCCTTGAGTGTTGATATTTTCTCACATGCTTGGAGATATCATAGTATTGGTTATGGAAGGAGGTTGTTGAAGACTAGGACTGGATGGACCTGGAAGACGGTTCCGCTTGGAGCCAGAAGAGGAAGACTCAGGTGAACTCTTTCCATGTTTTATTATAGTTTTCTACAATAAAAAGAAATGTTTTCTTGTTCCCGATATTGACTTTGTTTATGCATCAGATGTTATTGTTATGGTTTATATATGGATGACTATTTAAATGTATAACTAACCATCTACTTATATGATATAAATTTGATTTCACTAAAATGCTTTATCTATATGCTTCTATGTGTATTTGAATTGGCTGATTTGCAGGTTCAAAGATCATTAGGAGTTGCAGAGGGTTTGAACCCTAGCTAGAACTACCCAAATGAAGGACATCTGAGTATGTTCATCCTCGCATAGTTATCTTGTTTAAGCATGTTTCCTGAGTTGAATGCTTGTTTCTTATTGTAGATTACTCCTTCTCTGATAGGGTTCTGACCCAAAGCCCTAGGGGACTTATTCCCTCTGCAGAATTGGTGACTCCACTGGGGATAACAATCTTGTTATTCCTAGTTTGGGTTATTCAGTGACAATTAGGGCTCAGTTCTTAGTTTGCTTGCTATGACTGTATTGCCTGCTCCTGTAGGAACTCAGACTTCAAGTCTGATCATTTTCATCAGGCCTCATTTTTTATTTTTCTTGTAAAACTTCATATACGAACCTTTGTTTGTTTACAGAAGCGTACACGCGCTTGTTTCTATGAACTGAAACCACGTAAACGTAAGTTTCTTTTGGCAGAAGTGCGTGTACATGCACCTGTGTAGGGACACAGTCGCGTATACAATTTTTTGCATGATTTTTTCAAATCTTTCTTTCCAGAAAGTTTTTTTTCTTGGCCTATGTGGTTTCTGAGTGGTCAATTTTTGTTTTCAGATTTTAATTGTTCAGAGAGCTTATTGTTTTTAATTCTCTCCTACTTTGAAAAGTTTTGGCCTCAGTTTTCTTTTGAGTGAGTTTTATGATTTGTGTTTGAACACACAAGGCTTCTTATAGAGGTTCTTGATTGTTCTGGTCTTCCGGGACAAAAGATTGTTTGTGATCTTTGTGTCAAACTTCATTATTGGTCTGCTTTCTTTGCTTCCCGTCATTTTTGTGGCCATACACTTTTTCTTTCTTTTCGAAAGTTTCTTGTTGTTGACTTTGAAAGTGTGTCTTTCCTAATTTCTTGATCAGTTTCTCCAATCTATTTTTGCTGCTTTTGGATCATTTAGTGCAAGTTGAAACACCTATTTTGTTCAAGTTCTCATTCGTGTTGAATTGGTAACTTACAAAGTTTCCTTGTGCTTTGATTTCAGTTTTTGAGTCTTTGGTAGCATTTTGAGCGCTTTTGAAAGCTTGTTTTTATTGCTTCTTGAAAAATAAAAGTTCTTCAAAACATCATTTTTTATTTCTTTTGCCGAATTTGATTTTGGTTTCTTTGGTTTTGTGAAAGTGAATTGTGATTTTTTCGATATTTGTCTTGCTTATTTGAGGAAAATGTGTATGTGAAACTTGCATTCTCTTCAAACATTTAAGTTGGCTTATTAAAAAGTTTTAAACAATTGCTTTCATCTCTTATTAGAGTAATTTATAATTTTGCATATCACGTACACTTTGCATTAGGGTAGTTTTGCATTTTAAAGCATCAATAGTCTTTTAGTTTTTGTGAGTGTGAAGTCCGTTATAAGAAAATAAAAGGAAAAAGTTTTTGCTTTATGGAAGTTTCTTAGAACCTAAGTAGAAGTTGCTTTTCATCGAAGAACAAACAAGTGCATTACATATAAGTTAGTTTTTCATTAATTTCTTTTGCGTCATAAAAAACACCATTGGTTTCATTTCCATAATTGTCCCTTGACTTAAAATAACAGCCACTTAAAATAAAGCGCTTCATAAAATAAACTAGAAATTTTTATATTTTCAATTAGATACACCAAAAAGTTTTAGGTTTATTTAGGACCTTGGATTAGGCAAGAACAGAATAAACTCTCTAAGGCCACTCTAAATTGTAAAACATAGAAGTCTGAATAAAGAGTGAAATCCAATAGCGCTAGGGAGACCGGGAAAGCTCCATGACTGGGAGTTAAGCACGAGGGTTTGTGAAGATAAAGACGAGAGATACCCCCTCTCTTACTTGTCAGATCTTACCTCACGACTGTTCCGCCTAGCTTCTGATATAAGTTGGTGTCTTTAGTTCCCAATCCTAGGGATCTACATAGGTGGTTGCGGAGGGGAATCCCGTGGCACCTGAGGTTGACGTTGTATCACATTCAGTGGTACTTCTGGAGGGAACCCTTGCGAAGCTTGGTGGTTTGCACCGGCAAAGGCTGTTGTCTGGAGGTCAGCGTAACTAGCTCTTATACCTTCGCCAGTAGACCTGGGGCGTAATTACCCAGTCTATTTTCGAAAGGCCCTTTTTATTCACTTTCTTGTTTTTTGGTGTCTGATCCTAATCACCCGGAGAAAAAATACTTGGAAGTTGTTGGACTACTGAGCTCTTTAGGGACATTTTTTAGTGTGTGCTCGTAGTCGGCCTAGCTTTCAATTTTCTTGAGTCTTTAAGTAGATCCTATTAAAATAATTCAAAGTGGTTGATCGATCACTTAGACAGTCCCGTAGACTTCTTGGGATTTCACCTGCGAGTCCAGAGCCTTCTCCTAGAAGGCGTAGGAGCGATTCTGCCATTGGTTTTCAACCAGTGGCAGCTGGCGCATCAGAAATTGATCCTCCGCTTAGGGGCATCAGTGTACAAGATAGACCTGGTACTACTACAGAGCTAGAGAGGAACACACTAGTTCTTTCTTGAGTGCTCTTCCAGTTGGAAGATAATATTGAGGTAGAAGAGCTCTTAGAGTCGATTGTGGCTCTGAATTCTCCTCTCCCTTCTGATCATCCAGACATATTGTTATACATTGGAACTCCGACACACAGGCCTTCAAGCCCAGGTCTACACACATCTATCCCTTCAATGACCACTGCTGGAAACATGGCATCCACCACGAGTGCTGCGAGTATGTAGACTCCCATGTCAGTGCAAGGGGGAGGAATTATTTCCATCCCCTATACATCATTATTTGGGTCTACTACTAGCATGTCCTTATTTGGGTTTACTTCCATTCCATCAACAAGTGGAAGTTCTCAAGCCAATGCATCCAGTTTTGGATTCTTCCCTTTTGGAATGCTCTCTCAAGGTATTCCTTTAGTTCTGTTAAGTGTACCATTAACTGCCTCCACATCCATGATGAGTGGATCGGCTTCTTTTCAGGTTTCCCCTTTGGAAGTGGTCATATACCACATTCCCATCTGACAGTAGGGTCTATGCCTTTTCCTTTCACAATTCAAGGTACTAATCCTTTTCAGAGTTGGACAAACCTGCAGTTAGTGGGATAGGAACTGGGAATCATTTTTTTGGCCAACAAGGGAATGTGCCGTATTCCTCAATCAATTCATTTCAAATTTTTCCAGCCTTAGCTAATGCTTGGAACCCTTATCAGGGGTTGTCATCTCCTTACAATAATTCGTTAGGGGGGAACTTTGCCGATTACGGAGGTTTTTCGGTTGGAGTTGGTCAAACTCCGAGTTTTGTTGGACCACAAGGGTCACCTTTTGGTTTAGTAGGTTCTACCAGTTAATTCGAACAACCTGGTGCCTTTCAAAATCCAGCTCATTCTTTTCAGACTTTTGGGAACCCCGCCCAATCTAGGTGGAATCCCCAAGGTCCTCCACAACTTCCTTTTCTGGCCATGCTTAATCTGCCAGACTTGAGTAAGTTGACAAATGATCCAATTAGATACAATCCGGCTTGGCCTCCGGCCCCAACCAAACTTCCATCGGATATTCCAAAATTCGAAGGGAAGAGTGGTGAAGACCCGAGAGACCATGTAACCACATTCCATTTATGGTGCTCATCTAACTCCCTGATCGATGATTCGATTAGGTTGAGACTATTTCAGCGCACTTTAACTAGGAATGCGGCTAAGTGGTATATAAAGTTGCCAAGGGGCACCTTTATGTCTTTCACCAATTTGGCTAACATTTTCTTAAACCATTTTCAGTTGCCTGTTTGTTACGAATCCGGAACTGAACTTATGGCCAATTTTCATCAAGACACAGCTACTCACATTTCAGATCATATCCAGGAATGGAGACAAAGAAAGAGGCTCATTAAAGCTAATATTCCACCTGAATTCCATCTCGAATGGTTTTTAAAATCATTACAACCTGAGATCTCCAAGGATGTTTCTATGTCCAGAGTTTATTCCAAAGAGCAGGTTATCTTTCGCGCCAGTAGTTAGAACTGATATATTCTCAGTTTGGGACTCTTCAGAAGATCTTGACTGACGCTCCTAGATCCACGGTTGATATAGCCAAACCGAAGCTAGGCCCGCATGCTGATGGTATTCTTGGATCGATTGATGCGAATGCGGTGAACCTTCTAATCCAATTGCAACAGTTGTCTATACAAACTGCTTCTTCCAATCAGGCTGCATCGTCTACTCCTGCACCTTCTCAACCTTCTTCTGTAAATGTTGTTCAGGCTTCTAACCCCAAAGTAAATCAAAATTCTGATGGGAAGAAGAAGGGAAGAGGTAAAAAGAAGAATCGGGATGGGAATGGTAATGCGAAAAAACCCGCCAATGGTGCTGGTGAGGGTGGAAAAGAGTCTAAGAAGAAAGTTAAATTTCCATGCAAGTTATGCAGTGGAGATCATTTGACTCATCTTTTCCCAAAAATCCAAGATGCGCAGCGCTTGTTAGTGCAGTAAGGATCTTCTAGCTCCCAAGTTGTCTTAACTAACCCTTTCCCCCAAGGGCAGCAGTTGCTTGCTAGCACAAACTCAAACCCTGGTACCTTTGCAGGGGGCAACCAGGAGGGGGATAATTCCTCAAATGTTTTCATGATGAGTTCTAATGTTAATGTGGCTACACGGTCACAGGATTATGGTGAAGCAGAAACATCTAAGGATAAATATGTTCCCAGAACTACGGATCCACTTCATATTGAGCAACCCTCTGTCGATTCTATACCTCAGATACTGAAAGGTTCTGCCAAGCATGTGACTATCAACCCTAATGTTAGGGCAACCCAGAACTACTCCATTGTCGAGGATCTGGCTCAAAGTCCTTACACTATGTCTGCTTTAGAGGTACTCCAGTCGTGTCCTGCTCAACGAAGTGCTTTGCTTTCGGCAATCAGGGCAGTCGATCCAAAAAATTCTTTAGTGCTCTCTTTTGACATGCTCAATGTCAAAAAGATACTTCCTCATCATATGGCTTTTCAAATAAAGTCTACTTACCGGAAAACTAATATTTTTCGAACAGTTATAGATGAGGGAGCTTCCACATGCATAATGTCAATGTCATGTTGGAAGGCCATTGGATCGCCTTCAGCTGTTCCTTCACCCACTCTCTTGACAACATTTGACAGGCATTCTCATAGGCCACATGGGATTATCCAGACCTTTCCTATATGTGTTGGAGGAAAGGTCATTAATATCGAAGGAGAAATCGTTGATGCCAACCTAGATTACAATCTCCTCTTAGGACAAAATTGGATTTATGAAATGGATGCCATAGTTTCGACTCTATTTCGAGTCCTTTGTTTTCCTCATGAGGGGAAAATTGTTAAGGTTGATCAATTAGATTATTCTCCAGTTGACCCTCGTGCAACTTCGGATTCTACTGTTCCATTGGTGGATAACCCCCTTCAACCTATTAAGAATCTAGGAGTTGGGATGTATTATTCATTGATGAGTACATTTGATCTTCCCACTCATATAGCTAGAATAAATGCCATTTCGTCCTCTAAAGAGCCTTCACGGGAAGAGTTCTTGTGGACTCATTATTTTTCAAATCCTTGGACCTTGCCTTCGCCTACAACCACATTAGATGAAGGACAATTTGGTGGAATGGCATTCCCTATGTCTATAGCAGAGCTTAGATATCAGTCTATCATTAACTCTACAAATGAGCATCCTACTCCTTTTTCAGAGGAAGAGTTAGATGGTGATGTGGCCCCAGGTTGGACCCTTGACTCTACTTCTACTATGGATTGCTTAGATATGGTTTTACCATCTGAGGAATCAATCTTAGAAGCAATGACAGGTGTAGATCGGCCTTGGGAAGATTTACACCATCGTTCATATTTTCTTCCCCCATTTTAGGAAGTCGAATCCAGGTTCTCCAATCTGCTTACTAGCAATGTTTGTATGGTTTCAAACCCTTTGGCTCCAGCACACATCCGTGCCGAAGGTAATATATCAGTCATTTCAAAAACCATACCAGTAATCATCTCTAGGAACCCTAATGTGATAGAAAATGTCTTCATCGGAGTCGAGTGTTCCCATAAAGAGATTCAAATTTACACCGACCTCTTTAAAGAATTTCGATGTATTCGCTTGGTCTTATGAATAAATGCTTTGTATTGATCCATCCATTGTTCAGCATGAGATCAAGACATATGAAAATGCTAAGTCGATCCATCAGAAGCTTCATTCGGTCAATCCTAGGAAAGCAGCAGCTATTAAGGCTAAAGTAGAAAAGCTACTCAAGGCAGGTTTTATATACCCCATTCCTCTAACAAATTAGGTTTCTAGTCTAGTCCCGGATGAGAAAAAACAAGGAATGATCCACGTGTGCATTGACTTTATGGATTTGAACAAAGCTTGTCCAAAAGATAATTACCCCACACCGTTTATTGATGAAATAGTTGATGAATGTGCGGGTAATGAGATTTTCTCCTTCATGGATGTATTCTCCTGTTATAATCAAATATCTATCCGTCCAGAAGACCAGCATAAGACAGCTTTCATATGTCCTTGGAGTACCTTTGCATACAAAAAGATGCCTTTTGGTCTTAAAAATGTTGCAGCCACGTTTCAGCGGGCCATGTCTTACGCTTTCCACGACATCAAGCATGTCATCGAAGCATACTTGGATGATTTAGCTGCTCGTTCTCGAAATAGGATAGATCATCCCAGTCATCTTTGGTTAGTTTTTGAGAGATGTCGATTTTACAATATCCGGTTGAATCCAAATAAGTGCATTTTCGCAGTTACATCTGGTCGATTATTAGGGTTCATTGTGTCAACTGAAGGGATTCGAGTTGATCCCTTCAAGGTGGAGGCAATAGTTCAATTTCCTCCCCTATCTTCCATCCAACACCTTCAAAGTCTTCAGGGGAAGGCAAATTTATTGAGACGGTTTATAGCAAAATATGCTGAGATAACTAAAGGATTTATGCGTTTGCTGAGGAAAGGAGTCCCATTTTTATGGGATGACTTTGTGCAACGATCTTTTGATGCCTTAAAGCAGGCGTTAATCTCTGCTCCACTTTTGAGTCCACCTTATTATGGTAGAGATTTCCTTTTATATCTTGTAGTTGCAGAATCAACCATAGGTATTGTTCTGGCTCAGGAAGATGATGCTCTCACAGAGCATGTGATTTACTACTTGAGTAGAGGCTTGGTAGGTCCTGAACTACGCTATTATTCGATTGAGAAATTGGCCTTAGCAGCTGTCCATTCTGTCCAGCGGCTTCATCATTATATTATGTTACACAAAACATTTGTCTTAGCGGCGGTGAATCCTTTCCAATTTGTCCTCAGTAGGCGAGTGATTGGGAGAAAATACAATCAATGAATTGTTATTTTACAAGAATTCGATCTCGAGTTCTTGTCAGCAAAGCCTAAGAAATCATTGGTTTTTGCGAAATTAATTTCTGAGCTGCCTTGTGGAGAAGATATTGTTTATGAGGAGAGTTTCCCAAACAAACATCTATTCCTCATCTCTTCACAAGACCCCTGGTATGGAGATATCATCATCTATCTCCAGACTTCGAAGTTCCCTCCTGCTTCCTCCAAGGATGAATGTCAAAAATTACGTCACCTGGCTAAGAACTATGTCATCATTGGTGATACATTATATCGCCGAGGGGTTGATTCAATCCTTAGGCGTTGTTTAACCTTAGAGGAAGCAGAGTCTGTGCTTAATGATTGCCACAGTGGAGCTTGTGGTGGTCATCTATCTAGGCTTGCAACAGCCCAAAAAATCTTGCGTGCCAGCTACTTTTGGCCTTCACTTTTCAAAGATTGTATTGAAGCGGTCAAATGTTGCCACCCTTGTCAAGTCTATAATCAAAAGATGCGTGCACATCTAGCTCCTCTTTTCCCTGTTATCATTGTCGGTCCTTTTACAAAGTGGGGTATTGACTTTACTACTCGTAATCCACCTTCAGAAGCGAATCACAAGTACATTATAGTGGTCATAGACTACTTTACGAAGTGGGATGAGGCCATGCCCACTTATAAAAATGATAGTGAAACAGCGGCATTGTTCCTCTTCAATCAAATTATTTCTCATTTTGGTATCCCGAGAGAGATTATCACTGATCATGGCAGTCATTTCCAGAACCAACTGATGTCTGAATTGGCTCTTAAATTGGGCTTCCTGTAGGAGCATTCATCTCCATATTATCCTCAGGACAATGGGCAAGTCAAAGCCATGAATAAGTCCTCAAGATGATCCTGTAAAGGACAATTAACAAAAATCGCTCCAATTGGCATCTCATGTTGTGTCTGACTCTCTCGGCATATCGAACCTCGATAAGGACTACCACTGGTTTTACACCCTTTCAGTTAGTTTACAGGCTGGAATATATTTTTCCTGTTGAGTGCGAAATTCCATCCCTTACGCTGGCTGTTGAGCTCCTTCCAGAGACTTCTAGTCTTGAAGAGCACCTCCTTCATTTGGAACATCTCAATGAGCAGCGTCGAGATGTCACCATAATCAATGAGGCTCATAAGAAAAGGGTTAAAACATAGTATGATAAAGTTTTCCGTCCTCGAGTCTTTTCTGAAGGCGACCTTGTCTTGATATATGACCAAGATAAAGATGCCTTGGGGGTAGGCAAATTCAAGTCTATGTGGTATGGTCCCTTTATATTGAAATGAGTTTTAGGAAAATAGGCTTATGAATTAGTCGATTTTGAAGGGAACAAGTTGGCAGAGCCTCGAAATGGGCTCTACCTCAAGAAGTACTTTGCTTAGGTTACGGCCAAGAAACGGCTTCTTTGTATATTTTATATTTTTGTACATATTCTATCGGGAGTTTTTGTAATATCGACATTTTTTTTTTATCTACTTTGGCAGGTGTTGATGGATGACTTGGTTTATTTCAGATTCGCCAATGGTGCTAGTTGGCACACTCGAAACCTCGCTTCCGCAGCTTGGGTGATTTATTATCCAACTGGTCAGTTGATGATGTCAAGGGGAGTATGTATTGGTTCTACGTCAAATAATATTTCCGAATATATTGTCGTCATTAAATTACTATCCGAAGCTATTTCTTATGGAATTGATTCGTTGGTACTGTATCTTGACTCACAGCTGGTAGTGTCACAATTGAATAACATTTATCGAGTTCAGGATCCTTGTTTATATTGCCAATTTTTGAGAGTGAGAGTGTTGCAAAGATAATTTGTTTTTATTAATTATTTTCACATTCCACGATATGACAATTCATTAGTAGATTCTATCACTAATCAGGCATTAGATTGGCATATCATTCATTCATCAAGATAAAAACAAACATCAAAAATATGGAACTGTATATATATATCATAAAACCACCCATGTGTACATAAAGTGTTTCAAAAATAATATACAAAATCAAGACTAAATGTCCATAATCATGTCCATTCTATCTATGACCCAGCCCAAGATGAGCGGCTAAGAAGGTGACCACTGCATTGGCCACACACTGAAGAATGCGAACCTAGTCTCATGGTACTCCTACCACGCGGCGCTACATCTCCTTAGGTAGGTCTTCTACAGCCACTATCGGTACCAGGTGAGTCAATCTCACCAAGTTTCTTTGGACTGCGTATAAGACCCTCTTTGTCTCTGCAACCGCCTCTTTGGCACCTCTTCCGCAACACCTGTACCATGGAAATCCGTCTAGTCGTACTAGACCTACATCTAGAAAATGATCATTATATCAGTATTTTAATCCCATCAAAAATATCTTTAAGTTCATTTTCATATTAAACAAAAACTAAAAAATTCTTAAAATTGATAAAACTTAAAAAAAAAATGGTTACCTATCTCTCCCCATGTTGCGTTTGGTGGCAGCACCAAATCTGGATCTCCTCTGAAATCCATGCCAGCATAGGGATAGTCATCCACAGCAATGATTTGTTGTTCCCACCAGGAGAGGAACTCATCATCGAATGCAATCCTCGGCACGTCCCCGTTGTTGGGTTGTGTTATATTCTTTCCACGACTAGCCCACGTAGTTAACCAGGGGGTTAGAGGGGGGGGCGTAGGCCCCCTTCATTGCACCGATTGTGTAGCGGGGGCGGTCACAGGGGGTTTGAGGCATACACGTAACCCCACTTTATGGGGTCAGGGGCAGTGCCCCAGAAAATTTTGGTTTTGGACCCTATGTTAGGATGGGCGGACCCACCTATGGTTTTGTGCATGATTTTCGCACATGTTTTTTGGACGCAATGGTTTTCAGTCTATGGTATTGGACATGATGGTTTTTCAGTCCATGGTATTGGATTCTTAAGTGTGTATAAATATGTATTATAAAATTGAAAGGAACATAATGAAAAGTCAAGCTGGTAGTCCCGGTTTTGGGATCCAAGGGAAAATCTTTGTGTATATGTGTTTTATGTGTTATCCTCTCTCATTATTTATTTTCTGTGTTTTAGAATTCATATGCAGGTAATTTCTGTATGGGGTTAAAACCTACATTTGGTATCAGAGTTATTTTGGCTTCAAGGGGACGCCTTTGTTGCCGAGGGGTTTCGCTTGGGCCTGTGGTAGACCCTGTTCAGTGGGAGATCTGCGAGATCGATTTTGGTGGTAAAAGAAGATGGTGAGAAGTGGAAAGATAGAGATCAAGAAATTTAATGGTCAGAGTTTTGAGTTGTGGAAACTCAAGATGGAGGATCTGTTGGTGGATAAAGATCAGTGGATCGCGGTAGATCCAGGTACTAAACCAACGGAATTGTTCGATGAAGAATGGAAGAAGTTGGATCGGAAGGCAAAAAGCACAATACGATTGTGTGTCTCAGATTTAGTATTGTTGAATGTATCAGGGGAAGCTACGATGAAGGCTTTGTGGGACAAGTTAGGGACTTTGTACCAATCTAAGTCTCTGATGAATAAACTGTTCTTGCGGTAAAAGTTGTATAACTTGAGGATGAAAGATGGAGACTCAGTGATAGATCATATAAATGCATTTAATACTATGGTAAGTCAGTTAGCATCTATTGATATTAAAATTTTAGATGAAGATAAGTGCATCAGTTTGTTGTGTTCTCTACCAGATTCGTGGGATAGTCTGGTTATTGCAATAGGTAGCAATGCAACTGCCTTGCAGTTTGATGAAATAGTCTCAACCTTGCTGACGGAGGAGATGAGACGGAAAAATATGGAGAGACAAAATGGTGATGCCTTGTCTGTACAAGGATGGTCCCATAACAGAAACAAAAATAAGTCATCGAGTGTGAGATCTAAATCTAGAGGGAGATCTAAATCTCCACGAAAACTTGTAAAAGTGGTGTGCTGGAAATGTGGAAAGGAAGGGCACTTCAAAAGGGATTGTAAATCTAAAGTTCCTGATAAAAGAAAGGGATATTATGATTCTCCTTTTGTAGAGGCAAAAACCACCTCAGATGAAGGTGGGGATGTGTACTTGACTTCTTCAAGTACACATGTAGATCATGAGGCATGGTTGATTGACTTAGGTGCATCCTTTCACTTCACTCCCCATAGAGAGTTGTTTTGTGACTATGAGAAATACGATGGTGGTGATGTCTTCTTGGGGGATGATAGGAAGGACAGAATCATTGGTTGCGGAAAAGTAAAGTTGAAGTTGCAAGGTGGAAGGGTTAGAACACTTCTAAGTGTTCTACATATTACTGCATTGGCTAGAAATCTGATTTCTGTAAGCAAGCTGGATGATGCAGGTGTAAAGACAGTGTTCGAGAAAGATACCTCAATATGGTTCAGGGAGCACTGGTATTGATGTGGGGAGTTTGGATTGAAACTCTGTACAAGCTGCAAGGTAGCACTATTGTTGATGGGTGTAACAGTTCTGTGGTTCCTGAAAGTGGAGCTGAAAATCTAGTGGTCTCTAGAGAGAAGACCATGTTGTGGCATCAAAGGCTTGGACATATTGGAGAGAAGGGCCTTCGAATACTTCATGGTAAAGGTATGGTAGAAGGTATGAGCAATAGCTATTTGGATTTTGATTTCTATGAAAATTGTGTATATGGGAAGCAGAATCAGGTGAGTTTCCCCTCTGGTGGTAAGAGGGCGAAACAGATATTAGAGCTTGTGCGCAGTGATGTGTTTGGATCTGTGAAGGTTCCATCACTGGGTAAGTCTGTGTACTATGTATCATTTATAGATGACTTCTCAAGGAATACATGGATATATTTCCTTAAGAATAAATTTGAAGTCTTTGATAGGTTTAATGAATTTAAGGCTCTGGTGGAAAACCAGACAAAGAAGAAGATAAAGGTGTTGAGGATAGATAATGGTGGAGAGTTTTGTAGCAAGAAATTTGAAGAATTCTGTAAGAAGTGTGGTATATCATTACAGAAGACTACTCCATATACACATCAGCAAAATGGAGTTGCAGAAAGAATGAATAATACATTGATGGAAACGACAAGAAGCATGCTCAGTGGTGCCAGGTCAGGACAGGAATTCTGGGCATAGGCGGTGGATACTACATGTTATCTGGTTAATAGGTCACCTTCATCAGTGTTGGAGGATAAGACTCCAAAAGAGGTATGGACTGGTAAGAAACCCTCTCTTTCACATTTGAGGGTATTTGAATGTGATGCATATGTACATGTTCCAAAGGAGAAACAAGCCAAGTTGGATAGTAAATCTGAAAAGTGCATCTTTATTTGGTATAAGGATGGTTTAAAGGGTTATAAGATTTGGAACCCAGCAACAAGGAAGGTTGTGTATAGCTGAGATGTGGTGTTCAGAGAGGTGAAATATGTTATTAAACATGAAGTCTAGCCAAAGGAACCTGAGAAGATAGAGTTTGAGCTAAAGGAGTAAGAATCAGACTCTATAGTAGAGGAGGAAGCAGAAGATGAAGAGCCACAAACTCCAGGTGTAAGAAGATCAGTTCGAGAAAGAAGGTAGCCAGAAAGGTATAGTCCATCTGATTTCTATTTAAATTTTGCTTTATCTATTACTAATGATGATCCCAAAACTATGAAGGAAGCAGTAGATTCAGAGGATGGAAAACTCTGGAAAGAGGCCATGGTTGATGAAATGGCATCTTTGCACAAAAATAAGGTTTGGGATCTGGTGGAGTTGCTGGCTAGAAGGAAAGCCATTGGCAGCAAATGGGTGTTCAAGAAGAAGACAAATGCAGAAGGAAAGGTGGAGAAATACAAATCTCGGTTGGTAGCAAAAGGTTATTCCCAGTGTTAGCCTCCTGTTCCAACAGGGTTTCATTTTTCATGATTGACATTTTCACATGCCAAATATGTCATACTTGGCAAAGCTGCAGTGTTCCATATTTCCAGAAGATGCCAGGTGTTACATAGTAATTTGTCATTGTCTCCCTGTCAGTCTCCCTACTGTGTCATGAGTTCAAATCAATCATGCTCATGCTCTCTAATGTTGCCAAATGACCCACTTTGCCAAATTTTTTCCCATCATCGCGACTGTTATTAAAACAACCGCGTTGACTCGCGCCTCATAATACAACGAATGCGCTGCCAGGGCGAAAGCACACGTGTTTTCCGCGCTAGTCGAATTTCATAAACCAGCGCATCTTCTATTCATATTGGGTCGCGCTAACATAACCTTCCCTGTTATTCAGATGCGATGTCAGCGCTCCAGTTCAGTTATACACCCGCGCTGATCTTGTTTGGGCGAGTTTGTTCTAACAGCCAGCCTTCCAGATGACTCCAGACCTGGTTGTTGGCCTTGTAAATGTCACCCTCCCTTCTCTGGCATGTCTGTTTCGTCATTTGAGCCACCTTCCTTGGAGATAAGCTCATCCTCCCACCATTCATGGAGACTCCTTCTCCTATATAAGCCTCTACCATTGCCATGAGCAACTAGTTTTTGACAGTGTGAAATATATAGTGCTTAGAGTGCTGTTGCTAGTAGGTAGTTGGTGTGACAAGTGTGGGATTGCTAGAGAGCTTAGGGAAGGTTGTGAAGTGTTGCTTTCTTGTGTAAACTTGTGTGAGAGAGATTTTTTGTCTTGGGAGATATACCTCCAAGGGTGAATGCTTAAGAGACTTGCTGGCTGGACCCTCTTGAGAAGGATTCGACGTCAGAACTTTGGTTGTACTCTTCTCTGTTATTGATTAATAATAAATGACTACTATTATGGTTCCACTCTCATTTGTCTTTGTAATGGTTAATGTGAGTTATGTCCTTTCTGACTGATGTATAATTGCATTTATTAGATTTCACGCTTGTGTTTGTGTTTCTCTTTGTGTGTGCAGGTGTCTATCCACGAGGATTGTGGAGGATTGTGACCGGCCAAAGCGAAGGAGCGAGAGCGACGTCTCTTCATCAAACATTAGCGTTGGAATCCAAGTAGGTCTTCATTGCCTACCTTTTATTTGCAATTAGGAACTTGCATAGTAGCATTGACTGATTGTTGCTAGACCCGTTCTGGGCTAGTAGGGATCGCCTCTATCCGTAGAGGGGATTTACCTCTCCAACAATTTGGCGACCATACTGGGGAGTCTTGTCTCTTTGGTTTCTCCTTTGATTGCTTAGATATCTTTCTCGGTTGGATTTCTTGCTGTTTCTTGCTTCCCAGTTGGCCTAGATACTATTCTCAAGCCCTGAGTCGCTTGCTTTTGTTTTTTTATTTAGCAAACTTGATTAGCCCGCTTTTTAGCCTAACAGTCGCGCCAATTGGCGCATGTTGCTCAAAGACAACCTGTGCCAATCCCATAAAAGCGCGAGTTGCAGCCTGACAGTCACGCCAGGTCTGTCAACTTTTCCAGTTTGCTTGTTTTCAAGCCCTCCCAGCTTGGGTTTTGTGTCTAGTCACATCTTTTTCAATTACTGGAGTGTGTCAGAGTCTTGTTTGACTACTTTTGAGTCTCTTTTTTGAGAAATTCTTAATTTGATTTCCTTTGATCATTACTTGGAGGTTTGTTTCAGTCTTTTCACAATTTTGCATCTTTTTTCTTTTGTTTTTGCAAAAAAAATTCCCCCTCATTCGCCGGGGGGGGGGCTAAATTGTGTATGAGTGTTAATCGCCTTTGAGTGTTTTTATTTTATGATCTTTGGAACTCTCACCCATTTTTCTTGATTTGCACTTGATTGGTTCTTAGATTACATTAGAATCATCGTGTGTTTGAGAATTCTCTTGCATAGATCACACTTGCATAATTAGAATTCTCATTTTCAGGATATGACTGAAAAGTGTGCATAGATTACACTTGCATACTTTGGGTGTTTGCCATTTTCTATCGATTTCACGTTTTAGCCCTAGGACATCTAGTGGCTTTGCGTGTCGAATTTTTGGTCTTCTATCATTCCAGTCGACTTTTTGGTTACTCTCTTGCACTTGTTCAGTGGTTGTTAAGTATTTTATTGCGTTATTCGAGTGATTTACTTCTTTTTCACTTGGATTCCGCTAGGCTTCGTTTTGGGCCTAGATCAGATGGCTCATTGAAGTCTTTGGTGTTTTTCTTCGTTTTGAAGCACTACCTTGGTATTTCGGGGACTTGATTGTACTTTCATTGAGTGAAACTTGTCTTTTACTCTTTGTTATTATCTCTCAAAATTTGTTTAGTGCACTTTGCCATTGAAAAGAAAACAAACAATCTCTTTTGCTTTGCATTAGTTAATGGAAAATAAAGCTTTTCGTTGTTATTAGCGATTAGTAACTTTAGAGAAAAAAAAATTATTTGTCATTAGCTGCATTAGAGTAGTTCTTGATTGTTTGTGGTCATTTTGTTTGAAAAATTCTCAACTCTCTCGTAGTTAGTGTTCATCGAACGAAATGATACTTTTTGGCATATAGTTTGCATTTAGGGAATTGTGAGAGATTACATATGGTAGGACCTGAAACTGAAACTTAATCAAAGATCAACCATAAAATGAACTGAATGAACTTAAAAACGCATTGGAACGTAATGCTCACTAAGTAGAGGTCTAGGCTAGAGACGTGCTCCGACGTACCGTCGCGTATATAGGGGAGACTCCACTAGGTTATCATCCTTGATCCATAGGAAGCCATGTTTGCCGCCTTACAAGCCGTAACGCACCGAACACAGCATTCAGGAAGATTGACTGCAGTACGGGAAGTCCTTGGTTTTCATACGATTGCCAAGGTGTATAAGCAGTTTTACGGATTGTCTGGTAAACCCTTTGCCTAGTCTCTCCAGAGTAGTCACTTTTGATCCTTTTCGGACTCCTTAAACGAAAAGGCTCACTTGAGCAGTTTGTCACTTCGGGCTCACAAAACATTTGAAGGCGACTAGAGTCACCTTTTTGTCCTTTTCTCGACTCTTAAAACATGAAAAGGTCAAGTTGTGTCCTTGCGTCTTAAAATTTATTTGGCCGCGATTAACATTTACCTAGTTAGATCTTGTTTGCGTTAGCTTGAGTAGGCTTCTTTTCGTTCTCAATGGCAACTTTTCCGGGTTTCACCAACCCAGGGACCCCCTCTGATGGGAACCCTGGTCATTTCGCTCCTTTTGGAAATGTTGGTGCTCCTTATATGGCGACGTTGTCCCTCCCAGGGTTAACTGTTGGGTTGTCGATTTGGTTGTTCTCAACCTCTTTGGTCCCTGCCGTCTCACCGTCTAGTCAATCCGTCCCTCCACCTGAACAACACCATGTTGATTCTAAGGTGGACCTCTCCCCTTCTACGCCTACTTCTATGTCCTCATATTCTACTTCGCCTGGTGAAAGTCTCGATTCGAGTAACCAGGTGGCTAAGAAGAAGAAGAAGAAGGCTCCCAAGGGAGAGGCTAAAAGTGCAGCTACTCCTCCGAGTCCACCTCAAGTCGGGCCACCTTCTGCTCCTCCGCGGAAGGTCAAGTTTCCTTGTAGATTGTGCAAGGATGACCACCTTCTTCACGATTGTCCTGGCATTCCTAGGGTCTTAGAAGTATGGTCCTGTGATCCGGCTCGCCCCTCATCGTCCTCTAAATCTCACGACGATGCCACCCTATCAGTTGGGAATAGCAAGGGAAAAGGGAAGATTCGAATCCCTTGCAGACTTTGTGAAGGCAATCATCCCCTTCACCTTTGTCCGCTCATGGATAAAGCCTCCAGTGTCTTGGAAAGTCTTAAATCTCCTTCGCCCAAACTTCCCGTTGGTTATCAACGTCTCTCTGTAGCCGCAGATCGTTCCCTTGCTGACAAAGAGATTGATTCCTATTCTTCTCTTGTCCAGCCTCCTCTTCTCAAACCTGGCTATGCCCAGCCTGTTCCAGACCAACCATTGTTCGGAAAGAGTGTCGACTCGAGTTCACCACCCGTCACTCACTCTGTTTCGGAAGAGAATCACGCCCATGTTCTTCTCGTCTCTTCAGATTCTCCTGAGTCCCGAAATGACTCTCCTAACCCAGCTGCTCCTGAAGATTCTCCTTCGGTTCCTTTAGCACATGGGGGCAATCATACGATTCCCCCACCAAGTAGTCTGGTCACTTCCTTTGATTGGAATCGTCTGATCGTCGGTCGCCCTCCATCCCATATGCCTTTCCAGATCACAGTACATGCCTGTGCTAAGGTAGTACCTGGCACTGTTTTGGATGAAGGGGCGTCTATCAGTCTTATGCCGTACACTACTTGGCAAGCTTTAGGTTCCCCGCAGCTTGGGCCAGTCACTCAGAATCTATTGGCCTTCGACGGAGGAGCCTGTCCATCTCTAGGAGTTCTCCTGAAGTTCCCTATTACTTTGGGAGGCAAAACCGTCTATATAGACGTCTTGGTTACCCAAGGTGTTTTAGACTTTAGTCTTCTCCTTGGTCGCGACTATGTTTATGCCATGGGGGCCCTCATTTCTTCTCTTTTCCGTGTGGTTTTCTTTCTGCACGATGGAAGAATTGTGACTATCGATCAAGTGTCATTCGTTAGTCCCCCGATGCCTCCTGCGACGTTGTCGCCCCCTCCTAGTTCTCATCCACCAGTTGCATCTACCCCACCACAGATCAACTACGTGGCCACCTATCCCGTGCCTCGATCCAGTGATGCCGCCATCGTGCATAGTGTCCTGGGGGCATTGGGCCCTGACTTCCAAGATGTTTCCCTTCCACCGGGAGTGGCCCTCTTGGAAGCCCCGACTTCCTGTTCATTATGATGAGGTTTGGTTGGAGCATAGTTCCTTTCCGGTGTCAAGCTCCTTAAAAAATGAAACTAGGTGTTGGAGCATAGTTCCTTTCCGGTGTCAAGCTCCTTAAAAAATGAAACTAGGCTTGGTCGGAGCATAGTTCCTAATCTTGTGTCAAGCTCATTAAAAAATGAAACAAGGGTTATGAGGATAGTTCTTTTACTGTGTCAACCTCATTAAAAATGAAACAACCCCTTTTCCCAATCGATTCTTTGATTAAGATCTCGTAAATTCAAGTCGAGTCTTTCCAAGATCTCGAAAGTGAACCTTCATTCCATCCACTGTGTTGAATGCAATGAAGCTTGGGGGGCATGTACCTCGGTTTGCGTCATTATGCTGGGGGCATGCGAACTTATAACAAGCATAGTTTTTCGTTTCAAGCTTGTGTAAACATGAAACTGAATCCAAGCAGAGTTCTCCATGGTTCAAGCTTGTGTAAAAATGAACCCATACCTGATTTACATCTTGCGATTGCCGCTTTATCCGCTGAATTCTGCTAAATGAGCCTTTGTTGTTTCATTCCATTGCCACCATCTCTTTGGCCGATCATATGCTCTCACTTGGTTGTTTATCCTTTCCTGAGGAACCGCAGCGATGAGTGGTTTTATTAGCCAGCCTCTTGACCATTACATGTTTTGAGTAGTTCCACCATTTTCGGAACCAGTTGCTACCCTTTATACCACTCGTTCCTCTAGGATGAGTCACCTTTAAGCTCTTTCCTGACTCGTAAGATATGAAAAGATTGCCGAGTATTTTCCCTTTTTGACTCGTTAAAGAGAATAAAATGGAGGTCTGCTTTCAGCTCTTTTCTGACCGTTTAAAGATGAAAAGATTGTTGAGTTCCCTCTTCACTCGTTAAAAGGAAATAAGAGGCGGTCGTCTTTAAACTCTTTTCCGATCATGTAAAAAATGAAAAGATCGTCGGACCCTTGTCGTTTTAGGTTCGCTAATGGTCATGAAACGACGTGATATCAATCACTTTTTTACTTTTTTAGGTCGATGTCACTACATATGAAAAGTAATCCTCGATCGTAATGGTCGGGCGGTTCTTTCAAGCATTATTTTATACTTTTTCGGGTTCGAGAGACACAACTTTACGAAAAAGGACCCCCTGGAGTTTTCTTTTCTGTTGTCTTTTCAGACTCTCTAAACAGGAAAAGACGCCGAGTTCTTCCTTTGTCAGACTCGTTAAAACTTAATGACATCAGATTCCGTCGTAATGACACTCACAAGCACATGCTATCCCCATCAAGCTTGTTAAAAATAATTGTGGTACTCGCTAGAAATGGTGGGGAAAATGGATCCATAATCATTGTCGTGTCGACAGTATGTCGCTCTTGAACATGGCACTAGTCTGCATTCGTGTCTGGGTGGGAACATCTCACCTTGTTTCACATTAGCCTCCGTGGGTTTGGGTTATCCTATTTGACCTCTCATCTGCTCATTGCCTTGTCACCATGACCTCTACTCATTTGATGTCAGATACTGCCAAATCCACTGTCGTGCCGCCGATATGTTCAAGAGAAGTTGACCTCTGCAAAATTACAACCTCCTTATGATAGCTCACACAAAATATCTTATCCTTCTCTGTCTCGTGTCAATGATGTTGGAAGCATTATGGCCCACCTTCGATCAAGGTTACTTCCTGTCGACTTCAGCTCATTATCCAGGAAAGTGACTTAGATACTCCCTTCGGGTGCCTTAGAGCCTGCATGCCTCAATGGCAGGTTCTTCGTGTTCGACGTGAGGTTTTCATCATTGACCTCCGATCGAATGATTCCGCGGGTGTTCGACACCAGCTCATTGATTCACAAGCCGCGGATTGTACCTATAAGTACCTTGAGGACCATTGTCATTATTGGTGGTACCTCTCGCGTCTGTTAATAGTTTTCATTATTGACTGGTAATCAGACGATGTTCTTGCATGTTCGACTTCAACTCCCATATTCACATGCTTGAACTTCTACTTTGTTCGGGTCGGGATGGAGCGCAAGACCCTAGATTTTTGTCTGTTGCAATCCAGGCTGCGATTTTGTGGATTATTATCACATGACTCGTTGATGGATGGCTGCGCCCATGCCTGAGTATTTTTGGATGGTTGTGACCATACCTCATTATCATCATGGTCTCTTCAGCTGGGTGGCTGCATCCATACCACAGACCTTCTTTGTATGTCTTTTGGATGGCTACGCCCATGCCTAGACTACATGTCATAGATTCTCAGAGATATCAGTTGTACATACATGCAGATTCTTCCTGGTGGTGTTCCAGTTCAGCGAGTTTTGTAAAGCATTTCACCCCTCCCACTCTCTCGGACTTCATGCTTTAGGGGGCATCTGTTACACAGTAATTTGTCAATGTCTCCCTGTCAGTCTCCCTACTGTGTCATGAGTTCAAATCAATCATGCTCATGCTCTCTAATGTTGCCAAATGACCCACTTTGCCAAAGTTTTTCCCATCATCGCGATTGTTATTAAAATAACCGCGCTAACTCGCGCCTCATAATACCACGAATGCGCTGCCAGCACGGAAGCACACGTGTTTTCTGCGCTGGTCGAATTTCATAAACTAGCACATCTTCTATTCATATTGGGTTGTGCTGACATAACCTTCCCTGTTATTCAGATGCGATGTCAGCGCTCCAGTTCAGTTATACACCCGCGCTGATCTTGTTTGGGCGAGTTTGTTCTAACATCCAGCCTTCCAGATGACTCCAGACCTGGTTGTTGGCCTTGTAAATGTCGCCTTCCCTTCTCTGGCATGTTTGTTTCGTCATTTGAGCCACCTTCCTTGGAGATAAGCTCATCCTCCCACCATTCATGGAGACTCCTTCTCCTATTTAAGCCTCTACCATTGCCATGAGTAGCTAGTTTTTGACAGTGTGAAATTGATAGTGCTTAGAGTGCTGCTGCTAGTAGGTAGTTGGTGTGACAAGTGTGGGATTGCTAGAGAGCTTAAGGAAGGTTGTGAAGTGTTGCTTTCTTTTGTAAACTTGTGTGAGAGTGAGTTTTTTTCTTGGGGGATCTACCTCCAAGGGTGAATGCTTAAGAGACTTGCTGGCTGGACCCTCTTGAGAAGGATTCGACGTCAGAACTTTGGTTGTACTCTTCTCTGTTATTGATTAATAATAAATGACTACTATTATGGTTCCACTCTCATTTGTCTTTGTAATGGTTAATGTGAGTTATGTCCTTTCTGATTGATGTATAATTGAATTTATTAGATTTCACACTTGTGTTTGTGTTTCTCTTTGTGTGTGCAGGTGTCTATCCACGAGGATTGTGGAGGATTGTGACCGGCCAAAGCGAAGGAGCGAGAGCGACGTCTCTTCATCAAACATTAGCATTGGAATCCAAGTAGGTCTTCATTGCCTACCTTTTATTTGCAATTAGGAACTTGCATAGTAGCATTGACTGATTGTTGCTAGACCCGTTCTGGGCTAGTAGGGATCGCCTCTATCCGTAGAGGGGATTTACCTCTCCAACACCAGGAAGTGTGCAAGTCCAAATGCCACTGCTGTGTTCCATTTTGATGAGTTGTTCCAGTTTTGAAGAGTTTTTCATTTTTAGGGAGGTCCAAACAGTCTAATCTTGGTCTCCCTAGGTTTCAATTTCATGTTGTAGAATATAGAGAATGCATCTGTCCAAACAGTTTAATCTTGGCAGATTTGTAGATAGGTAGAGAATCAAAGGGACCCAACTGTTTAATCTGGGCCCTGGCAGAAATAAGTGCAGATCTAGATAGGAAAATTCAAAAGAAAAATTGTAAATCTGGGTCTGCAAGTCTAAGTGCACCCAAAACAAAAAGAAGAAAAAATGTTATGACAGTAGGCTGGGTAGGTAGCTGTTCGGTGGCAGAATGATGATTGTTAATCAATTTTGTGTCTCACAATGTCTTATCTTTTCAGATCACAGTTATCATGCAGTTTTGCATTTCAGGGAGATACTCAAGCTAGAATTCACTAACCTCCCCTTCTTCTCATTTCCCCCAAGTCACTTACTAACATCCCCCAAGAGGTCAAGATCTGCTTGTCCCTCTCAGTTTCATCATTTCCATACCAATCGCCTTGGTGAGGATCTGCTTCACCCAAGGATTGCTCACTCATCTTCTGTGAGCCTTCTTTACCCAACAAAGCCTAAGGTCTCATACCTTAGCGCCCTCCTTTCATCTCCATATTAACTACTAACAGTATTATATAATTCCCTAACAGTTTTCCCCTTCCCTTATTAAAAATCATGTACATAAAATTCCCCTATGTAAATACCCCCCCTGGAAATGTAGCCATATTTCCTATAAGTCCGAGAAATCACAGTCCATCTGGGGCTGTCTTTAGCCCATCCGAGTCATTAAGGGGCTAGTTTGACATCTGGTCAGCTAGTAACCTCATCCCTAGCCCAAAAACCCCCTAAAAACCCATGTTTTCACCTTTATCCCAATGTTTGTCATGTAAATATATACCCCCGGCGCGAAAATATCAGAAAACCCACTCTCCGCGCCTTTAAAAACCCCATAACCCGCTTTTCCTATAGTTTTTAACCCACCACGTGCATATTATTAAATTTGGAATATTCCTGCGAATATTCCCCGCCCTAACTACCCGCTGCCTCGCCACGACCGCCAATCGTTGGATCGCCCGCCTCGCTGATCAATAGTGGGCGGGCCGTCCCATCTCCAAAGCGCCCGAGCTTTAACGTCTGGGAGATGGGCGGTATTACCGCCGTACTCCCGCCACGCGTCAAGCATTGGGCTGTCGCGGAGCCCCTCCCTCCGAAACCGCTCTCCCCTAAAATGGGTGCGCCCGATACCACTTACCGCTGCCTGCCTGGTGACGTCACCGCCTACGTCACCCCCTGCACAGTCACATCCCACGTCACTCCCCTGCCCAGTCACCGCGTCGAGTCATCTGCCTGCGTGGCCTCTTGCCATGTCACTGTCGCGTGTACCTGCCACCGTATCTGCCACGTCATCGTCCGTACATGATGATGTCATGCTGACATCATCCTACCACGTCGTCCTGCTGACGTCATCCGCCGTACAATGTCACATCATGCTGACGTCATCAGCACTTTTTGGCGCGAAGGGAAAAAAATCGCACTTCGGAGCCCCGAATCCAATTCTGAGGCAGTTTTTGATGAGTGATTTGCGCCTAATCACTCATCGCAGGATTTTTTAGGCCGAAATGGAGAATCTTCAGGGAATCTTTCGTTATGCAGCCCCCAAGAAGCCCAAAAGGCGCAAAAATGATCTGTTTTCTTCACAGAGCATACCGGAAGGAGCAGAAAACAATTTCAGAGGATACAGAGGCCGAACAGCGGCCATTAAATGATGATTTAAGCTCACAGCACGTCAGAACAAGATCAGTTTATTCCCAAAGAGTATCAGGGAAGTAAGAAAAGCCAAAGAGTATCAGCCAAAGATCTTTTAGGGGCTCGAAGCACCTCTACATTAATGAAGCCCCCAGAAAGTCAAATCAAGAGGCATAAGCCCATCCTTGCCCTCAAATCACAATTAAGGCATTCAAAGCCATAGGAGAGCAAAGAAGCAGAAACCCATATGCATTTATTTCAGAAGCACCTGCACCAAGCCAGCAAGGACTGCATAAGTTATTCAGTTTTGATACGGCCGCCGTCAGCGCAGCCCGAGTTATTTCATGCATTTATTTCTGGTAGAGTTAGGTCAGTTAATTATGACCTGATTAGGTCAAGATGTAATAAAGAACTCTGTAGATAGTTTTTCCCTATATATACCACCCTCAGCATTGTTTTAAGGGTTGGTCAATTGAGAATTTCATTAGAGACTCGCATTGTATACCTGAGTTTTTCCATAATCAAAGATTGTTGAAAGCTTGGAGAGCAAACTGTCTATTGCTAATCAATGTTTTGAAGATATGAAGATAGAATTCCTGTGCTACAGCCTGAAGCAATAAGTGCATCTTACCTATGTTTGTTGTTTATCGCCATCTAAATAGCAGAAAGAAAGAATAGCCTAGAATTAGTTTAAATACTCTCTATGCTCAATTTCTTCTGTTTCTCTGTGTTTTCATCTCAATAAATTGGTTATGAATATGAATTCCTCCTGGCTCATGTTTACCCCAATTTACCTGTGTTTGCCAATTATCTAGGGATTATTAACTGCCCCTAGGTAGCGCTCTGTTACCTCCTCTGTTAAGTCGATTGAGAGATTCTTAATTGCCTCTCGTTACTTAGCATCTCTTTCCATCCCTAAAACCTGAGAAATTGTTTCAAATGCAGCTATCTTGCTCCATTTTCCCTCACTGTTATTAAGGAAACGTAACAGCATTTCTCTCCTCGACTCCACGCCCAATGGTTCGAGACCCTTAGACTATGCACTGGCTCTCTACCTGAAAAATCAATTTTCCCACCAAAACAAAACAAAGAACCCCCTGAACCCAAGACCTAGCCTAAAATCCTTTCAAAACAAAGCTAAATCTAAAAGAGAGAGCCCTCTCTGACTGCAGGCAGGCTAGAACCTGCAGTCCAAAGTTGGTTTGTGGTTACCTCGGCCGTATCCTTTTCTGGAGCTTTAAGGACAACCTGAGTGATAACATAATGGCGACTCCACTGGGGACCTAGTCCTCAAAAAGTTTTATTGATTAAGTTGGAAATATCCACTGGAGAATTTCCTCAATCAAGTTTCACAAAGAAGGTTGGAAAATCCCTGGAAAAATCGATTTTCTAATTGTTGTATATTTCTTAAAACTACAGATGAAGCCTGAATGTCAGCCAGGAAGCCTTTGAAACTATTTTTGTTTTACATTAACAGAAGTAAATAAAAGCGGCTTCAGTCAATCTTCATGCTAGTTTTAAGCCATACACAGCCTTTCCAAAATCTGATTCGTCCCTTGTTAATTACAATAATATTCCCATAAAATATCAAAAAACAAAAAACAATTCGGAAGCTGGCTCCCAAGAAGAATCCACGATATACAAGATCCAATCCAGATCCCAATCCTCCAACTGTTTTTGAAAACCCTAACATAATCCCAAAAGCTCTTAGGAAACAAGAAAGACAGGAAAATTTTGCTGATCTAAGCCCTGAAACATCTTACCCTAGCTGTATTCTGACTCCTGTCAAGGTTTTGTTCCGGTCAACCCCTATTTCCATTAGTTCATCATCTACATCCCGTAGTACCCCTTCCACACCTCCATCCACTGCACATATTCCCATTACCACTGTTGTTGTTTCCACTATTCCAGTTACCCCTGTTGTCCCTGTAAACCCTGTTGTTCCCGTTATCCCAGCCAACATGGCTAATAGATATGCACCCCTGCAATTACCTGCTAACGTTGCAGCTTTACCTCAAGATTACCAATCCAAAATCACATATTTTGATAGTACGGGTCCCCTCACAGCCCTTCAGCATACCAAAAAGATGCAAGACTACTTCGAAAACTATGAAATAGATGATGATAGTGTAAGAATGAGAATTTTTGTTCAGAGTCTGACAGGTGATGTTAGAACTTGGTTCAGATCACTTGTTGCAAATTCCATAACCACTCTAGATGAGCTTTACCTATCCTTTACCAACAGATGGGAGAAAAAGAAAGACCCCTTGCACATACTAGTTGAATATGACACGATCAAACGAGGTCCTCAAGAGACTGTTTTGGAGTATTGTGCAAGATTCAATAACGTCTACAATGCAATACCACAGAATTTAAGGCCTCCACCTGATCTAGCCTTGTACAAATTTCCTGACGGTTTTGACCCGGATATGGAATACCAGTTAAAATAAAGAGCCCCTACAACTCTTGAAGATGCGCAAAAGGTTGTTGTTACCGTAGAGGCTAACTTAATTGCCAAAAGAAACAGAGCGAAAATGGAGAAGAGAACCACCTTTAAGGAAGAACCCTCAGCCTTTGACCAAAAGCTTGATGCTATCATCAATGGCCTGCAAAGACTAGGAGAAAGAGTAGAAAATGTTGAGAGAAAAGCATCATGGGAAGGACAACAGTCCAATCCCATAAAAAACCCAAATTTTAGGAAAACCCAGAACACAAATGCTGCTAGGTCTAACCAAGACCATGACATTAGACCCCCTTTTCAAGACAACTATGTAGAAGGATCTACTTCTAGTCAACCCATAGAAGATGATCACATGAATTTGATGGATCTAAAGGGTGAGCATCAAACTTTCCTGACACAAGAAGACCAAAATGAACATGATTGCAGTCAATTTTAGACTAAAACTGGTGAGTCTTTTGATTTCAAACAGGGTTATGATACTGTTGTGTATGAAGTACACAAACAATATAAACTAAGAACTAGGACCATTGACACCTCTGAGCCTAGTAAAATAAAAGAAAGCAAACATCTCAACAAGATTAGAAACACAACTGTTGTAACCCAACCAGCTGATACAACTACCTCAAACTCAAATCAAGTGACTGTAGAAGACATAACTGACACGCAGCCTGCTGTTGAGCAGCTTCAGCCACCTCCTTTTTCAAAACAAAATTTAAACAGCGTCCCAAAAAATACTCCTGAAGTTGTAAAACCGCAAGCAAACACATCCCATGGCACTGATAAACGAGAAAAGATCGTTGATAATTCAAATGAAAAGGAAAAAACTGCTGTTGTCAACACCAAAACTCCACTAGAAAAGCCTTTTAACCTAGAGGCAGAAATAGGAAAACTCAAGATAGCCATTCCTCTTTCAAAACTGGCTAAACAGGATGTGTATAGGCAACAAATTCAAAAATCACTTCAAATACCAGAAGACAAAGATGATGTAAATGTTTTGGATGATTCCCCTGAACTGTTGTTTGGACCAGAAGTAAACGGAAAATCAACACATGAACCTGTTCCACCCTTTTATATCAGTTTGCATATACATGACAAGGTCCTACACAACGCCATGTTTGACTCAGGGGCTTCACACAATCTGATGCCCAAAGCAGTTATGGAAAAACTAAATCTTGATGTTACAAGACCTTACAAGGATCTATACTCATTTGACTCAAGTCAAGTGAAATGTCTAGGCCTCATAAAAGACTTGTGTGTTTCCTTAGTCCAATATCCTAACAAAACCATCCTCATGGATGTAGTGGTCGCTGACATCCCACCAAAGTACAGTATGCTCCTATCAAGATCATGGGGAGCAAAGCTCCAAGGATCCCTTCAATTAGACCTTTCCTACGCCACCATTTCAGTCTTTGGGCAACCAAAGAGACTGTACAGAGAAACGCTCATGAAATACGTGGTAAGTAGTGATAGCAAACCGGAAAATTTTCCCATTTATTCAATCCATTCCGATATGGATTCCTTCATTCTATTTAATGATGAAATAAATCTGCCCACTGATGATAAACCGCGGGTTTTAGAAACAGACACACATATCAATGAAGAATCAGTTGCCCACACGGATGAAAATGTCACAACAGCAAATGCAACCAGCATATTACAAGAACCTCCCCAAACAGAAATTTTAGATCTGCCCAATCCTGAAACAGCTCAAACTCGTAGCACTATCCACAAGCCAGAAAACACATGGTACCTAGAGTTTGATGGCTCTGTTAACAAGTCAGGAGCAGGGGCAGGTGTCTGGATTCACAATACACATAATAACCATGCAGAAGGACATGCCTACAGACTGAATTTCAAGTGCACAAACAACATGGCAGAGTATGAGGCTCTGCTTTTAGGCCTTAAACTCCTCAAAGCTATAGAAGCTGTTAAAATATCTATCTTAGGTGACTCTGATCTAGTTATACAACAAATGAAAGGTAATTTTGTTACCAATGACAACAGAATGAGAGCCTATAGAACTGCTGCTACTGACATACTCCAGTCATTCGCCGAATTCAAGCTTGATAAGATTTCCAGAAATCACAACATTCATGGACACAGCCTAGCCACCTTCGCAAGTACGTGTAAACTTCCGTTTGACCCAAGCCATCACTTCACGGCTGAAATAAAACATAGGCCTACGGTCCCAAATAATGTCAGAGATTGGCAAGTGTTCGAAAATGATGCCCAAATTAACAGTTTTCTGACCCTCGAGCATGAATTTTCAAATATTAACATTGATATGGATGCTATGACAGATCCACAACAGCAAGCTAGTGAAAATCAACAAGAAAATCAGCAAGCTCTAACCGCTGCAACAGCCAAACACATCCTAAAACCAACCATTTTTGACAGTGAAAACATAGAACAACTGAAACAAACGCAGGTAGAAGAAATAGACAAAACAGAGGCAGAAATCATTGAGCTGAAGGATAATTTTTTGCCTACTGGTCTAACCCCGCTAGAGGACATGTTTGACTCTAATGACATTCCCCGAAAACCAAAATTGCAACCCATAAACACTGAGATAGAAGAACACAACATCGGGACACCAGAAAATCCGAGAATGATCAAACTGTCCAAAAATCTACCACCCAATCAAAAGCCCAAGTACATTGATTTATTTAAAGAATTCCAAGACATATTTTCTTGGAGCTACGAGGATCTGAAATCTTATGATACATCAGTGATTCAGCACACCATTCCATTAAAGCCCAACCAGAAACCCTTCAAGCAGAAACTTAGAAGAATTAACCCCCCGCTTCTTTCCCCGATTGAGAAGGAAGTAAAAAGGATGTTTGAAGCAGGCATAATAGCACCCATCAGATTTTCTGAGTGGGTGTCCAATCTTGTTCCTACAAGAAAAAAGACAGGTGAAATCAGACTTTGTGTAGACCTCAGAAACTTAAACCAAGTCTCCTTAAAAGACCACTATCCTTTGCCCAAAATGGACCACATACTACAGAGAGTAGTGGGATCATCTAGAATCTCTTTACTAGATGGTTTTTCAGGTTTCAACCAAATACTTGTTCACCCAGATGACCAAGACAAAACAGCTTTTACCACACCCTGGGGAACATTTAAGTATGTAAAGATGCCATTCGGACTTAAAAACGTCGGTGCTACTTTTCAACGAGCAATGGATATTGCTTTCGCCAAAGAAATACATGACTTCCTAGTGGTCTACCTAGATGACTTAACCCCATTTTCCAAATCTGATGAAGAACATCTCAGGCACCTCAGGCAAATTTTCATGACATGCAGAAAGTATGGCATCTCCTTGAATCCTAAGAAGTCCTTATTTGGCCTTGAAGAAGGAAAATTACTTGGCCACATTATATGAAAGGATGGGATCAGAATTGATCTTGAGAGAATACAGGCCATCCTCCAAATTCCATACCCCAGAAACATAAAAGAGCTACAAGCATTCCTTGGAAAAATCAATTTCTTAAGAAGGTTTATTCCAAATCTGGCTGAATTAATAAGACTGTTAAGCAACATGTTAAAAAAGGATGCCAAGGTAAGATGGTCCCTAGAAGAGAAGCAAGCATTTGAAAGTATCAAATCCGCTTTAACTCAAACCCCTGTCCTAACTAGTCCACAGTTCGATAAAGATTTTATCATATTTTCGTTTGCATCCAAGCATACAATAGTTGTTGTCCTGCTGCAGAAGGATGAACAGGGAGCTGAAAATCCGATTGCTTTTTTCAGTCGAGCCTTAAGAGATGCCCCATTGAAGTACCCGATAATGGAAAAACAGGCCTACGCATTGTCAAGGCCATCAAGGATTTTAGAGTGTACATACTGTATTCACACGTGATTGCCTACGTCCCACACGCTGCTGTAAAAGATATACTGACTCAAGACAGATTAGAAGGCAAAAGAGGTAAGTGGATTGCAAGTATCCTCGAATATGACATTGAAATAAAACCAACCAAACTGATAAAGGGACAAGTTTTAGCTAAACTGATGTCCAAAACAAATTTTCAGGCCTTAGACATTAACCAGCTGGACAATGAATCGAAGCTGGCGACTCCACAGATCAGTGAAATATTCCTGCAATGTCCTTGGTACACTGATATATGTTATGTATTGTTAAACCTATGTGCTCCCCCAGGATTGTCCAGAACAAAGAAAATATTTTTGAAAATGAAGGCTTTGAAATTTTGTGTTATAGATGCTGCACTATTTTGGAGAAATCATGAAGGTATATTGTTGAATTGTTTAACCATGAATGAAACTAACGATGTCATGAAAGAATTCCATGCAGGTGATTGTGGAGGACATCTCTATTGGAAGTCCACTGCTGATAAAATTCTCAGGGTTGGTTTCTAATGGCCCACTCTTTTCGCAGATGTAAAAAAGTTTTCCATGTCATGTCACAAGTGCCAAATTTTTAGGGTAAGAGAAAATTGTTGCCCCTGCCCCTTAAACCGATCTCCACCGAAAAACCTTTTCAACAATGGGGCCTCGACTTCATTGGAGAGATCCATCCCTCTTCCTCAGGGCAGCACAAATGGATCCTAACAGCCACCGACTATTTCACTAAGTGGGTTGAAGCCATTCCCTGTAGACAAGCCAATGATGCTATTATCATCCAATTCCTTGAGTGCAATATCCTTTCCAGATTTGGCTGCCCTGAGAAAATCATCATTGATAATGCCGCTGCCTTTAAGTCCAAAAAGATGATCAATTTCTGCCACAAATTCCATATTACACTGGGCCACTCCACAGCATATTACCCTCAAGGTAATGGATTGGCCGAATCATCAAACAAAAGTCTCATCAACATCATAAAGAAGGTGCTAGAAGAAAACAAAAAGAACTGGCACAAAAAGCTGGTGAACTCCCTATGGGCAGACAAACTGTCAAACAAAAGATCCATTGGGATGAGCCCTTATGAGCTGGTATATGGCATGGAGGCCAGGTTTCCTTCATCCCTGGGCATTCCTACTATCAAGCTGTTATAAGAGATTCAGGCTGAACCAAATGACATTCAAAGAAGGATTAATCAGACAATTCACCTTCAGAAAACCAGAGAACAAGTTTATGATAGAGCTCAAATCTTACAAGAAAAGCTCAAAAAGATGTTTGATAAGAGGGCTAAAGCTGAAGATTTCAGTATCGGTGACAAAGTTTTAAAGTGGGACTCAAGAAGAGAAGACAAGGGCAAACATGAAAAGTTTGACTTTCTATGGAAAGGTCCATATGAAATTTCTGTTGTTCATGGAAACAACACTTATTTTCTCAGATCTATGGAGGACAGCACCTTTGAAGAAGGCCCCGTGAATGGCAGGATGTTGAAACATTACCATGATCCTTGTTGTTGAAACAATGTAGATTCTGTAAATATCTCTGTACAATATTATTTGTAAATACCAGCACTCAGTTTTATTTTGTATAAACAGGCCGATTTTTTGAAGAATAACAGTAAAATTCGTTGAGGATGCAGCCAATGCAAATGTCCCAGCCTCAAAAGTATCAAAACAGGGCAAAATTTTTAGTTCGTATCAGCACCTTGCTCTAAGCGAAAGCAATGCAAGCACAGCAGTTTGATCCATGTCCTTAAACTGTTTTAAAAGACATGTTCCAACAGCATTATGCATAAGAAATCAAGCACGCAGAAGAAAGCAAGCGATGCTATACAGTTCACAGTAACTCAGTTGAGGAGGAGTTGTTCATAGTTCAAAGTTTCATATCTTTAAACAGCCAGAAAAAAGAAGAATTTCCCAGTCTACAGCAACAAACAAAAGATCAAGGCAGTCTGACCTGCTGTTCTTGACTTTTCACAAGGAAAATTCATCACCAAGTGGAGCCACTGTTAGCCTCGTGTTCCAACAGGGTTTCATTTTTCATGATTGACATTTTCACATGCCAAATATGTCATACTTAGCAAAGCTGCAGTGTTCCATATTTCCAGAAGATGCCAGGAAGTGTGCAAGTCCAAATGCCACTACTGTGTTCCATTTTGATGAGTTGTTCATGTTTTGAAGAGTTTTTCATTTTTAGGGAGGTCCAAACAGTCTAATCTTGGTCTCCCTAGGTTTCAATTTCATGTTGTAGAATATAGAGAATGCATCTGTCCAAACAGTTTAATCTTGGCAGATTTGTAGATAGGTAGAGAATCAAAGGGACCCAACTGTTTAATCTGGGCCCTGGCAGAAATAAGTGCAGATCTAGATAGGAAAATTCAAAAAAAAATTGTAAATCTGGGTCTGCAAGTCTAAGTGCACCCAAAACAAAAAGAAGAAAAAATGTTATGACAGTAGGCTGGGTAGGTAGCTGTTCGGTGGCAGAATGATGATTGTTAATCAATTTTGTGTCTCACAATGTCTTATATTTTCATATCACAGTTATCATGCAGTTTTTCATTTCAGGGAGATACTCAAGCTGGAATTCACTAACCTCCCCTTCTTCTCATTTCCCCCAAGTCACTTACTAACATCCCCCAAGAGGTCAAGATCTGCTTGTCCCTCTCAGTTTCATCATTTTCATACCAATCACCTTGGTGAGGATCTACTTCACCCAAGGATTGCTCACTCATCTTCTGTGAGCCTTCTTTACCCAACAAAGCCAAAGCCTAAGGTCTCATACCTTAGCGCCCTCCTTTCATCTCCATATTAACTACTAACAGTATTATATAATTCCCTAACAGTTTTCCCCTTCCCTTATTAAAAATCATGTACATAAAATTCCCCTATGTAAATACCCCCCGGCAATGTAGCCATATTTCCTATAAGTCCGAGAAATCACAGTCCATCTGGGGCTGTCTTTAGCCCATCCGAGTCATTAAGGAGCTAGTTTGACATCTGGTCAGCTAGTAACCTCATCCCTAGCCCAAAAACCCCCGAAAAACCCATGTTTTCACCTTTATCCCAATGTTTGTCATGTAAATATATACCCTCGGCGCGAAAAACCCCATAACCCGCTTTTCCTATAGTTTTTAACCCACCGCGCGCATATTATTAAATTTGGAATATTCCTGCGAATATTCCCCGCCCTAACTACCCGCCACCTCGCCCCGACCGCCAACCGTTGGATCTCCCGCCTCGCTGATCAATGGTGGGCGGGCCGTCCCATCTCCAAAGCGCCCGAGCTTTAGCGTCCAGGAGATGGGCGGTATTACCGCCGTACTCCCGCCACGCGTCAAGCGTTGGGTTGTGGCGGAGCCCCTCCCTCCGAAACCGCTCTCCCCTAAAAGCGGTGCGCCCCATACCACTTACCGCCGCCTGCCTGGTGACGTCACCGCCTACGTCACCCCCTGCACAGTCACATCCCACGTCAATCCTCTGCCTAGTCACCGCGTTGAGTCATCTGCCTGCGTGGCCTCCTGCCACGTCACTGCCGCGTGTACCTGCCGCCGTATCTGCCACGTCATCGTCTGTACATGATGACATCATGCTGACGTCATCCCGCCACATCGTCCTACTGACATCATCCGCCGTACAATGTCACATCATGCTGACATCATCCGTCGTACAATGTCACATCATGCTGACGTCATCAGCACTTTTTGGCGCGAAGGGAAAAAAATCGCACTTCGGAGCCCCGGAATCCAATTCTGAGGCAGTTTTTGATGAGCGATTTGCGCAAATCGCTCATCGCAGGATTTTTTAGGCCGAAATGGAGAATCTTCAGGGAATCTTTCATTATGCAGCCCCCAGGAAGCCCAAAAGGCGCAAAAATGATCCGTTTTCTTCACAGAGCATACCGGAAGGAGCAGAAAACAATTTCAGAGGATACAGAGGCCGAACAGTGGCCATTAAATGATGATTTAAGCTCATAGCACGTCAGAACAAGATCGGTTTATTCCCAAAGAGTATCAGGGAAATAAGAAAAGCCAAAGAGTATCAGCCAAAGATCTTTTAGGGGATCGAAGCACCTCTACATTAATGAAGCCCCCAGAAAGTCAAATCAAGAGGCAAAAGCCCATCCTTGCCCTCAAATCACAATTAAGGCATTCAAAGCCACAGGACAGCAAAGAAGCAGAAACCCATACGCATTTATTTCAAAAGCACCTGCATCAAGCCACCAAGGACTGCATAAGTTATTCAGTTTTGATACGGCCACCCTCAGCGCAGCCCGAGTTATTTCATGCATTTATTTCTGGTAGAGTTAGGTCAGTTAATTATGACCTGATTAGGTCAAGATGTAATAAAGAACTCTGTAGATAGTTTTGCCCTATATATACCACCCTTAGCATTGTTTTAAGGGTTGGTCAATTGAGAATTTCATTAGAGACTCGCATTGTATACCTGAGTTTTTCCATAATCAAAGATTGCTGAAAGCTTGGAGAGCAAACTGTCTATTGCTAATCAATGTTTTGAAGATATGAAGATGGAATTCCTGTGCTGCAGCCTGAATCAATAAGTGCATCTTACCTCTGTTTGTTGTTTATCGCCATCTAAATAGCAGAAAGAAAGAATAGCCTAGAATTAGTTTAAATACTTTCTATTCTCAATTTCTGTTGTTTCTCTGTGTTTTCATCTCAATAAATTGGTTATGAATATGAATTCCTCCTAGCTCATGTTTACCCCAATTTACCTGTGTTTGCCAATTATCTAGGGATTCTTAAATGCCCCTAGGTAGCGCTCTGTTACCTCCTCTGTTAAGTTGATTGAGAGATTCTTAATTGCCTCTCGTTACTTAGCATCTCTTTCCGTCCCTAAAACCTGAGAAATTGTTTCAAATGCAGCTATCTTGCTCCATTTTCCCTCACTGTTATTAAGGAAACGTAACAACATTTCTCTCCTCGACTCCATGCCCAATGGTTCGAGACCCTTAGACTATGCACTGGCTCTCTACCTGAAAAATCAATTTTCCCACCAAAACAAAACAAAGAACCCCCTAAACCCAAGACCTAGCCTAAAATCCTTTCAAAACAAAGCTAAATCTAAAAGAGAGAGCCCTCTCTGACTGCAGGCAGGCTAGAACCTGCAGTCCAAAGTTGGTTTGTGGTTACCTCGGCCGTATCCTTTTCTGGAGCTTTAAGGACAACCTGAGTGATAACACCCAGGTGCTAGGAATTGATTTTGGTGATATTTTTTCTCTTGTTGCCAAGGTAACTTATATTAGGTTACTTTTATCTGTTGTTGCTGCTTTTGATTCTGAGGTAGAACAGATGGATGTGAAGATAGCATTTCTTCATGGGGATCTAGAAGAGGAGATCTACATGAAGCAACCTAAAGGCTTTGCAATGAAGGGTAAGAAACAACTAGTATGCAAGTTAAAGAAGTCTCTATATGGGTTAAAACAGTCACCAAGGATGTGGTATCAGAAATTTGATACATTTATACGGGGACTTGGCTTTACCAGAAGCAAAGCAGATCACTGTGTGTATTTTAAATTAATTGGTGATTGTGTTATCTATCTGGTCTTGTATGTGGATGATATGTTTCTGGTTGGAAATGACAAAGAAATTATCCAGGATTTGAAGACCCAATTGTCCTCCAAATTCGACATGAAATATCTTGATGCTGCAAACTATATTTTGGGCATGGAAATTAAAAGAGATCGGGCAAAGAGGAAGCTCTAGTTAAACCAGAAGAAGTATGTCGAGACAATATTGCAGAGGTTTAATATGCAGGATAGTAAACTGGTGAAGGTTCCTATTCCTGTAGGTGTAAATTTATCTGCTAAATAGTGTCCCAAGACACAAGAAGAGGAAAAGGATATGTCTCGTGTTCCATATGCAAGTGCAGTCGGTAGCCTGATGTATGCAATGGTCTGTACTAGACCAGAAATTGCACATGTTGTGGGAGTATTGAGTAGGTTTATGTTAAAACCAAGGAAGGAGCACTGGACAGCAGTGAAGTGGGTTTTCAGGTATTTGCATGGTACTAGTGATTATGGTTTGTGCTACCAAGGAAGACCAGGATTGGATAGAGTGTTGGATATTCATGGCTTTGTTGATGCAAACTGGGCTGGAGATCTGGATCAAAGAAGATCTACAAGTGGGTATGTGTTTAACCTATTTGGAGGTGCAGTCAGTTGGATGAGTAAGAAACAATCTATAGTGGCACTATCAACTACAGAGGCAGAATACATGGCAGCCACTCATGCAAGCAAGGAAGCAGTTTGGTTGTAGAGATTGTGTTCAAGTATGGGGTTAGTACAGGGAGCTATAAGGATATACTGTGACAGCCAAAGTGCAATTTTCTTGGAAAAGAACCCCGCAAATCATTCAAAGACAAAGCACATTGATGTTCAATATCACTTTGTGAGGGATATGATAGAAGACAAAAAGGTGTTGCTGGTAAAGGTGGACACTTTAAAGAATATTGCAGATGCATTGACAAAATCTGTGAGATCTGAGAAGTTCTCCTGGTGTAGAGAAATAATGGGCATTTCAGGGCTGGAAAAATTATTAAGCTCTCCTGTGGCCCCCTTTGGAAAGAAAACAACAAGTGGGAGAATGTTGGGTTGTGTTATATTCTTTCCACGACTAGCCCACGTAGTTAGCTAGGGGGTTAGGGGGAGGGGGGGGGCGGAGCCCCCCTTAGTCGCACCGATTGTGTAGCAGGCGGGGTGGGTCACAGGGGGTTTGAGGCATACCTGTAACCCCACTTTATGGGGTCTGGGGCAGCGCCTCAGAAAATTTTCATTTTGGACCCTATGTTAGGATGGGCGGACCCACCTATGGTTTTGTGCATGATTTTCGCACATGTTTTTTGGACGCGATGGTTTTCAGTCCATGGTATTGGACGTGATGGTTTTTGTTCCATGGTGTTGGACGCGATGGTTTTTCAGTCCATGGTATTGGATGATTCGGCATGTATAAATATGTATTATAACATCGAAAGGAACATAATGAAAAATCAAGCTGGTAGTCCTAGTTTTGGGATTCAAGGGAAAATCTCTGTGTATATGTGTTTTATGTGTTATGCTCTCGCATTGTTTATTTTCTGTGTTTTAGAATTCGTATGCAGGTAATTTTTGTATGGGGTTAAAACCTACACCCACCTCCAAGGCATTTCATTAGGTCAGCCCACCTTCCCATCCGAGGATCTCGAGGGCTACTGATAGAGACTGATACTCTGGGATGTAGCCTAGGAACCTTCTCGAAGAAGAAGGAGCACAAAATGGTCCCATATCCAAAAAAATTTGTCTGTTCCTTCTGAATGGAGTACAATTGGCTCTTCATGTTGGTAAGAAGAGGTGTACACCAATCAAAAATAGTGGTGAGACACTCCACGGCCAAGCTCATGGATAGTCGTGACGCTTGGTGCAATGAGGCGGATTTGTTTATCCTAGCTTTGGTGAACAGTAAGATCCTCAGGGACAAGCTCTCTACATGTTTTATTGGAATCTGGCTTCCAATTTTCTCCAGATGCCCTGAACAGTATATATGTACATAGTCTTCCACTGAAAGACTGCCTTGTGTCTGGCTAGTTGAATGTACAACTTCTCCTCTCCAGGAGAGACCAGTGATAAAGTAAATATCTTCTACCTCTATCCTCAAAGGCATTTGATCAATCATAAAAGCATCATCTTCGATACTCCAATAGTGGATTAACATTTCAAGCAAGCGGGTGTTGACCTTCATATTTGGCATTTTGAAAATTTTCAATAAGCCGCATCCCCTCAATGCATCTAAGGCATGTTGATCATTCATAACTTCATTATCAATGGTAGTATTCTCCCTCTCTCTCCATGTGATTTTCATCCTGAAAGCATAAGTACCTGGGCAGTGCAAGACATGTTGCTAAGGATGGTTTATAGGGAGGCTCCAAAATGAAGCTAAGTAAAATTTTTGGAGAATGGTTGTAGCTACTACAACACAACCTATTGGGGACTCCCAAACTATACGCGACGACACGTGGGAGTGTAGTCCATAGTAGTGTTGTCTAATGCATAATCGTTCAATGAGAGCATTACGATATACTTTAAGTGCGTGGAGTGCCACCAATATACCCAAAGGTACTTGGAGTACGATCCTATACACTCACATAAGTGGAACGAGATCTCACCCCTATGATGCAACACTAGAAAACAACGACAACTCCTATGTTTAACGACGTTGGAAAACGTCTCTAGCCTAGACCTCTATGTGTTTTCTTTAATGTCACAAATTTTCCTTAGTTTGATTCAATAAATTTTAAGTTGAACTTGAATTAAGTTTTAGCTTTACAGCTCACCACAAATTCACCCGAATTCCCTAAAATGCAAATCTACCATGAGGAAATGGAATCCTTCTCTTCAATGAAAATATAGTTAAGGAAGGGAAGAGACAACAATATGCAACATAGAAATTGTAGCAAACAAAATGCCCAATGCAATTCCCTTTTCATCCAACTATTCCTAAATCAATATAGATGCAAAAACCCTAAATGGAAATGCAATTTTTTTTCTTTTCATCACACTTTATTTTTGTAAGTAAGGAAAACTAAGATATAAATTCTAAGCACTGATTCAAATGCACTTTTCAGAGTGAGGACTAGAACAATAATTCATCCAAGTGATCAATGATCAATCGAAACAAGTTTGCAAGCGACCTAATGATAAGAACAAAGAAAAATCGAAACCAATTCTTACCAAAGGCAATCAAACACAAATGAAAACCAAATGGAGGCTTTAGAGAGACCACAAGACACTCAAGTCTCTGGGAAGGTCAGTTAGAAGTAGGATGATCAAATCAACACTGAGAAAAAAAAGACAAAATTTGTGCAAAAATAGGGATCAATGCAAGTGCAGAAGAGGCATCAACGATTTGAAATTTAGGCACAAAGAGGGCCCAGGTGTCATGTAACACATGCACAAAGAAGGCCCAGGTGGGGTGCAACGCTCTGTCAGCAGACCAGAGGGTGCGTTGGTCCTAGGAAAGAAGATTCTGAAACAAAAATTACAAACAATACTCAATGCAATCACTTCCTGGGTCTATTCTTGGCTGCTTAAAGAAACAAAGGTCTATGATAGAGGTAGATCAAGCACAATGGACAAAGAAACCACCAAGGGAATACATTATTACCTAGTATGTTCACCAATTTTTTATGGGAGATTTATGACTTCCAACAACAATATCTCCCCTAGATTTGGTGGCTAACCTAGAACAACAGAATGACAAAAGACCCAATTTTTTCCTTAAAGTAAGTAGATGAGGGGATGAAACCTACTTGGAATTTGTTGTATGTTTCGTTCCTTCTTTGGCTTGAATGCTTCAATCCTAGATCCAACTACGAAAATTACTAGCTGCACAACTAGACAACACAAGCCAAGAAACTACAAGATCTATGTAGCATCATCTATCTACTTTATTCAAAATATCAATATGGTATTGTAATATATGAAATAACGAAATCACATATAAGGAAACAAAAGAACTCTTTGTATTGATATAAATGGAGTGAGTTACAACCATAAATAGTTGTTGATCTTGTAGAAGAGCTCCTCCATGTTGTTGACTTGTCTTTCCTTTATCATAAGGTGTACCTCCAATCACACTAAATGCATGAAAGGATAATTTTCACAATAGAAGCATAAGGGTAGAATCACTCCCCAAAAGCCCGCCCCTTGCATATGGAAGGCTATAAATATATAGAGGAGTGAGGTAAGTTGGGAGTTATTATCCTTTTACCAATATTGGGATTGAGATTCGCTCTTGATGGGAGGATGAGATCTAAGGATAAGGGATGGAATCTCCAAGGTACAATAGGGTAGGATTCGAAAGTTTTATTTGAGGTAAATGGTTACAATAGATCTTGGAAGATTCTGGAAATGGAGGCTTCTGGATTCTCTCTCTTTTTCCCAAATTTATAAAACCAATGCAAATGCAATGAGAGAAAACTATAGGTGTTCAATGTAGGCCATAGTGGAGCAACCTATAGGTGGATATTGTCCAACAAGAGGCCAGGGTGCATTGGTCCTAAAACTGGCTCAAATGATGTAGTTTGAGGCAAAAACTATGGGAAATGAGAGAGTCATGCATAGGGTTTTGTGAAATGATGATGTAAAGGGGGAATATGATGTTGATTGATCCCAGTATGAGGTTGATTGATCATATGAAAAAATAGACTATAACAGGGTCATCCACAAAGTAGGGTTGCAAGTATGGGCACTAAACTAAAAAATTAGGAGGTAGTAAACGAAGAGGTGTGTGCATAAGGTTAAGTACCTTGAATGGGTGCACATGATGCATCTCATTAAAGGAAGATGAAAGCAATGAATGAAAAAAGCTTGGGCTTGAGATTCTCACCAAGTTCATATGGATCCAAGTTTCTTTCTATTAAGATAAGGTACTTATGCTTGAACCTTGAGACTGCACAGTGTGCAGTTCATGCAGGTCTAAGGGACAAGACTGCATAGTTTCTAAAGCTAGTGGGATAGGTTGAAGGGATGGGCACTGGTAGAGCTCTGTTATAGCTCCAAATATCACCATTTGTATTTGTGATGCTTGGTTTATGGCCTAGGGCATCCCCTCCTTCCAGACTTGGTCCAAATATTTTAAAAATAGTGTTTTACTCCCTGTACACTACTTTGCCCTGTGTTAAAAGTGTGTACACGTGGGTTAGTCTATACCCAACCCGCGTATATGTGTTAAAACACCTTAAAAAAATAAATTTCCTTAATTATTGGTGGAGATCACAGGTTTTACCTATTGATTACCTATTAGTGCCTGTGGCCCAACTGTTCCCAACTGTTTCCCAACTAAAAAACTAATTTGGGAGAAGTATAAAAAGACTTCAATGGGAAGGCCTTGGGGAGAAGAGAAATGATAGAATTACTATACTGAGATTATCCCCTGATCAAGTCTGAAGTATCCATGTGCTTAAAGCACTTCCCCAAGTTCAGGAAACCCTTGTTTCCTTGAGTGTTGATATTCTCTCACATGCTTGGAGATATCATGGTATTGCTTATGGAAGGAGGCTATTGAAAACTGGGACTGAAAGGACCTGGAGGACGGTTCCACTTGGATCTGGAAGAAGAAGACTCAGGGGAACTCTTTCCATGTTTTATTATAGTTTTCTACAATAAAAAGAAATGTTGTCTTGTTCACGATATCGACTTTGTTTATGCATCAGATGTTATTGTTATGGTTTATATATGGATGACTATTTCAATGTATAACTAACCATCTATTATGTGATATAAATTTGATTTCACTAAAATGATTTATCTATATTCTGTGATGTGTATTCGAATTGGCTGATTTGCAGGTTCGAAGATCATTAGGAGTTGCAGAGGGTTTGAACCCTGGCTGGAACTACCCAAACGAAGGAAATCCGGGTATGTTCATCCTCACATAGTTAGTTTGTTTAAGCATGTTGCCTGAGTTGAATGCTTGTTTCTTGATGTAGATTACTCTTACTCTGATAGGTTTCTGACCCAATGCCCTAGGGGACTTATTCCCTCAACAATCTCACTTCGCAGTTTTGGGAGTTTAAGAAGGTTGGGTTGTTACAAAGCTACATAGTTCAAGGGCTCAGGGAATGAGCTTAAGGCTTGAGGTTGTGAAGTGTGCAGTTTAAGTCAAGCTAGGGGACAAGACTACACAGTTTTGGAAGCTAGTGGGAAAGACATAGGGAGTGAGCATTGAGAGGACACATTGTGCAGTTTTTGGAGACAAGGGAGATAAGGCTACTGCACAGTTTAAGGGTTCATGGGATGAGCTTGATGCTTGTGATTTTGTAGTGCGTAGTGGAGGTCGAACTGGGAGGAGTGACTATGCAATTTTGGAGGTGAAGGTCGGGGCTTGAGCATAAAAACTTCACAGTGCAGCAGTCCTGGGAGGCAGGACCTGCGTATAAATGTTATGAAATGAGCTCACAAAAAGATAGAAAAGATTGATCAACGACTTAGAAATTAGCCTCTTCTAGGGGGAAACCTTCTTTATATTACACAAATGAACAATTCTTGGATGATACAAATGACAAGACCTCCTTTCTAAGGGGTCCCAATACAATCTGAGCCTACATAAAAATAATATTGCAAGGTCACAACAATAAAAATAGTGGACTTCTATGGGGCAGAATAATAACAACATGGGGACTATATGGGCACAATAATACAATAAGGGGGTTGCACTAATAATAATAAGGGGTTACACTAGTAGTATAGGGACCTAACATGCCCCATTCCTTCAAAAAGTGTTGTCCTCAATGCTTGAGTAGTTCTGGATGCTTCCGTATAAAATTATCATCCTCCCATGTGGAATCTTCAGCGGGTAAGTTCTTCCACTTGATGAGATACTCTAAAATTGATCGATTTTGTAGCTGGCGATTTCTTTTTTTGTGACTACTTCCAGTTCCAATATGATTTTTCCTTCCTTGTTAAGCTCTGGAAATATTGTTTGAACTGGGATCATCTCACCTATAACCTTCTTTAAGCATCAAACATGGAAAATTGGGTGCACTCGGGAAGATGCAGGAAGCTCCAATTTGTATGCCATAGTACTAATCTTTTGTAACACCTTGTATGGACCATAATACTTTGGTGATAATTCATTATCACTCTTAGCTTCCTTGAGGGACATTTGATTGTATGGTTGTAGTTGTAGAAATACCCAGTCACCTACATCAAAACTTATTTCACTGTGATGTTGACCTGCTTGTTGTTTCATTCTATTCTGCACCAAAGTGAGGTTATCCTTTAAGAGTTTGAGAACTTGTTGTTGATGCTCGATGTGATTTTCACTACTTGAACCTTATAATTTTCTTTTAAAGATGATATGATGGACGTGGATGATATACATAAAGTGCCATAAATGGGGCCATTTTTGTTGCAGTATGGAAGGAAGTGTTATACCACCATTTAGCAAAGGCAACCACTTGACCCATTGTGTCTGTTTATCATATACAAAGCAATGAAGATATCCTTCCAAACATTTTTTCACTATCTCAGTTTTCCCATTAGATTGAGGATGATAAGATGAGCTATGAACTAACTGAGTACCCAAATATTCCACCTCCTGTACTCCAAAGAAACATTTGGAGCTTTTTGCATATAAGCGTTTCTCCTCCAATAGTTTGAGCACCCTCTCAACATGTTGAAAATGATCCTTCCAGGACTTGTTGTATATTAGTATGTCATCAAAAAATACTAACACAAGTTTTCTAATGAAGGGTTTGAAAATGGAATTCATCAAACCTTGAAATGTAGAAGGTGCATTGGTAAGGCCAAAAGGAATGACCAAAAATTCATAATGACCCTCATGAGTTATAAAAGTTGTTTTTTGGATGTCTTTAGTCTTCATTATGATTTGATGATATCCTGAACGAAGATCCAACTCAGTGAAGTAAATTACTCCATGTAATTCATCCAATAATTCATCAATGACGGGAATGGGAAATTTATCTTTAATAGTAAGCTTTTTTATCTCCTATAATCCGAACACATGCTCCATGATCCATCCTTCTTGTGTACCAATTTCACTGGAGCAGAGAAAGAACTTTGACTAGGTTGAATTATACCAACCTCTAGCATTTTTGCAACCATACATTCAATTTCACTCTTTTGGGAATATGGATATATGTAAGGCCTGATGTTGGGGGAATACTTCCTGGAATCAAATGAATATCATGATCATGATCACAAATAGGTGGGAGGCCTTTGGGAGTCTCAAATACCTTGGAATGATTGTCCAAAATGTTTTGGAGATCTGGAGAAATAGATGATTTCGATGTGGGAACCTCTAGTGAATATAATTATGCAATTACACCCCGTTGTTATTTCTTTAGAAGATTTGTCATGCTGTTAGAGTTGATTATCTTTCCTAGTTTCCCTTTGATACCCTTAATTCAACTTCCTTTCCTTCCCAAAAACGAATCAAGAAAAGTTCTTGAAAATTAAAAGTTATCGTACCTAAGGATTGTAGCCATTGGACTCCTAGTACAACATCTGCACCACCCATTGGAATGGAAAGCGTTGGACTATTCAACACATATTCTCCCATGGATAGCTTGATATTATGGCACTTTCCAGAGAAATTTATGGTTCCTCCATTTGCAACTATTACTTGACACTCTAGTGCTGGATATAGGAAGCAATTCAATTACTTGGCTATCTTACAATGAATAAAATTATGGGTACTACCCGAATCAATCAACACTATTGCCTTTTTATTCTTGATATGCCCTTCTATCTTGAGAGTTTGAGGAGTGGTAATTCCTATCAATGCATTATAAGATATGGTCAAATTCATTTCTTCTTTCTTTGGGATTGGTTCCTCATGTATATCCTCTTCTTTTGACGTTTCTTGTTCATTTTCTTGCTCCTCTTCCCTGTCTATGTAAATTAATTTCTTCTCAACGCAATTATGACCTTTAGTGTATTTTCTATCACAATTGTAACAAATCCCTTTTGCTCTTTTTCTTCCAATTGTTGTGGTGTCAACCTTGTAGGTAGTGAAACGTTAAGAGAAACAACAGTTGTGAGTGGTAGGCTTCCTTGTTGCCATAATTTTGCTTCCCATTTTTCTTGCCAACCTGAATGCCTTCTCCAATGAATTAGGTTCCCAAAGACAAACCTCATGTTGGATGTTATCCTTTAAAGTCCCTATGAACACATCAATCCTATGCTCCTCTGGAATATATTTTACCCTTATATTCAATTTTTGGAAGTCCTCAATGTGCTCCATCATTGAACCCTTTTGTTTGAGATTTATCAATTGGCTAAAAAAGGTGTTGCTTTTTGTATCCTCATAATGTGCTATCATTTCTTCCATAAAAATTTCCCAAGTGACAATTTTTTTACGAGAGCAAAGCCATCGATACCATTCAAACTGATTTGTTTCCAAATATAAAGTTGCAATGTGTATCGTTTGTGTGTTTTGCACATTATGGAGATCAAAATATTGCTCTATCTATAGTATCCATATTACGGGATCCTTGCCATCAAACTTCCTCATATTGATCTTTGTAACATGGTGGGTCTTCAATCCAATGTTAGAGTCTATGAAATCATGATTAAAATTTCTTTTGTTCTCATCATGAGTTTCCTTTACTACCCTTTCGCCATTAGTAATAATTTGTTGTAGAAACTTTGTCAAATCTATCTTCAAATCTTCCATGTTGCCTTTAAGTTTTTCTTCTATACTATCCATCTTAGCTTCCATGCCTTTCTTTAAACCATCCATCTTAGCTTCCACGTATTTCTTTAAACCATCCATCTTAGCTTCCACGACATCCATCTTAGCTTCCATGCCTTTCTTTAAACCATCCATCTTAGCTTCTGTTACTTTTTGTGAGAGTGAATTTTGTTGCACTTGGTCTCGTAATTTTGATATACCATGTTGCATCTCTTCCTCTTCTTCATGATTCATGCTAGAGATTTCAAGTTGCTTACTAGATGTTTCCATTTTCTTTCTTTGGGGCATCAATTAATGATAATAATGCTTCACTATGCCCTTTGAATTCCTTCAAACTAATTTTTCAACCAAACTTATGAAAATTTAAAAAAAAAAACTACATACCTTTTTTCACTTTGTAGGATCTCGATATTGAATCTATTGTATCTTTGTAATTTCGGATCTCCAAGGTCTAAAATTGAATCTTGCGGTATCCCTCTGAGTCCTCTTTCCAAACCCACAAGTCTAATCAAGGTTGGATTCTCCAAGGAAGAGTTATGCAAAATCTCCCACAATGACCTGATTATAGAATGGTTCAGTAGATCAAACTTGTACAAAGTGCCACGTATCACTGTTTCGACCTTAGAACCTAAAACCGGTACAAAAAAAACTAAAGGAAATCCTCTTTTTGAAACTTTTTATGAAATTTCAATCTGATGCTCAGAGAGAAAGTTATGATGATTTTCCCCAGGTCACCTGTTTGGGGTGTAATTCGGGAGTCTACAAAACCATAAATTTCTTCGACCATATCTCCAAAATAGTGAAACAAGATTTGAAATTTGGACCCGAGGTTCATCAAGATTTCAGCTCAAGTGGGTTTTAATTTCATAATCTGAACCTTCATAGAAAAATAATTATAGTGAAAATTCCACAATGACTTGTTTGTGATGGAGTTATGGAGCTTGCAAAAACCCTAACTTCCGCAAATCATATCTCCGAAAATATAGCGAGACAAGATCTGGAATTTGGACGTGAGATTCAAAACGATTTTGGATAAAACGGGTTTTTTCTTTAGCTTCTAAAACTTTGTAGCAAAAATGTTATAGTGAAACTGTTGGCATTATGGCTAAAATGTTGTCCTTGATGGCAACCCATACAGGTGATAGATCACAGTACTTCAGATCAGTAGCAGAGATTGATTATCAGCTCTCAAATATTGAAGAAAATAAGGGGTACGCAGGTACACCGTACAGAAGGTGCGTACACGCAGGCCTCTCTTACATAAAGTGCATACATACCCGCAGTTATCCCGTTCATGAAGTGCGTACCCCCAGTTCACTCACTTCAAGGCAGAGAAGCACGCTCACGTGGGGTTTCTTATGTTTGGCCCATGGTATTTAGCCCGCCGATCATGATTCTATGGTTTTGGCCCGTGGTATTGTTTTATATTATTATTATTATTATTGAGCCCCATGTTTTGGTTATCTATGATATTGATCCATGTTTTTAGGAAGAGCTTGCCTATATAAAGCAAAGGAGATCATTTGGCTAGACACTTGTAAAATTAGATCTTAAGAGAAGCTAGATCTGAAATTCTTGTAATCGGTTTGTGAGAGAGAGTTGATATCAAGGAGAAACATGAGAATTACAAGTCGGATCTACTAATGGGTTGATATCTCCTCGGCGCATGTTCATATCTGTAGATCTAACAGTCAGGGTTATTCTTGAAGTCTTGAAATTATCTATACCCGCAGGTACGCAAGTACAGTGAAAGAAAAGTGCGGAGAAACGCAGGCGCAGAAGCGTTGCAGGTGCGCAGATACGCAGGCCCAGAAGCGCTGCAGATGTGGAGGTGCGCAGGCAGTTCATTGGACACAGAGCGCAGGTACGCAGGAAGTCAGTGAGGCACAGTGCGTGGGTACGCAGGAAAGCAGTTGGAAACAGTGCGTACTTCTACGCAGGTGTTCTATGGGTGAAGTTGCGTACTTCTCATGAAATCTATTTAGCTGCCCCTGTTTATTATTGTTGTGTTCTGGGTTTTGAAGTGATGACTGGTTTCTAGTATTAAGTTCTGATAACAGCAGTGATTGATTAAATGTTTATACATTGATGGATGAATGGATCAGGTTCTTATTGACTCATTTTATGTGATCTGATGGACTAGATCTGATTGATGACTCACTTGTATATGTATTGATCTAGTGCTTGGGTAATTCAGAAGGTTGTTTGATTATGAGCTTCAATGTTGTTGGGCCCAGTATGAAAATTGGATGAAATGTGGCCTTTCAGATTATGTGTTGTGCTTCAGTGTATCCCGTCTGAAAATCGATGAAACGTGGTACCTGGAGGAGAGAAGATTGTAGGTCAGCACCTATGTACTAGTATCTAAGCTAGTACAAGAGCTAAAGGAAATCTTTGGAGCATTGTAGCAGGTAGTAGCCTGCGTACTAGTAAATGGATCGGCTAGTACAAGAGAAAAGGGGGTTGTAGTTCCCGTATTGGTATAAGACTGCACCAGTACAAAATATTGTAAAAGGATTTTCTTATTAAGAAGAAGATTGAGATGACTTGCAGCAGGTGGTTTTCTCCCGCATTGGGTTTCCACCTTATATCATGGTGTTCATGTGTGTGCCTTATGTGTGATGATCTATTCTATGTTACTGCATCGGTTAACTGATAATATGGTTGATAATGTTCTAATAACTTAATCATAAGAAGTTGTGGAAGTAGCATATATGAATCTGATTATGGAAATGAAAAAGTTTTATTAATGTGATAATACTGATTCACCCCCCCCCTCTCAGTATTATTTCCAACAATTGGTATCAGAGTAGGTCCTTTGGTAGAAGCTTGATCCCTTGAAGGAGATCCGTGGAACAATGGGAAAGAAGCTTAAGAAGAAAGCAACTAAGAAGAAGAAGAAGACATCTCAGAAGAACTATGACAGTGGGAGAATCGATTGGGGATTAGGTATAAGAAGCTCTTCAGATTCAGAATCAGATTCAGAATCATTTCAGAATGAAGATGAACTATCAGGTATGAATTTTCTATCCTCTGATGTTCCAGATATCTTTCCTTTTGGAAAAGATGAAATTGATAGTGAGACTACTGAATTTGCTCTTATGGGTGAGCAAGAAAGATATCAAATGGAGGCAGAATTTAAAAGTCTTACAGACAAAATTAGAACTCAGCAAGATCTGTTGGACAAAAGGAATTGTGCTTTTGAAAGGGTAACTGCCAATCTAAAAGCTCATCAAGAGAGAGGAAGCAAGGTAAGGAAGCTATTTAAAGAAAAGTATCAAAAATTGCAGGCTGAAGCAACATCTCTAAGAAATGAAGTCATTGAAAAGAACACAAAAATCAAGGAGCTCAAAGATCGATCCAGTTATCATGAAAGTCTTGAAGCCACGATCCTCTCACTAAAGGAAGAACTTGAAGAATCAAAGAAGCAGAATGAAGATCTACACCAAGCAATTGAAAAACAAGACAACAAAATCATCAGCTTAAAATCCTAGCTGGAAAGTGCCTTCAGAATTCGTCAAATGCAGCAAGATCTGAATGAAGAACAAGAAAAGGAGATTCACAAACTAAGGGAACAAATGGAAGAAGGAAGGAAAGCTGAAGAAGATTTGAAAAGGCAATCTCTTGAAAAGGAAGAACAGCTTCAGGTTGAGGTAAATATCTTGAAAGGTAAATTAGAAGAAAAGGATAAGCTTTTACGATTTCAAGATAGTTCTAAAGTCTTGGATGATATTCTTAGTAGTCAAAGGTCTCCTGCTATAAAAATTGGTCTTGGTTTCCATGAATTTGTTGGAGGTGAATCTAGTTCACAAGGTGAGGCAAGGAACTCTAAAGTGATCAACGAAGAAATGAAAGATCAATCTCATCATCAACCAAGGAAAGAGATTCCTCAAAGAAAATCCTTTACTCCTCCTATGAATAATGTTGAATGTTATGTATGTCATAACCTTGGACATATTGCAGCCAGATGTAGAAGAAGAAGGGTTCAAGATCATCAAACAAACAGATCTTCTCAGTCAAGGTACTTTAATGGATATTGCTTTGCTTGCAATATGTATGGTCACAAAGCTGCTGATTGCTACAAAAGGAATATGAAACATGTAAGATGTTATGCATGTAACAAGCTTAGACATATAGCAAAGGAATGCAGGAACAAAGCTCGGACATCACACCAAAAGGAGAAAACATCATCATGCTTGAAGATATGGAGGAAAAAGGAAATACAGTCAGAAAGAGGCAGCACAGCACAACGTACAAACATACCAGAATCAGAGGGAGCTGAAAGTACAAAACATCAGTGCCCTGAATCTCATATGCAAACTCCATAAAGGGAAGTCGTGTATATACGCGAGTTGGATACTGCACAATCGTGTATATGATTTTTTGAAGAAAGGCAGTAGGGAAAGTGAAGTTGGAAGTGAAGCTATGAAGTATCATCTCTCGAGCACAAGATCAGATCTGAGAATCTGACTATCAGTGGCACAGAGGAGAACTGTTAATTGGGTTCTAATCAGAGGTACTTAGGCGATACACAGTGAAAGTGCGAGGGTACGCAGCCCAACAATGGTCCTGGTGCGTAAGTACGCGGCATAACAAAAGGGCACATGCGGACGGATGCGGCGTGACAGAAGAAGCAGTGCGGAGCAAGATCGGAGGTATGCGGCGCGATAGAAGGATAACCTGCGGAGGTACATAGAAGTACGCGACGCGATAGAAGCAAAGGTTGCATGAGGTATGCGGCGCGATAGAAGCAAAGGTTGCGTGAGGTACGCGGCGCATCTGATGGTACAGGTGCGTGGGTACGCGCTGTAGCAGAAGGCTCTCTGCGGGTGTACGCAGGGTAGCAGAAAGTCAAGTGCGTGGATACGCAGAGGAGCGGAAGGTGAAGTGCGAAGCCACGCATGCCATATAATGAGAAATTGCGGACCTGTCTTAAGGCATTTATTGGCTGACTTTTCTTGTTGATAAGATCTGACAGATGGCACCAGTTTAGGGGGAGCATATGTTCTTAATACATTGTTGGCATTATGGTCCTTGGTGACGATGCTTATGATTCATCTTGCTATGGTTATGAGTTGTTCACATGGTTCTTGGATCAGATTTGTGGTTGATTCTCTAATGGTGCTTGCATGGAATATATGGATGAGGATTGTTGGCTGGATACAGGGATGATTATTCAAAGTTGCATTGTTGGAGACATGATGATGATGAGCTCTTACCTATATGATGATAGGTTGTTTCGTACATATGTTGATTGATGCAGATATTCCCAAATGATGATCATGATGGCTATGGTGTTTCTCACATAGAATGTGAAAATTCTGTTGATGCGGACATACCTTGATGATTCATGCTCTAGTTGCTGTTGACAGATACTATGGAGCAGATCATACAGTGTTGTTGCTGATGTTTATCTTAGGTGATTGGTCTCTGTTATAAAAGTCATATCACGACTCATGATGCAATAGTATGTCTCTATCTATTATAGTTATCTCTTTAGGTCATGTAACGACCTATGTTGGTTTCCCCACTATGCCTGGGATGAATGATGTTATTCTTTATGTTATCATATAAACTTTTGGTATATCATCATTGTGATGGGAGATAGATGTATGTATGAGTCTTTGGTGATAGGAAAGTCTTTTATGATATATAGAGCCATGTTCTTCTTGTAGAACATCTTTTTGCAGACCTTGCTTACAGTCAGGGGGAGCTTGAGCATGAAAAACACTATATAGCAGAGCAGATATTTCAGCTTGTTCTCAGAAAGAGCATTATCAAATTGGTGCACCATGGCATATACAAAGGGGGAGCTCATTCAGAGACTTCAGCAGATCCGGTTTATAGTCAAGGGGAGCATGTTCTTAGGGGGAGCAAAACCCTTTGCCCTTGATGTCAAAGGGGGAGAGCGATTTGGTGTTGTTGCCATCAAGTCCAAAGGGGGAGATTGTTGGCATTATGATGTATGTGTTGTACTTGATGGCAACCCACTCATAGAAGAACATCTCACTTATATACATTCAGATGAATCTACAGAAGAAGGACAGTTCAAAAGAATCAAATGGCAAGTTCTTAGTAAGCTTTGCCATCAAGTCCAAAGGGGGAGATTGTTGGCATTATGGCTAAAGTGTTGTCCTTGATGGCAGCCCATACAGGTGATAGATCACAGTACTTCAGATCAATAGTAGAGATTGATGATCAGCTCTCAAATATTGAAGAAAATAAGGGGTACGCAGGTACACTGTACAGAAGGTGCATACACTGTACAGAAGGTGCATACACGCAGGCCTGTCTTACATAAAGTGCGTACATACCTGCAGTTATCCCGTTCATGAAGTGCGTACCCCCAGTTCACTCACTTCAAGGCAGAGAAGCGCGCTCGCGTGGGGTTTCTTATGTTTGGCCCGTGGTATTTAGCCCGCCGATCTTGATTCTATGGTTTTGGCCCGTGGTATTGTTTTATATTATTATTATTATTATTGAGCCCCATGTTTTGGTTATCTATGGTATTGATCCATGTTTTTAGGAAGAGCTTGCTTATATAAAGCAAAGGAGATCATTTGGCTAGACACTTGTAAAATTAGAAGATCTTAAGAGAAGCTAGATCTGAAATTCTTGTAATCGGTTTGTGAGAGAGAGTTGATATCAAGGAGAAACATGAGAATTACAAGTCGGATCTACTAATGGGTTGATATATCCTCGGCGCATGTTCAGATCTGTAGATCTGACAGTCAGGGTTATTCTTGAAGTCTTGAAATTATCTATGCCCGCAGGTATGCAAGTACAGTGAAAGAAAAGTGCGGAGAAACGCAGGCGCAGAAGCGCTGCAGGTGCGCAGATACGCAGGCCCAGAAGCGCTGCAGATGCGGAGGTGTGCAGGCAGTTCATTGGACACAGAGCGCAGGTATGCAGGAAGTCAGTGAGGCACAGTGCGTGGGTACGCAGGAAAGCAGTTGGAAACAGTGCATACTTCTACGCAGGTGTTCTATGGGTGAAGCTGCGTACTTCTCATGAAATCTATTTAGCTGCCCCTGTTTATTATTGTTGTGTTCTGGGTTTTGAAGTGATGACTGGTTTCTGGTATTAATTTCTGATAACAGCAGTGATTGATTAAATGTTTATACATTGATGGATGAATGGATCAGGTTCTTATTGACTCATTTTATGTGATATGATGGACTAGATCTGATTGATGACTCACTTGTATATGTATTTATCTAGTGCTTGGGTAATTCAGAAGGTTGTTTGATTATGAGCTTCAATGTTGTTGGGCCCAGTATGAAAATTGGATGAAATGTGGCCTTTCAGATTATGTGTTGTGCTTCAGTGTATCCAGTCTGAAAATTGATGAAACGTGGTACCTGGAGGAGAGAAGATTGTAGGTCAGCACCTACGTACTAGTATCTAAGCTAGTACAAGAGCTAAAGGAAATCTTTGGAGCATTGTAGCAGGTAGTAGCCTGCGTACTAGTAAATGGATCGGCTAGTACAAGAGCAAAGGGGGTTGTAGCTCCCGTACTGGTATAAGACTGCACCAGTACAAAATATTGTAAAAGGATTTTCTTATTAAGAAGAAGATTGAGATGACTTGCAGCAGGTGGTTTTCTCCCGCATTTGGTTTCCACCTTATATCATGGTGTTCATGTGTGTGCCTTATGTGTGATGATCTATTCTATGTTACTGCATCGGTTAACTGATAATATGGTTGATAATGTTCTAATAACTTAATCATAAGAAGTTGTGGAAGTAGCATATATGAATCTGATTATGGAAATGAAAAAGTTTTATTAATGTGATAATACTGATTCACCCCCCCTCTCAGTATTATTTCCAACAGAAACTTTCACAATGACCTATTTGGAGTAGTGAAACCCTAGAATCCAAAGCTCTAACACCAAATGTTATGAAACGAGCTTACAAAAAGATAGAAAAGATAGATCAATGACTTAGAAATCAGCCTCTTCGAGGGGGAAACCTCCTTTACATTACAAAAATGAACAATTCTTTGATGATACAAATGACAAGACCTCCTTTCTATATATAGGAGTCTAAGGGGTCCCAATACAATCAGAGCCTACATAACAATAATATTGTAGGGGCACAACAATAACAATAGTGGGATTCTATGGGGAATAATAATAACAACATGGGGACTATATGGGAACAATAATACAATAATGGGGTTTCACTAATAACAATAAGGGGTTACACTAGTATTATAGGGACCTAACAACTACGCCGTGCCATGCAGCAAGTTCACAGCTAGAGGACTGAGACTATGCAGTGCAAAGCTCAAGGGAGGCTCGGTGAAGCTAGGTTGCCTGGTCGGGAACTTTTTCCAAAAATGGCTAAGTGTGGGATCAATGAGATCATTGTGAATGGTGATGAACTTTAGTTGTGATCACACACTTAGAATATTTGATTACATAACAACATAGATCATACGAACACATAAACAAAGCATTTCTCTCTATGTGACAACTTTATGACAAGTTATGACAAGTGTGACACCAAAGATGTACTTTGTGGCGACCATGAGGACACTTGTGCAACAATGCTCAAAAATTTGGAAATGAGTATGACGAGTACTTACAAGGTTAGAATAATTCATTTGTACGAAGATGACCCATAGAACCACCAAAACAGGCTTATACATAGGATACGACAACCAACATGTTAAAAGATGACATTTTGCTCATCTTGCAAAGGGGAACACAAGACTCTGTTTTACTACTCAACAACCCCCCATTTTTTTTTATTTTAAAGTTATATAATAAATAATGGGGACCCTTCTTTCTTGTTAATAAAACTCTTTAGCTTTAAATAAAGATAAGGAAATTTTAAATTTCTAATAAAATACCCTCTCACGTGAAAGTTTCTATTATCGGAACCCAAATATCAGAGGTCCAAACTTTCAAATGTTATGATTAATGAAAATCAAATATGCCTTTTGTTATTTAAATAATACATTATCAGATAATTTCTATCAGGTCATTGTAATATCGTAACATTCCTTATAGGAAAGTTACGATAAAATCATTCACCGATGAAACATCCCTGATTTGTAAAACAAAAAGTTAAGTGGGCACTTACTTTTAAATTAAAATAGTTTAAAGAGTTGTCGGCCCCACAAACTTCCACTTGGCATATCGGAATCTCCAAACATCGTAATTTTTTAACCGCGCCATCTCAAAACTCCCGATATCTCAAACTTCCGATACTTAGCACTTCTGCTATACCTTACTCCCGATATCACAATATTCTGATTACCTCCCACTTCGAATATCTGATATGTCCGATGTTGCTCCCCTCCGATATCTCAAACTTCTGATATTCCTTATCTCTACCCATATCGAGACTTTTCATATCGAATGTTCACTCTTTAAATCCTCAATATTTCATTTTCCAATATAAAACTTTTGATATGTCTTCCCGCCTCTACTTATAGTTGTTATATCTTTAAACATGACATATCGGGAGTCTCAAATATCGTAATTTTTAGTGTGCGTCCAGGTGATTTCTCCGATAAAATTCTTTCGATATGCTGATGTGTGCAAGACCCACGTGAATTCATATTTTTTTATTTAATATCTAAAAGTGGTGAATTTATGGTTTTCAAAATTCTAAACAGTCTTATTCATTGCAGCTTGATTTTATCATGATTTTCCTTTTAAGACAGAAATCGTTATGAAAAATCGTTATTTGTGCTAAAATATTTTCTGGTGAAGGAATTATCATTTAGTCTTGTGTTTTTCCATTACAGGCCAGTACCGATAAGCACAATTCAGAAGAAATTTCTAAGGCAGCTAAAGCAACGAAGAAACCAGTTACTCGACAATATTCGGTTGCTCTATCCGCTGAAAATCTCGATACGCCAGGGTTGTTTTCCGACACGGTTTGTTCTTTAGATGTTGTTAGTACCTCCTAGGAACCTATATATCACTATTTTAAGATGAAGGACCAAAGGTCACCCAAAGAACAACTATAGTTGAGGATTCTACCCCATTTTCTAGTACTACCCACAATGATTTCGCAAATTCATTTTTACACAAAAATTTTGCTCGGCCCAAGATCCTTCCCTATACAGATATGATTCAGTGGGTCATGGAAAACTTGAACATTGCAGATAGGAAATTCATGACAAAGAATGACACAGTCATTGGCTCTTTCAGCGACAGTGATTTCAGTGCAATGTACCATTTTCCACCACCTCAATGTAAATATGACAAACAGTTTGTGGAGAAATTCATGAGAAACATTGATCATGCATCAAAACCCATTAAGGAATGGAGGAGGGACCCCAGCAAGCAGAAGTGTGAGAAAAAGGGCATATATTCAATAGACTCTCTTGCCAGTCCTTATTGTCAATTTATTGCCATGGTATGTAGACTCTTTTCTTATCCTAATACTCAAAAATTCTTGGATCAATGGACTCCACTAATTGATGCTGCCTCGGAAGGATATATATTAGACTGGGGAAATATTTTATTTGATAACTTAGCCACTCACATTTTGAATTTTAGGAGGAAGCATACAGTTTCGGAAATACAATTCCTCCTTTCTATATGAGTGCTTATGTAATGGATGCCATATGCTTCACTACGGATTTCACCTCCATGGGATGGAAATGGACCTTAGAGGACCCAACTCCTATTCATATATACCATAATAGACTTTGGGACTCCAACTATCATCCTCATTTCCATAGAATCTATCAGGGTGTTATGCTGCCTATTTAATGCCAGCCTAAACTGACAATACCCACATTATTCATATAAAATGCATGTCACTGGTCCAAGGAATTAATCACCTGATCCATGGTGAAAACCCTCTATAACCAAGGTTTAATGTTCTGTAAGCAGAAATATTTCATTTAACTATCCACAAGTTATGAATTTAACAACCCTTTGAGCGAAACCTTATAACCCTCTTCATAACCTTTGGTTAATAGCCCACGCGTATTAACCATAGCATGGCCTTTTAGACTTTGGTTAAACTCGACTTAACCCAAATTCATTAATCCCACTTTATTTCTATTATAACACTCATATAATAGAAATACACATAAACCACACTTAACCTTACCTTCCCGTCTTTCCACAAACCTTTGCACACATATCGAGGCTCTCCTTATCGCATTCAACCTCCACCATTGATTTCACTCCTTTAGATCAACGGTTATCATGCAATCTCCAATATTTAGCCCATCCTCTGCTGGAACTCAAAGAAGTTAAACTTCTTTGAATAATTCATCGGGTCCACCTGAAATGTTAACCTATGCGCATATTCGAGCGCGATACCCATCTGACCAATCAACCAATGAATGGTTTGGATTGTCAAAACTCAACGAGGTCTTAACCTTGTTGTATAAACCCGCATCATGTCCGATTTTGGAATTAACCTCCGCGTGTGTTAGCACGCGATATCCGTCTGATCAATCACCCAACAGACGGTTGTGATCTATCTAGACTTCGACTGGATTTAGTGACAATTCATAACTTTCTCGGGTTCCTTTTTTATTACTGCTTACGACTTTGAGGCCCTGCGAGAAACAGCTTCCCACTTACAAAAACCGCTTTACTCCCTTGTTTAATGCATGTGCATCTTCGCCACGCAATGACCATTAGATCTATGGATCTGTTGATTGGATGATCCAAATCTACTCCCAGGTTTCTTCACGAATTTATCGGGGTTTCCTCGTTTCCTAATATTATCCGTTGATCCGACGGTTTCCGCTGTGTTTATTCAAACTCCTTCGTTGACCTGATCTCATTCACTATTGGTGGAATTACATTATAACATGAAGTTATCTCTACCATACCCTGTTTAAATTGAAATCCATAGGAACTTCGTCTTACACTCGCATCACTCCATACACAGCTATAATTCCATTAATTATACACATCACACAAACTCAAAAATCGAGTTATTTGTATTAATAAACAAATAATTACAAAAGGATTCCTCTCTGGCCTAATCTTCACTATTAGTGGCCTCTTCCTTTCTTGCCCGTAGGCTTACAATCAACCCTATCTAACTAACTCACTCTCTAACTCTTATCTAGCTAACCCTTTTCTATGCCTTTAGGCTTACATTTATACAAAAGGATTCTACAACCAATTTTTGGTTTAGATCCATAACCTTCTCAACAAAATCCTTAAATCTCTTATTTATCTCTAAGGATCCTCTCTAATCCACAAAATCATCAACTAGTTCCTAATCTAATCTTTTACAATTAATTCCCAAATCTCTTAATCTCTCAACTATCCTACTTCTCTCATGTTCTCCAACATTCGAGAACATTTACAAATATGCCTCACAATACTTAATTAATCCCTATTCTAAATATCTCTCATTAAAATCACTCAAAACCTTAATAATTACATTAATTTAATACTCAGGAAACCAACTTCCTTAAAACACAAGACCCCCTATGTCTACTAAAATATAATGATATTGCTGAGTTGAATGCTCTTGCATCAGACTCTCAAGGTTGAAAACATTCATGATCTCCTGATCATGTGTTCTCATATGTTGATAGAAAACCTCCAAGGTCCCAAACTTTAGTTGTAGTTGTCTGAATGCTCTGTTCCTTTTTTGTTGTTGTATGTTTGTTGTCTTTTGTTTCATCTTCCTTCCCTTGTCAATCAGGTTCAAATTCTTTTTGATCACTCTTCTTGTTGCTGTCAATCTCCTCCATCTGGATTTCTTCATCATTAACTGCCATAATTCTTCAATATCTATCTCTAGTACATCCTTGAGTTCGTACATACTCTGCCATTTGTTGCTATCTCTTTCTCTATGCTTCAGTTTTTTGTTGTTGTCCACTAACTTCAACCTGTTGTTCATTATCTTCCCTTTGAAGTTTTCTGATTCTTAATATCGCCCTTTCATCCTTACCCTCTTTCATGATTAACTCTTTCTGCCTTGAATCCTGACTTTCCAGCAACATAATATCTATGTTCCATGGATTAAACTTTTTCTTTAGAATCTTGTTCTTCCATCTTTATTTGGATGCTCATATGTGCCAAATTTTCTCCAGCATCTGCAACAAAACCTGCACTCACAAAGCAATTATTAAACTAAAAAGAATAAGGCCTCAATGCCTCTTCTTCCTTTGGAAACATCTCAGTATGGTGCTCTGATTTTTTTCTCCTCTATCAGCACATCAGTATGTTGATTCCACCTCTCTAAAGAATCCTCCAAAGGACTCTTGAAACTATCAGCAAATCTCTTTTTCACACCATCTGCTTCAATGATGTCTTTCTGCTCTTGACCACTGTGGTGAACTCCTCCTTCTGCAATCACACTGTCATACTCTAAGTTCTCCAGCAAATACTCCAGCAATTCAATTTTTTTGTGACACTTCATAAGTACTTCATCATTACTTATAATTCCTGCATTATCAATTTGAAAATTACAAGGTTCAACAATCTCAATTGTTGTTTCACATATCAGCTCTTTAAACTTAATTTCATCTCCTTCTTTCACAATAAATTGTTCCTGTGTTATAACAGTTTCAAATATTAATGTATTACTACATTCTTTCTGCTGCAATAATTCATTGCTTCTCTCATTTAAGAGACATTCTCCATCCTTCTTTACTTCAGAGTATTTATCTTCTGAAAGATACTCTTCCATACTTTTGATAACTTCAAAAGACTGCTCATCTTCTGCAAAACTTGTAATCACATCAAAATTATTAGATTCAATTATACAAGGTTTTACATCCTCCTATTGATCTGAATTTGTCCAATAGTTCAAAAAATCATCAATAATTTCTTCCTCGTCAAAATAAACTTCTTGTTGTCTTGAACTATCACAATAGTTCATGAGATCTTTAACTAATCTTCATTCTTCATCTTCACCCAGAACTTCACCTTGTTCTGCCTCACAAATAGAAACTTCCATTTCCAACTCAGCTTCTCTAAGTTTTTCCACCAGCGACTTCACTTGCCTCTGTTGTAGCCTTCTCTGTAATTTATGCCACTTCACTACCTTTTTCCTCAAGACCCAACCTTGTCTTTGGTTTTCCTCTAGTATCATCCTTAATGCATCGAGTTGTTCTTTTAACTCTACAATCTCCTTGTCAAGCTCCTCTTGACTCATTCTCTTGCCATTTGCCTTGGCATACTCTTTCTTCACTTTTCTTCTATTGTGGTCTTCCTCATAACCTCTGATATGACTATCAGTAGTCATTTTCTTCTCTTTCTTCATGAGCTCTTCATTCACTTACTTTGAGCTGCACTAAAGCCTCTGCAACAGCAAGTCCTCCCTACTGCCACTTACCTTGCCAAGCTTTCCTCTATACTTGGTCTTTTGTCAAGCACTTGGTTTTCTATCTCTGGAACCTTTTTTGAGCACTTCTCTCTGCTCCTTCTAGGCTTCAAATCATCTGCACATGTTACAATTGTCTTATTTATCCAACCTCTATTAGAATTCTTCAAGGTTCTGCCACATTCTGCTTTCATTCAGAAACTCTTACTAGCTTCCTTCATCCCTTAGAAATTCTACCCACATCCTCTGTGGAGTTGCCTTTATGATCTTCCTGTGAGCTGCAACAATACCTCTATAGTAACAAGTCTCCCCTACTACATGATATCTCACTTAGCTTCTCTCCTCTAAGCTCAGTCTTTTGGCATATCTCTAGTTCTTTCCTTTGGAACCAATTGAGCACTCCTTTCTCTAGGTTTTTGCAATCTTCTCACTTGTTATCTTCAAGAACTTTGCATGATCTTGTTCTACCATTCACTTGCACTTTGAATGGATTGTTTTTGCATCTGCAAATTCTCCCAATATTCTGCTACACTTTATCTCTTTCTGGCTTTTGTTTGTCAGATTTAAAATATGATCTCCTCTTTTCTTCCCTGAAAACACATCCTTCAAACATAACTCTTAGAACAGAGTTCTCTCAAAGAATTCTTATACACGAAATTTCCTTGTTCTGCTCTGATACCAAATGATGCCAGCCTAAGCTGACCATACCCACATTATGCAAATAAAATTGCATGATCTACTATGTCCCAGGATTAATCACATGATCCATGGTGAAAACCCTCTAAAACCAAGGTTTAATGTTCTTTAAGCATAAATATTTCATTTAACTATCCGCAGGTTACGACTTTATCAACCCTTTGAGCAGAACCTTATAACCCTCTTCATAACCTTTGGTTAACAGCCCACCCATATTAACCATAGCATGGTCTTTTAGACTTTGGTTAAACTCAACTTAACCCAAATTCATTAATCCCTCTTTATTTCTATTATAACACTCATATAATAGAAATACACATAAACCACACTTGACTTTACCTTCTTGTCTTTCCACAAACCTTTGCACACATATCAAGGCTCTCCTTATCGCGTTCAACCTCCATTGTCAATTTCACTCCTTCAGATCAACTGTTATCACGTGATCTCCAATCTTTAGCCCATCCTCCACTAGAACTCAAAGAAGTTAAAATTCTTTGAATAATTCATCGGGTCCTCGCGGAATGTTAACTTATGCACACATTCGAGCATGATACCTGTCTGATCAATCAACCGATGAATGGTCTGGATTGTCGGAACTCAATGAGGTCTTAACCTTGTTGTATAAACCCTTATTGCGTCTAATTTTGGAATTAACCTCCACGCGTGTTAGCACATGATATCCGTCCGATCAATCACCCAATGGACGGCTATGATCTATCCAGACTTCAACTGGATTTAGTCATAGTTCATAACTTTCTCGGGTCTGTTTTTTTATTACCACTTACGGCTTCGAGGCCGCGCGAGAAACAGCTTCCCGCTTACGAAAACCGCTTTACTCCCCCGTTTAAAGCCTATGCATCTTCGCCACGCGATGACTGTTAAATCTATGGATCTGTTGATCGGATGATCCAGATCTACTCTCGGGTTTCTTCACAAATTTATCAGGGTTTCCTCATTTCCCAATATTATCCGTCGATCTTAGATGATCTAACCATTTCCATTATGTTTATTCAAACTCATCCATTGACCTGATCTCATTCGTTATTGGTGGAATTACATTATAACACAAAGTTATCTCTGCCATACTCTATTTAAAGTGAAGTCCATAGGAACTTCTTCTTACACTCGCATCACTCCATACACAGCTCTAATTCCATTAATTATACACATCACACAAACTAAGAAATCAAGTTATCTGTATTAATAAACAAATAATTACAAAAGGATTCCTCTCTGGCTTGATCTTCACTATCAGTGGCCTTTTCCTTTCCTACCCGTAGGCTTACAATCAACCCTATCTAACTAACTCACTCTCTAACTCTTAGCTAGCTAACCCTTTTCTATGCTTTTTAGGTTTACATTTATACAAAAGGATTCTACAACCAATTTCCAGTTTAGATCCATAACCTTCTCAACAAAATCCTAAAATCTCTTCTTTATCTCTAAGGATCCTCTCTAATCCACAAAATCATCAACTAATTCTTAATCTAAGCTTTTACAATTAATTCCCAAATCTCTTAATCTCTCAACTATCCTACTTCTCTCATGTTCTCCAACATTTGAGAACATTTACAAATATGCCTCACAATACTTAATTAATCCATATTCTAAATATCTCTCATTAAAATCACTCAAAACCTTAATAAGTACATTAATTTAATACTCAGGAAACCAACTTCCTTAAAACACAAGACCCCCTATGTCTACTAAAATACAATGGTATTGCTGAGTTGAATGCTTTTGCATCACTATTATCTTTAATAAGGGAGCTCTTAGGGTTTCCTCGGAAGTAGAGACACATTTTCTCAGGGTTGGGAATTGGTTTGGTTAGGAGTTGTTTACCTACATCTGGGTCTTTGGTAGTCTTTCTCATCCCCATGTCTTGCCCCTGTATGTCCCCGAAAAACTGTTAGCTCAAGAGATAGCATACCAAACCATAAGTAATGGCATTTCTAAAGTATTCAAAGAATCCAATAAGAAAGTATGGCCTACCGTTTCTTTTTGTTGTGGTATGTATACATAAGAGAATTTCAAACATGCAGCTATTGAAATTAACTCTATCTTAGAGTTTAATTTTCCTACTATCCCTAACAAACAGTACGATCCTCATGGAATTTTCAAGAAGGTAAATGCACATTCAAGCATCGAGCAATTGTCTCATGAACAAGATCATTTTGATGACTTCTTTGAAAAAACCTATTCAATAGTTTCCAAACAAATTGCAGATCATCTAACTCCACAAGAAATCACTCAATTTTCCCAATACAGGGAAGCAAGGTTATCCCATTTACCTTTAGACTCATTTAAGCTTTCCTAGGAAAGCACAGCTCAAGAAAAGGTTACAGTTGTTCCTTCTACATAGGTTACTGATACCCCTGAACCAAAAGAGACAGGGGCTTCTTCTTCTACTCATATTGAAGGTCATTTGTCAAGTTCTAAGCTTGAGGAGATATGGGAATAATGTAGCCAGTTTCTGAAAGGAAAGGCCTCGCAAGAGAAGGTCTTATGCACTTCTGAAACTTTAGAGAAGAAATTGATTACAATAAAGGCCTCTAATAAGCCTATGGAGACTGAATACATGGAAATTATACCAGCATTCCTAACCTCTAAGGTCGTATTAAGGGTTGAAGAGATTCCTCCTCTTGACATATTCTATAGTCTTGAACATAAGGTGGTTGTTAAAAGGTAAAGAAAGAAAAGTAAGATTGACGAGTCTTAGGCCTTACTCCCTGGAAACACCTCTTTCGAAGTATTTTGGAAAGGTTCATTGTCCACTCCTGTAGAGGAACTAGGAAGACTCACTCAGTTCAAAGGAGCATATGCTTTCGCGACTATGGACAAAGCTACTAAGATACAACAACTTCTGAAGGAAAAGGAGGATAGAATTATGTAGTTGGAACAAAGTCTCGAGAGTGAGAAGAAAAATATTTCCAATCAATGGCAAGGACACCTTATTGAGCTCCAGAACAGTTTCAACACCCTTAAATTTCAACATGCCTCCAATTTACAGATCCGAGATGCTCAAATTCAGGAATTACAGAGAAAGATTAAACAACTGAAAGTTAATCTTGAATTAGCAAAGTTTAAAAAGGAAGCAGGAGAATTAAATGCTCTCGTTGCTCAAAAGAAGGCCATATTTTGTCATAAGTTACCATCATTCATGATTTGTGTCACACAGCTAGTTCCTTAGTGGACCGGTTATCCGACCTCAGAACATACTTTGATGATATTGAAGAAAATATTACAGGTTTCATAACGTGGCAAGACAACGTTGAGGGGAGATTAGTTGATCTCCTTAAGATAGAGGAATCGCACAAAGAAATAGTATTTAGAGATTGGGAGATCTTCCTTAAGCATGTGAAGACAACATTATTCAATGCAAGGGATATCCCCAATGACATCATTGAAACTATCAGTGATAATTTGTTTCAGGAAAATCTTATTTCAGACTGCCCTGAAGGAACTCTATCAAATATCATACTACTAACCAAAAAGTGGCAAAAATTGTCTAAGAAAAGGGTTGAAACAATTGAAAAGCTATCTAACATTGACTTAGAATGCCATTGGCATTTCTTAGTCAAGCCTCACAGCCAATGGCTAATGCTCAGATGCCTATCCAACACAATCATTCACATGCTTCCAGCATTGAGGGATGCCATATTTACCAGTCAAATGCAGATTGAGCTAAAGTCTCCACATGAATTCAAGCCCACGATAGACATTTACGAACTGTGATAGCATATGGGAGGGTAGTCCTCTTCACAGGGTTAGTCAAGTCATTACAACAAATTATAAAATTGTCTTGTTGTTTTATTATAAGCATTGTTTGTTAAAACCGCTTAATGCTTTTACTCTATTTTTCTATATTTGGATTTCATTTAAAAACTATAAATCCTCTTCATTTGTATGGAGAAGGGGTTCTGAATTTTGGAAAGAAGGATTTTGTTTGCACTATTGTAACTTAAGTTCCTCTTAATAGAAAGTTGAACCACTACTATTTTCTCTTTAGAAAAGTTACGATATATTGGCTACTACTATATGTCTATTATTACTTTGCTTAAGAGTTGAATGGTTATTTGATTATGTTTATCATATATATGTTGCAAATAATCGTACATTTTTCATTATTGATATGTGTGATTGAAATCATATATTATATGCATAAACAACAAAATCTTATATGTGTAACGAATTCATCAACTAATTTAATTAACTATTTAATAAAATTAGTTACCAGTATCTACTTTAACCTCATAATAACTTGATAATCTATATTGTCATGTTGCTTGTCAGATCCTTATAAATCACATATATAGAGAAGATTTCCCATGATAGATATTTAGTTTAGACACTCCTTATTTTTAGTTTTAATTACCTCATATCCTTACACCTATATACTCCATCCATTTTCATAATTTATATCAAGGGAAATTGTTCCCATAATTTCTAATCGGAGCCACCATTCCAAATGAAAAAGGATCTGCACTAAGGTCTTGACCAGGTAGTTTTCCTCAATGTTGAGGCAGACATTTCAAGCCTTCAAAAATTTTGGTGCTATAAGGAGGGTCATCAGACTATGAATGGCAATAAGGTCCAATCCCAAATTAAAAAGTAATTATAAGAGTCAGTCTCCCTCAAAGTCACCACCAACTTCAAGATCCCATTCCAAATATCCTAACCATTGATCTAAAGTTGTTAAAATAGCCACCAAAACTCCTATCACACTTCCAAACTCAGTCAGCCAAACTTCTACTTAAGTACCTATAGAGCTCCCTGAAGTCCAACCTTTGATTTAGAGATTGGAATGAATTCCATTTATGGAGAAAAATCTGTCGAATCCTTGGAAGGAAGTGTTACTTCATCCTTACAATATTTTGGTGTATTAACTAGATCCCAGAGTGAAAAACTTGGAGTCAAACCTTTTGAGTTTCCATTACCCACTCATCAGAAAAAGAAAAGTACTCTAGAAACTCTCTCTTTTGCTAGTGAGGTTACATCATCCTCTCCACCTCATACTCCTTCTGTTGATCCCGCTTCTTCCTCTACCCCTTTACCTTCCTCTTATCATCCTTTAATCCCTTCCATCCACATTCCTCAGCCACAATCAACTGGTGCTATTATAATTAGTAGCACTATAGGAGAAACCTCTTCAACTGCTCAATCTCCTACAACCTCCACATCATCTACAACTTCATTTGTTCCTAGTACTCCCAGAATGGAAAATAGAACATGGAACAATCCTGGGGTAGTTCAGATGACTCCTCCATTACATCCTCTTCCCAAACATCTAGAAATATGGCTACCCAACTTTAACCCCAATGATCGTATCCCTGCAGAGGAAAACCTTCACAATTATATGTTGGCAATTCATCTTAATGGATTTTTAGAAGAATATTGTGTTTGCAAACTTTTTCCTTATACATTTGAAGGATCTGCAGGGTCTTGGTATTTTTTCCTTGCCTGCCGGATCAGTTACAAATTGGGATGTGTTCGAACATTTTTGTTGAAATTTGGTGATGATCGCACAATAGCCACTTTAATCAATGATTTGTCAAATCTTAAAACTAATCCGAATGAAAATATCAAGGATTTTAACTCAAGATTCAACAAATTGTTAAACAAGATCCCAGATACTTCCAAACTAGGTACTGATGTACAGATTGAATGGTACATCTCTGCTCTTCCTTCAAATATTGCTATGTTTGTAGATAGAGCTAATAAAATAGTATTGCTTGATAACATGAAGGAATCTCTATCTGTGGAAAAAAGACTTTTTTCCCTTGAGAAGAAGACTGCCCTTGAGGAAAGAAAGCAGACCAAGAAAGTCACTTTTAAAGATGAATCCAAGAAGAAATCTCCTAAAGATCCTTTCAACTTGGAGGGGTTACAAAAGGTTTTGAAGACAATGTCTAATGAAATGGTAGAAATCAAGAACAGGTTGTTGAGTCTTCAAATAAGTCCTTTCGACATTTCAAAAGTAGCCAGTCGTCACAGTCACAACCTCCTGCCATTATATCAAATGCAGAATCCGATGAAGATAACGAAGAAGAAGAAACAACCTTATTTGTCGAAGAATCACAAGAAGAATAAATAGTTGAAGCCCATGGTTTATGGGATTTCATTCTAACTACTTCAAAAAATGAAGAAGAAGAGGAAGCCCTACCAGTGAGTACTAGAAGTAAGGGACATACTGATACTTCTCCATCAAATCAAAAACAAAAGTCCCCTGCTCCTCCTACTAAAGAAAAGATCACAGTTAAAAAGACTTCTAATCCATCTTCTGATTATGTTCCAACTACTTCTAAATCTCCCTCTTCATCTAAGACCTTGATAGTCTCTGATACCATTGAATATAATATCATGGAAGACATGAAAAAGGTCAAAGCCAACATTTCCCTGTATGAGGTCAGTAAGTTAAAACAACAGCAAAAGTTTTTACTCAAAGAATTAAATGCAGTCCTTGCATCTCCATTACCTATTGTTGTCACTGCAAAAGCCTCAAAAGGGAAAGGAAAACCTCCAAATGTCCCTTTAGACAAGATTGACTCTTCTAATGATATTTTAATTGGAGATAGATCAAATTCTCACACTCCTCCTTTTTTGTTGACTTTTGAAATTTTTAATAAGAATGTTCACAACTGTTTAGTGGATTCTGGTGCATCATCCAATGTCATGCCTTATTCAATTTGTCTCAAATTGAATATTTCACCTCATAAATCTGTTGTTCAGATTGTTCAATTAGACCGGACAAAAGTCAAAGTTTTAGGAGAAATGAATTATGTTTTGATTATATTATCTTCCAATTCGAAGGTTTGTCAAATAATAGATATATTAGTTGCAGACATTCCCAAATTCTATGGTCTTATTTTAAGCAGAGACTGGTCTGAAAAACTACATGGTTACTTTACAACTAATTGGTCACACATGTGGATTCCCTATAATGGTAAACCTAACCAAATTCATGTTCATAGGGAGAAACATATGAAATATTCGGTGACTAATTTAGATGAGGAAAATGAACTAGTAGTATTTACAAACAATATTCTTGGAAATTATTCTTTTGAATCTTTCTTTGGCAATTTTCTAGCACAAAATTCTCCCTTTTCAGTTGATTCTGTTTCTTCTCAGATTGAAATTTTTTCTCAAACAGATTCATCTAGATGTATCAATATTGTAGAAAATCATGTAAACAAGCATGATAATTTGTTTTGAACTCTTTACTTTGATGGATCAAAATATAATGATGGTGCAGGAGCTGGTTGTATCCTAGCTAACACTGATGGAGAAAAAAACTATGCTTGCCTGCAGATTAGAATTCGATTGTTCCAACAACATTGTTGAATATGAAGCAATGGTACAAGACTTACAGAAAGCCATTAGTCTTGATGGAAAATATCTTAAAGTTTTTGGTGACTCAGAAATTGTAATAAAACAAGTTAGAAACAACATTCATTGTGTTTCCAGTCACCTCAAGCATTACCAATCTTTGATTCAAGGTCTAACTTCCCATTTCATTGCATTCAATATAGCTTCGATCCCAAGATTACAGAATGCTAGTGTCGATCTCCTATCCAAGATTGTTTCCAAGTTCATTCCACTTGAAGATTTCAGTCCTAATAGATTTTCGATTGAATTAATTTTTCGCCCCTCCATTCCATACAACATAACTAATTGGCATGTGTTTAACAATGACAATGACATCCTAAGATTTCTGACATTCGAAGGGTCTTACTCTAACCATATCATTGATGAATATGAGCATGATAAGCAACTAAATAAATCTTCTAAGAAAAATTCTTTTCCTAACCTATAGTGAAATTGGAAGATTTGTATGATCTGAAATATAGGTTTAAAAGGGTTACCAATTGCAAACTTTAGAGCTCTACTTTGAGATTCAAATTGGTTAACTTAGGATCTAATCATAAGCCTCAGAACATCAATTTAGGTCGTGGAATCACACCAATTGAGAGATTTGCTTTCATTCATCTGTTGAAAAGATACAATGATGTATTTTCATGGAGTTATGATGATCTTAAAACTTATGACACATCTATTATTCGACACATTATTCCTATGTTGCCAAATGTAAAGCCAATTCAACAAAAGCTTAGGAAGATTCATCCTAACTTGGAAGCCCAGATTAAGACCGAATTAAATAATCTTTTCAATGTCAATACCATATTCCCAGTCAGACATTCCAAGTGGGTCTCGAATCTTGTGCCAGTTAGGAAAAAGAATGGAGATATTCGTATTTGTATAGATTTTAGAAATTTAAATAAAGCATGTGAAAAGGATAACTTTCCTTTACCTCTGATGGAACAAATTTTACAATCTATTGTTGGTTCTAAGCTAATATCTTTCTTAGATGGATTTTTAGGTTATATTCAAATCCTTGTACATCCTAAAGATTGATTAGGTGCTCAAAATTAGGCTCAAAAATCAAAGTGTCATAATATTGATAAACTTAGCTTCATATCGAAGAGATCGTCATTCCAATTCCAACGGTGTGAATGGGACTCAAATCTGAGCTCATATGCAGAAGTTAGAGCAAGTCAAAGTTCAAGTTTGACTTGGACACATGGCAAGATTGGATGATGTGGCAGGTTTCATCAGCGAATCGGGAAGTGCCAAGTGGCAGGCCATCATTGGTCCCCGCATTTTTCAAATCGCATATCGGAGGTGGGTCAGCGTTAAAAATTGGCCCCAGAGCAAGTGAGGGTGCAATGCGAGAATCCCAATCGCACATCGACGAAGGGAGGTGTTACAAAATCAGCCCCGGCAGGTTCGGGTTATGATACGATATCACAATCGCATATCGCAATAGTACAGGTCCCGCATATGTATAGGACCACTTGTTTTCCGTTGATTGCAATATCCCGAAAGCAATAAGGTTAGGTTGTAGTTTAATATCCCGTCAGGTCCGTCGTATTGTAATCGCACATCACTCGTCATGTTCACAGACCATAGTACCCTCCAGACTTCGCTGATTGCGATTTACAATGGACACTCAGCACTGACGGATTATGGCCCACCACGCAACAAAATTCTCACTTAGTTAGCGGATTTTTGGAGCGAAATTGTGGGATCATGTCATATTTGGTGCAATTTGTGGAATGAATAGTGGGAAAACTAGGGGAGGTCATAACTTCTTCAGTTTTCCACCAAATTAGAGGCAAAAAGAGGCTAGATAGCAATTTTGGGGAAATTATGAACTGATTGGAGCAGGTTTCAGAAGAATTTGAGCATTGTAAACACATAATTTTACACTTTTGAGAATAATAGAGAGGCCCAAGCCATTGGAAGCTGGACCAAGGAGACGTAGCCTAGGAGGGGTGAACTCCTTTATCATGTGCTTGTTGTAATGTATTTTTGATGATGTTCTGTACATGTTTATTATGTTGTTCAGTTTCTGGTTTATATCAAATTGCTCATAAAATTAACAGAAAAACTCTTCATTTCACTTGCAAAAATTAATGAATCCTTAAGCATAATGAAAGCATTTTGTTAATAATCTGAGAAGATCTTAGCACTGCAAACTAATATTCTAAATTAGATCAATTTGGTATCAGAGCACTAGGTTTTGTTTTGTGAAATAAGGATTTAATTGTTGCAAGTTTATGTCATGCTTACAAGGTTAAAACTCAAAATAGGTGAAGAAAAGTTGGTTGGAAGCCCCAAAGTTGGGTCAAGGGGAAAAAGAGCAAGGTTGCCACAATCTCCAACACCAGTTCAGCCTCAAGTTGTAGTTGAGACTCCAAAGATCATGTATCATGAAGGATAACCTACACACATGACAGAAGGTGAGAATACCTTCAGAAAGGCTTTCTTTGATATGACAAAGATGGTGAAGGTCCTCTATGAAGAGAGGAATACCAGGTTGCAAGGGGAAAGTTCTAAACCTCCCAAAGGAGAATAATCTTCAGGAGGAGGTAATGGAAAGGGAGAAAAACCTCCACCCTCTGCACCATCTTCTTAATCTTCTTCTTCACAAGCATCTTCACACTCTTCCACTAATAAAACCCTTACTCATACTCATCATCATTCTTCAAAAGGAACTAGTAAATCACCTTTTTTAAAACTTGATGTTAAATTCGAGTTTCCCGTGTATAATGGTGAAGTGAATGCAGAGAAGCTTGATAATTGGATTCGTCAGTTGGAGGTCTATTGTAGGATTCAAAACCTTCAAGAGGATGACATAAAGATTCAGTTGGCTTACTTAAGAATGGAGGGTGCAGCACTAGTGTGGTGGGAATCAAAGACCCAAGAGGAGATTAAAAAACATGGTAAGATCTCAATTTCTTGGGATGATTTCATTGTTACAATTAAAAGAAAATTCTACCCTCTAGCTTATATGCAGAAATCCATCATGAATTGGCAAAACTTTAGACAGCTAAAAGGTCAAATGTGCAAGATTACACTCGAGAATTTAGAAAAAGGTCTTTGATGTTAGGTGTGGATTTGCAATCATAGGACACATTGTAGAAGTACATAGGAGGTTTAATTAGTTACCTTAGGCATACTATCTTAATGTTTAATCCCAATAATCTAGATGATGTGTATGTGCAAGCCACTTATCTTAAGGCAAGAGGGAAAAACACCCCAAAATAAGGTAGTAAAAATCCATTTAAGAGTAAAGGAAAGGAAAAGGATTTCAAAGGAAAGGCAAAGAAAAATGTGTCTAAAACAAAAAAAACAAAAAAATATAAAGTTACATGCAAACATTATTCCAGAGAGGGTCACGATGAAGCTCACTTTTGGAAGCTTCATCACGAAATGAGACCAAAAAGAAACAACAACAAGGGAAAACAGAAGACAATTGCAACCACTCAACAGGATTTGGGATCCGATTCGAGTGATGAAACTAAAATCACAACCATGGGGTTAAAAGAAAAGGAATGCATTGCCAACACTAGTTCTTCAGACTCACAAAATGAAACTCCAAATGAAAATAGGAGAATAGAGTTGTTTCACATAAGGGTGATCTCAAAACATAACAAGATTGATATGTTGTTCGATAATGGCTCTCAACCCAATCTTATCTCTGAAAACATTGTCAAGAGTTTAAATCTGGAAATTGTTCCACATCATAAACCATACCCACTTGGATGGGTATGTGACAATGTGCAATTACAGGTTACGAGAAAGTGTAAACTGAAATTCGTTATCACTACAAAATTCATAGATGGAGTGGAGCTTGACATTATGTCGTTAAATATTTGCGGCATCATTTTGGGCAACCCGTTCCTTTATTACAGAAAAAATATCTTCCATCGACATGAAAAAAATATCATTTATTCAAAAATGGAGTAGAATATATTGTCAGAGCTCACAGCAAGAAAACAAATCTTCCGCTTGTTAATGCAGGACAGATGAAAATACTGGTGAATTCGAGCAAGAATTTTATGCTTCTCATGATCAGACCTAGGAATGATGTTGATAATGAAGCTTTTAAAGGTTGTGATTTGAATTTGAAATCTGAATTGGTTGAAGTAGTTAACCAATATGATGAAATGTTTTGTGAACCAAAGGGATTACCTTCCAAGAGAGGAATCCAACATGAGATACAGTTGCAGTAGGATTTTCCTCTTCCTAACATTCGCATGTATAGGATGTTAGTGATGGAAAGCATAGAAATAAAGAAGCAAATTCAAGAGTTGTTGAACAAAGGGATCATCAGACCATCTTCCTCGCCGCGGGGTTCGCCTTTTGTCTTGGTCCCAAAGAAAGATGGAACATGCTGCATGTGTGTGGACTTTCATGCATTGAACAAAATTACAGTAAAGAATCATTACCCACTGCCTCAAATTGATGATTTACTAGATCAATTGAAAGATGCAAAGTATTTTACTAAGCTAGACTTAAGAAGTGGCTACCATCAAATTAGAATAGTTGAAGGAGACATTTGGAAGACAGCATTCAAAACAAAACAGGGTTTGTTTGATTGGCTAGTTATGTCATTTGGTTTATGTAATGCTCCTGCTACATTCATGGGTATGATGAATGATGTGTTGAGGTCATTTCTTAATGAATTTGTCATAGTCTACTTAGATGACATCTTAATTTTTAGTAAATCCTGTGTTGAACATGTCATTCATGTAAGAAAAGTACTTGATGTCTTGAAAAAAGAACAATTGTATCTAAAGATGTCAAAGTGCGAGTTTGGAAAGACTTCTTCAGTTTACTTGGGTCATAATCCCTCCAAGGTTGAAATCATTGTGAATTGGCCAAGGCCCAAGACAATTATAGAGGTAAGAATTTTTCTGGGAGCAGCCCAATATTGGAGGAAATTCATTGTTAATTTTTCTCTTATAGCCACTCCTTTACATGCATTGACAAGCGTGGAAAAGGATTTTCAGTGGGGAGGCAAACAACAAAAGGCCTTTGATGCGTTGAAGCAAAATATCAATACAGCTCACGCACTCACACATCCAGACTTGAGACAATCGTTTGAGATTCAGACTGATGCTAGTGATTACGTTATGGTTGCAGTCCCCATGCAACATGGTAAGCCTGTCTATTTTCATTCAGAAACTTTTAATGGTGCAATGATTAACCATCCTACATATGACAAGGAATTGTATGCATTGGTGTAAAGTGTTAAAAAATGGAAACACTACCTGATGGGTAAGGAAACAGTCATCCACACTGATCATCAACCATTTCAATACTTGCAATCTCAATTAAAGTTGCAACAATCAAGGCAATTCTGATGGATGGGTTTTCTTCAACAATTCCACTTGGTAATCAGGTATAAGAAAGGTATCTACAATAAAGTTGTTGATGTGCTTTCTAGGCCGATTGTTAGTGCAGTTATTTTACTCAATCATAATTACGTTTTACATGAAAGTTATATTGAGAAATATGCATTAGATAATGACTTTCAAGATGTTTATTCAAGCTTTAGTCAAGGTAACCAAGTAGAGGAATTGGATTATCATTTGCATGATAAATTTTTGTACTATCTTGGAAAGCTTTGTATTCTGCAGGGAGAAAGAGTTAACATCATAAGAGAGGCACATACTTCTCTTATTGCTGGTCATTTCAGTGTAAGTAAGATAGTGGCACATCTACATAGGTATTGTTATTGGCCTCGCATGCTTGAAAGTATGTCTCGTTTTATTAAAGGATGTTCATTATGTGCAATCAGTGAGCCTAGCAATAGGAAGTTAGGATTGTACACACCACTTCTGGTTCCTTCACGACCGTGGGAGAGTGTTTCTATGGATTTTGTAGGAGGTATTCCATTGTTGAAAAGAGGTCATGATTATTTGTATGTAGTTGTGTACAGGTTCAACAAAATATGTATTTTGATGCCATGTAAAAAGAAAGTTATAGCTGAACAAACTGCTCAGTTATTCTTTCAGAATGTTTGGGTGCATTTTGGATTCCCACATCTATTGTTAGTGATCGAGATTCTCGCTTTGTTGGGAATTTTTGGTCAAGATTGTGGGGATTCATGGACACCAAATTAAAAAAGAGTACATATTTTCATCCACAAACAGATGGTCAAACAGAAGTGGTGAACAAAACATTGATACATCTTCTTCGTGGGTATTGCAGCAAGCATCCTAAGTTGTGGGATGAACATTTGCACTATATTTAGCATGCTTACAACCGAGCCAAGCACTCTGTTGGCTTATTGGGACCTGACCCAGGTTCAGAAGAGTTATTAGCCAAACAAATCCCACAGCTGTCAGCCCTTTTGGCAACAGCCCGTGGAGTGCAGACTGAGGTCTCACCCGAGGTAGCAGGGGAGGGTGCTGGAACCCGATTTTTGCACCCTAGGGATGTCTTGATGTGGTCTGGAAGGGTTGTGAACCGTTCTGCGGCTTCGTGCTACTTTACTTCCTCGTAGATCTAGAACAAGGCACTTCTTTAAGAGTTATTATTTATGAGTTTATAGATCAGATCTACTCTTTACAGTCTTTAAGCAAACATTTAAACTTAAAACCTTGTGCACGCAGTTATAAAGAAAGATCTAAACCCATATAATAGATCATGCATAAATTCAAAACATAAGTAACAGACAGATTCGCAAGAAACCACACAATGATTCAGGAATTCTTATCTTTATTGATCTTTTCTTTAGTACAACTAGATCTGCCCTGCGCACTCAGTTGTAGGGGTCCGCACACACAGCTGCAGACTCTAACAGGCCTCTGCGCACACAGTTGTAGAGCCTCTATCTCTCTACCAACTCCCTTGACTCAGAATTACAGACACTTCAAGACTTCTTGCCTCATAAACCCATTACATTCCAGATCAAAAGAATACTTACCAAAAACTACTTTCTAACCATAGAGCCTTGCTCTATTTATACATTTCCATGGTCTGCAGACTCATTACACTTCATTACACTTTGACTTCACTCATTACACTTCACGCTCCACGCATCTCGTGGAGTATTTACCATACCTTTACCCAAAATTGCGGGCTTTGAGTCGCAAAACCGTTACACGGGGCCTTCGCTACCCAATAGTCCCCCAACACAATCATCGTGACTCGTCCCAAGTCACTCGACTCATGCGAAAATATTCACGCAGAGGTCAATCAACAACTTTTGTGCTTCGCTTGTACTTGCAGCAAACTCTTCCACCATCCGTTGTACCTGTTCGACGCGGGCCGCCGACACCTCAGTCTCTGTTTCATCTGCTTTGTTGGGTGCATATTCTGCCTGCATGTGTGCCACCTTGCACTCGATAGCGATGGAAACCGCAAATGCCTCATCAAGCCATGGCTTGAAATGTTCTTTAAGCATTGCTTCCTTCTATCGAGCAACATCAGCTTGTATCTTCAGGGCTTGGGACTCCCTCATCTTAGCCAACCACTACGTAATAGCAACCATCTGCGCGGTTCCTCTGACATTATCATAGGCTTGTTGGAGCTCCCTGGCCTCCATTTCCAGTCGTTGTAAGGTTGGATCTTCCTGGAGTGAATTGAGCATAATAAGCGACTGATCCAACAAGTCGGTGCACTCCTTCATGGCACGTGTGATCGTTTCCCGCCTAGATTTAATGATGCCTCTACGCTGCTTGGTGACCTCTGGTGGCATCAAAGGTTGTACCTACAGTTTCAGATCTGTGATCTACAAGCTGAGTTCCAACTGAATCCTCGTGGCCTCCTCCTTTGCATCACGGAACCCACTAGATAGCTTGTGGATTCGTATGCCAACAGGAAATTTGGCCGCAATCTCCAGCTCAGGGGCACGCAAACATGCTTCCCCTACTAGTTGCTCCAACTGCTGACTCTGTGCAATGGCTTCATCTCATTGGAGGCTCAGTTGTTCTATATTAATTCTTTGTTCGCTAAGGACCTATTCTGCACGTCCTTCCCTGGAACGGAGCTCCATTGTTGCGTTGTCATACAGCTGGTACAAGCTTTCGTGCGAGAGGGAAGCTAAATTTAATCCAAGTCTCGTAAGCCGGCCCACCACAACTTTTTTTGCTACATTTTCTGTTATCAATGCTCTTGTTTGGATCACGATAGTATGAGCCATTTGGGCCTTTAACAGCTACTCGGTGGCTGACATACCCCTAACTCCCTGAGTAGTGATGGTTCCTGGCTGTGATGTCCATGTCCCAAGTTCCTGTATCTGCACGTGGACCGCCCCCAACACAATTTGTTGCTTCGACGTGGCCTCGTCTATTGCTTCCCGGGTGACTTCGTGAACTGTGTTCCCTATGTCACCTAGGTCACCCTCAGTTAATGTGGTCATTCCTCCGTCCCATTTAGGCGCCTTGGCATTTTTCCACAACTTCATCCATTCTATCGGCGGTGGTCATTTTAAGGGTGCCCCCATGGTGGTTGGCGGCGTTCCTTCTGTCCCTGTATCCTCGGCTGTTTCTATGGGCGCCTTCAAACCACTTTCATCCTTTGTCGTCGCATCCCCCCTTGCTAGTGCCTTGCCTGTCGAAGTTTGCGCCACCTCCTAGGCCACTCGAACTTCCACAGTGTGATGTTCGTTCTACTTCTGCTATGCTTCGTGCTTAGCTTCAGCCTTCTGTTTCTGGATGGCGGCCTCATCACGCCCCACTGCATATGGTTTGTGCCATTCCGGTGGCCAAGTATCCAATACCGCATCGATAGCTTCATCAATGGCAATGAAAGGAAGTGTAATCCACGTCTGGTCAGGGTCCTTGCGCGCCCGGATGTAGACAAAGTGCATGTCTGCTTTAAACTCAGCGATGTGCTTCACACTGTCATAGATTTCATTGGACAGTCGGGGTTGCTAGGTGATCCATTGTCAAATGTTTGCATCCATCAGTATCCAAAAAATCTTGATGCCCTGGATTCTTGCAGCATCCTTGGTTGCCCAGAGTGACGCATATTTGGCGGCTTCTAGCCAATCCTGGTCCAAAGAGGGAAACTGGCTATCTTCGAGTAATTCACTGGTAACCAGCATGATGGACAATAGCAGCCATGCGTAGTGGAAGGTCTTGCCCTCCTCTTGGACCTCCCTACAGTTGGTCAAAAACTCATCATAGAGGAACTGCGCCCAATTGAACCGTTCCCCTGCTGCACATTTCTCAGCTAGCACGACGACTATCGTTGGAACCTCATTGTTGCGGCATTTCTGCATCACTTTCCCTGCCAGCAACTGGGTAGCAATGCGGACCGCTTTGTCTGAAATATTGTCAATAGTATACCCTCACTGCCCTTTCTCCAGCTTGTATTTCTTTTTCAAGGTTTATATCATTGTCACATCGCCACTCTTCTCAACGATCTCCCTAAGGTCTCTTCCTTCACAGGGGAGCTGTGAGATCCTATGAATGAGTTCTGTCATGATGTGGATGGGGTTATCTATCCATAAGTATCCACTGTGTACCAGATAGAGTAGCTGTCTGACAACCAATATTGTAATTGGGGGCCGGAGAAAGTGGGGAATGGACAAGAGACAGAGCAACCCAACTTCCTCCACCTTTCGCAGCCATTCCTTTGGCTGAAGTGTCATAACCATCCCTTCCACGCTTTGCTCCATTAGTTCGCTAGTCGCCAAATGGGGAAATTTTTTTGTATCTGCAAGGTCCCAGTCTTCAAATTTCATCGTTGAAATACGGCCAGTCACCGTGCCTTCAAGTGGAACCCCTTTTGGAAGAGACGGGGTGATGAGTATGTTGTCAATGTCATCTAGATTTGTAGGGACCTTAGCCTTCCCTTTGCTTGGAGGAACATACTTGGGTCGTCGGACTGGCTGGATATTTGCTTCACCTTCCTCGTCTGGGTTTATTTCTTTGATATAGTTTGGAGGTCCCTCTTCCTCCTCGTTGCTTTCATTTGTAACAGCTTTAGCCTTTTCTTCCACTATGAGCTTGCTAAATCGTAGATGTCACGGAAACCTTCTTACTTGGCCGGGTATCTGGGGGTCCTTCTTGGTCCGCGGCATCTTGGGTGATTTAGGGATTTAGGCTTCCTATGGTGTAGGATTCTGTGGAACCTCCTTGGTGGTCATCGACCTGAGGAATGCCTCTCACCATTCCTTTAGCATTGCCTGAAACCATGGGCTTTCTTCCATTGGTGTGTCATCCATCTTACTCCTCTCAGCTTGAACCCAGGGCATTCTATTCTTCGAATGATCAGGCTTAGTTGTGTGCCCCTTCCCTTGCTTGTTATATACAATTCCAAATTCAAATTTGACCTTTCCCCTTATTCGTGGCTCATTAATGTGCTCTTGGCAGTTATCCCTTTGCCATAATTTCCCACCGCCCACTCCTTGGCGTCTTAAATGGGACATCTTATCATGAACAGTACCTACAATGGTCGCCTTCCATCCTTCCCCCGCGGCAGTGCAGCCCATGGTATGTGGATGCATCCTATGCATTTGACTAGCCTTGTGCGCTACATCCAAATCACGTAGCTTTCCTACAGCCTGTTTTATAGTCCCGTGCCCTCTTTCAACTGTGTGGAGCGCTAAGACTAGGCCTCCTACAGATAGTCAGGTGGTCGCACCCTTCATTCAAGCCTTTGTCTTCCCTGCTAACTCGGGTTGCGGGCACCCTTCACGTTCCTTTGAGTCTGGTAGCGTATTGCAGTCGGTGCGCGCTTGTGCCCTAGGGTGCAATCGCAACCATGATAGCAGGGTCACGGCTTGTGCTAGTAGTGTAGGAGGGTCAGTTAGGTCTGGTTCCCTTAGTGACTCTTTTTGTGTGACTTCGAATTTTATTTTGTCAATTTATTCATCCAACCTCACACTTTTCCTCCTTAACCTAATCCCTGCTTCCTCTAAGCTCGCAAAGTCTCACGTTGCCACGTTGAATGGCTTCCCACGACTGTTGGATTTCCTTGTCCAAGTTTTCTTGTGCCCTGATTTCCACGCGTTTATTCACGAGTAGAGTTCTCTGCGTACACCTTGCTTGGTTTAGGATTTCCTTAGCCCAACAAACCCTTGTAATGCACAGATGTTGTTGGGTCGGTGGTTGCACCTCATACCATTGTGGGCTCTGTGGCTACCCTGGTCACCGCAAAAGTCCTTTAACCCATAACTGCCTTCTACGTCCGTGCTTAGTCCACCTCTTCTTCCTACATTGCACTAGTGTGCGTGGTGCTTTTTGCATCACACTATGCTGCTCCTGTTCTATGATTGAAGTACCAGGGTTGACGGAATGCTCCTCATTTGTTGCGCCATTATTCATTGGTCGTTGTCTTACTTCAATGGTTGCGCGTTGCAATGATCTAATCATCATATTATAGTTGAGTGTGGTGACTTCCTACAATCTGTTCTGTCATCTTTCAATCTCTTCATCTGAATCCGACGTGCAGAAACTATCGTGCTCCCATGAGAGTCTTCCGTCTGTTGAGGGATTCACCTGATCCTGGTCTTGCACTGTTATCTGGTAGATGCAGTCTAGTTCATTGTCACTGTCTTCATCACGCACCGGCTCGGTGTAGCGCGCTCCTTCAACTAGGTCTAGTGGAACTATTACACGAAGTGACTTTTTCTTGAATGTCATTTTCCGTCCTTTTAAGTTGATAACCCCATTCAGGTCTATGGCCCAATCTATTCCTAGCAATGCAGGGTATGGATTACTGTCATCAACAATTTCTATTACCTCAAAATCGGTCTGCGTACTTACTCCTTCAATGTCCACTGTCACCCCTTGCATTCGTCCCATCGGTAGGATCTTTTGCTGGTTGGCCATCCGTAGTTGAATAGGAGACCACTGGAGTGCGGGCCTACCCATGTGTTCCAACTTTTTCTTAGGTAACTGTTGAGGGCCCCGAAATCGGGTCAACAACAAGGGGGAAACCCACCCGGTCCAGAACCCGGTTGGCGGCTCCTTGCCCGTTTAGTGTAGCAGGTCCGACTGGGGATAATGGGACCAGCTTCCCAATCTAAAGGGTGTGTGTGTGTAGAGTTTTATTATGTTGATTCTGGAAGTACTTTAGAGCTAACTCAAATCTAACTTATAAACTAAATCTATGTTATTATAATCTAATGAGAACAACACATCTAATCTACGCTAACCCGGGATATAACTCTTCTATCATGCGATCTAAAAAGATTTCGAACAATAACTGGTAATAAAGATCATTCAGCTATTATAAGAATATAAATCAATTAAGATGAACCATTCTGCATAAAAAGTTAGGCAAAACAGTTGTGAACAGCATATCGCATAATAAGTCATTCATATGTCAAGCACAAACAAATGATTCCACCGTACAGAAGTGCCAAATGGTAACCCAAACATCCATACATTAACATATAAACAACTAAAATTGCATATCACTTTAAGAATATAAGCAGCAATTCGTCAAGAGATAAAAGTACCATTTATGACTGATTTTCACTCACAAACTTCAAGCAATAACGATTCATCTCTACTTACTTCTAACATCTACCAAGAGTACAGAAGTGCAACATCAGTAGCAGACATTAAAATGCAAACATAAATAAATCTCGATCCTTCCATTCATCAAAACCTCCTCTGAGGGTGCAGAAGTGCATGTTCCGAGGACAAGTTTTTGACAAATTTCTGGACCCTTCTCCAATGCAATGAGAAGGGTTAAAATACTACTTCCTAATTCTAATAATAGTATCATTACAAAATTTTAGGATACGGTTTTCAAATGACCGTCCTTTTTCTAATTTAGTTAAAAGGAAAAAACAACATTCTAAATGAAATCACTTGTGAACTTGGTCTTTGAAGTTGCAAGTGTCCAGCATAGGCTTGAGAAGAGTCGGCTGGCTGATTTCTGCACTGAGTTGGGCTGCGAAAACGGCTCTATGAGAGCTGGCGCTACCTTCTCGGCTGCGTTCGTAATGCACTTCACCGTCATCCATTGGTTGTGCGGTTTAACCAAGTACGTCCAGTAACCTTCCCAATTCAGCCTAGCCAATGCTTGGATTGCTTTCCCTTTTGCCTACGCTTTCTGCCTCCATTCTGTCTCCAGTTGCAACTTGTTTGGTAGGTACCCCGGGGTGGTCTCTGTAATTAAATTGGCCTTGTGTAAATTCTCATTTACACAGTCGATAAGAATGCTTTCCTGTGTCGCCGCTGTCTCTGCTGCTTGCTCCGCCTGCATGATTTGTTTGTCCCATTTATTAAAGAGCAGCTCCTTATGATTTTCATTAATCCTGGGTGCCCCTGCTCTTTTCCCTTCCTCATCATCTTGCCAAGTCAGATATTCTGTCACCCTCTTGTCGTTCTGATCATAGTCGCTCCGCAATTCCACCACCTGACTGGTGATTTTGTCGCTCAGCTCACAAAAGTGCCTCCACTGTGATATTTTACGTCCCAACTCTTCCTATTGCTGCAATAGTTTCTCGTTCAAGCCGATGGACTCTGAAATAAACTCTGCCAGCTTAGGCTCATCTTTATGCATTTCTTGCACCGTCTGCAGTTGTTTTTCTTTTTCTTCAAGACTTTTTTGATAGCCTATCTGCATCTGTTGAAAGTCTTCCTGTAGCTTTTCGAGCTGCCTGGAAGCTTCAGTGTTCGCGTTGGCTTGTTGCAACTTTTGTTGTAGCAGTTGTATATGATTTTCTTGTTCCTTTAAAAGTTGTTGAACTTCAGAGACCTTGTCAATAGTTGCAGAAGCATATGCTCCTGCAATCTGAGACAGCTTCGTGAGATTTTCGGTCGGATTATTATTTGGGTCTTTCCACAAGACGTCCAAATGTTCAGCATTTTGAGACAGTATATTCTCAAGCTTTCTCTTCTTTCTCTGTCTCCTTACAACTGCTTTGTGTTGGGGACTATAGAATACATCCAGTGGGGGAATTTCTTCTACGTTAAGTAGAAGTTCTGAGGTTGGAGCGATAGGAAGGTGTTCAGCTTCTGTGGCACTACTGACCATGGTCGAAACAACTTCTTGCACCACCTGTGTATTATTCACAGGTGTTTTCGGGACTTTCCCTTCAAGATTGATCAATTCATTGAAGGTTTCCCACTCTTTATCTAGCTCTGTCGTGACAAGTGGTGCTTCGATGACAGGAGGGGGGACATCTCTTGGTGGTGAGGCAATAACTTGCTACTGAGACATGGTACTCGACTGAGCTGTGTCTTTGGTTGTTTCTTCGTTTTTTCCTTGTTCGTGACCAGACTCTTCATATGCTCAGATACTTCTTGTGTGGCGTTGGACTTAGATCTGGAAGTGCTGGAGTTTTCACTGAGGCTGATGCTCGGAGTCGGTTCTCTAGTAGGTATTCGCAACCTCTCTAGTGGAATACTAGCCAGCCTTCTTTCTCTGTATAACGTGAATTTCTGGAGGTCACCTGAAGACAACCTCGACTGAGCTTCCCGCAAAATTTCTTTGAGCGAGCTCTTACTCTGAAAGAGATCATCAAACAGATCTTTCTTTCCAGAGAACACTCTTATCTTGACGTTCGTTGTGAATTCTTGGGCCACATCATTTGGGTCGAATGGCCTCGCTGGGAACTTAAATAATTGAAGACACGTCACAGTCTCCACCTCGCCAAAAGCGTGTCCTACATCGAACAAAGAGAAGGCCCCACAAGTGACGGGAAATTGAGGCCAAATGGCCTTCTTCTTGTCCTTTAGGTCCTTGGTCAAGCCGCCTTCAGAACAGGTTTGATAAGCGATTTCCCGGCCCAAAAGTTTATCAGGGATATATAGGGGTAGGACATGCGGAGGTACAGTGCTTCCAAAAACTCTAATGTAAGTAAACCATTCTTCCCCAAACCATCTTGCGACGGGGATGATTTCAATTTGGGCCTTGGGGGAGCACCTTGGGGGGTCCTTATCGTATATCATTCTATATAGGGGCAAAATAACCCCATGGCAAATCTCGTAAAAATGAGGGGCAAACTGGGAATCCCATAAGATCTTATGATAAACATGGATGGGCAATGGGTCTTGGGTAGTCCATTTCCAACCCATAGCAAGAAAATTAGATACAAGACAAACAGAATCCATAATATAGGCAGACAGATAAAAAGGAGGATAGACCCTTTGAGAGAAGGATCTCTTAGACCGGTAATTGAGAACAGCCGTGTATAGAGTATCTGAAAGGATTTTGGCCCAATCTAGGATTTCGACGTTAGTGGCAGCATCAATTAATGGCAGCCATTCAGATGAAAACTTCTTGATATCGGGCATACCAAATAACCTACAGAGCATGGCTGCAGCAAAACAATATGGAGAGGTAAGGGAACCAGTGCTGTACATACCGCTTTTATCCTTTTTTAACGGCTCGTCTCTTCTAGACCATTCTTTAGTGGTGTCTGATAGATCTGGATTCTCTACCGCGAACTTCTTAACAAATTGTGCATTATAGGTCGCTTGCGGTTCAGGAAGATGATACATAAGCTTCAGATCTTGGGCAGCAAACGATCCCACGAGCCCATGTCCATGAACTTTGAATTGTCTGCCCTTCAATTCTGCATCATCCAATATCCACTTGATCATATCTGTGTATGGTAGAATTTTGGGTCTTGCCACTATTCTGTGAAGGAATGAACATGCTAGGTCCTCCAAGGACGCCTCAGAAGAGCGTGGTGCGCCCGCGACAGCAATCACCTTCATTATTCTAGGCTTTTCTTCCTCTAGCAGCCTGTACATGCCTTCCCATGTTGATATCCCTGCGTCTTTGTTGCAGGCTGTGTCTGTGTACAGGGGCGCCATCTCCTTGGTCTTCTCCCTCACTTCGGAGCTTTGAGCTCTATTTTTCTTTCCCATTTCTCTTTGCATTTCTGTCTGAGATGTCTTAGCATTTTGTTCCTGCAGATTACGAGTGAAATGGAAATGACTGATCCAGAAAGGTGATGGGAGAGTTTTAAATGCAAGAGATAAAACAAATATGCCACCTTACGTGAAGTAAATCTCTACCAAGGCACGCGTCTTTAATCCATTTAATAACTGACAACTAATTCATTTACTATCATTAAAAGCGCATGATTTCGGGTCAGATTATAGTAAGTGGCTTTTCTTTGAATGGCGCGCCCGAAGGATTCGTACTAAGGTGATTTATGATTTGCTGACGTACCCTCGCATGTCGTGCAATCGCAAATCGCACCGTCGCAAATCGCATGATCGCAAATCGCATGGATGTGGTATCGCAATATCGGAGATCGCAGGAATTTGATGTTCACCAAATCTTGCCTGGCTCATTTCTGCGACATGCGATCTAGCAATCGGCGTTATCGCAGATCGGCGAATCTTTAAGTTTTTCTTTATGAGCGTTACTAATTTGCAATGCGATGTCATTATTAACACGAGGATGTTGCGCATAAAAATGGAAATGAAGGTGTTTCATATCCTTTTGCAACGCGACCTTAAAGGTTTTCTCTTTTATCATAGACTTAGGCTTTAAAATATCCAAGAGGCTTTTTCTAAGCGTATGATTGTGACTTCAAAAAGAAACTCTTGCTTTTCCTAAAAATTAACTAAGGGTCCCCATTCATTCAGTATCATGGTTGATACTTAATTGAATAAGGGGGGGTGTTGCTGGCTACAACAATTGGCGATTCACTTGGGAGAACCAGTTATCTCTGCTTTTATATTGACGCTTTGAAACTCCTGAAAAAATTTCTTAAAGAAAAACTTGAACTTTATTATAAAAAGATAAAGCAAATGATACTTCAAACTGTCAATGATGTTTCGTTTCAACCTCTTTCTATTTCAATTACTTGCATCTTCAGCTTGTGCTTTGCATTTAAATCAGTCATTACTTGGTCTTGTAAAACATAAAATAAAGTCTTCTTTATTTATCAGCTCTTTTTAAATATGCTCCTTTGTCGCAGGTAGAGCCTCTGCTGCCAGCAGGCGTCCATAGCCTCGACAGGTTTACCTATTACCCAGCAATGATCCTTTATCCTGCTTAAGGTTATTTACAACTTTTTCAGAGAAAATCCTTTTTTGACACTTTTTCCTTTTTATTCTCTAAAGAACAATATCTTGGTTTGGTGGCCAAATTACGACACAGTCATTCACTTGATTTACACTTTTGCTGAACAAGCTGGCTCGTGATGAGACCCCTTGTCTTTTGATTGCAACAATCTTGAGTCATTGCCCTGTTTTGGTAGACAGTTTTGGCAAAGTCAGCAAGTTATAATATCTGTGATCATGATAAGTCGGCTCGTGATGAGACCTCTCATTCTTTGAGATATAGTGTCTTTTTAGATTATTCCTCTGAATGCTGCGTTTTCCTTTAGCAGGGAGGAAGTCAAATTTTCTTTCCTTAAGAAAGTTCTGGACGACAATGATAGGGCTGTTTTTGGTAATGGCTGCTTTCACAGAGAATTTTTATTTTAATATTGATACCTTTCATTGTGCTGACCTAAAACAAATCCTTCACTGAGATAGCTTTCTTTAAATTTTTCGGCAGTTGAAACTATCATCATATCTGGGTTAAAGTTCTATTGATAATAAAGATCAAATTCCCAAAAGATTTGTTGTTTATAGAAGCAGAAGTTCAAAATCTTTAACAGAGACAAGGTGTCTTTAGTAAATGTCAAATGTCGTTTAACCAAAACAAACATTATTATGAGAGGCAAACATTCCCTAGGGTTATGTAGAGAATATGAATAACTTTGCCTATCGATTTATTAAAAGCAAACCTAATAACCTAGCTAAATTACTCCTACTCCTATTCTAACTATATACAGGAAATAACTATGTGAAATGATATTTCCAATGGAACCATCTATTCATTATTATTCCTAGCCGTATGAATCTTCCAAGCATGAGTAAAAAGAACCAAACTTTCCTTGGATCATAAATATTGGCTGTGGAATAAGAACATACAACCTCAATTGGAATTCTGTCTGATTTTCCTTTCTCATGAGAGCTTTTTTCCAACTGGATACCTATTGGATCATAAAAATTAGGATGAATTTCTGTTATGAATTGATGATCTCTCAATAGGAAGGATAACAAGTCAAATTGTGAAAATGGTTTTTTAGTTTCAATGGCTTGTAACCTGTTGTTTGTTAACGTTGAGTTTTTAGCAATTTCGTTTGAAATGAAAGTTCTCATATATAAATCGCTAAAACATAATCTATCAAAAGTTTGAAAATTTAAAAAGAAATCCGATTTTGTACAAAATGAGTGCAAGTGAGAAAGAAATGATTGGGTATTTATACAAATAGTGTTACAGCACAACTGGGATTTACTTGTAACATCTTGCTCCTCACAAGAACTGGCCAGGTTTTGTGAATCAGGAACTAAGTTATGATTGCGAACAGGGATGGAGCTTTCCTCATGATATGAATCATAGATCGGGGTATTGTCTTGGATAGTAAAATTATTCAAATGAGCTTTTACTTTGAGATGAGGGTCGGCTGATATGATTTCTGATTTAAGATGTTCCTTATTATCTGACCCTAGTTGAGTTACTTGAGATAACTCAACAACATCATCATTGTCAAAGTAACTATCGCAAAAGACTCTACAGATTTCCCTAGGTTCCTCTTTTTCATTATATATTTTCAGACAAGGGAGGTCAGGAAGCTCTTGTTTGACATTGATCAAAGGTTGTGCTAAAGCGGTCTCTTTATCTTGAAAACCTAATGATGAGTCGTTTGAATAACCCTCTGTGTTTTTTGAGATATGTTTGATATTGAGAGGGGAAAAATTGTCATCGCTAAAAACATCGGGATAAAGAGAAAAATGTGAATCTGGAAAAAACATCATGAAAAAAATTTTGTTCATCAGATTCATCATAAACATCGGGCTTTAGATCATACCTTTGTGCGCTGATACTTTCTGAAAGAGAAACAGTTGGTTGATCTAACCTTGGCATCAGCATTCGTTGATTTGAAATGATATTGTCTGACTTTATGTCAGAGTCATCTTCTGGTTCCAAGGTAGTTTCCCTTTCAGCATTTTCGTCTTTATTTTCTGGTATTAGAGCATGCATGACTCCTAGGCTTTGCAGATTTTCTTCATTATGGATGATTTGTGTATTTGACTTGAAATGCTCATCTATATTAGAAGAAAACGAAACAAAGGTCGAGCTAATTTCTGCTTGGTCAGATATAGGAGGTAGGAAATACTCATCATAATCTGAAGATTCTTCATATGTGATCTCATCCTCGAGATCACACTGTAGACATTTAAGATGAAATCGCATATTGAAATCCCTTACGGGTTCATCTTGTTTCCGTAAATAATCAATTTCATCATATACCTAGTCGTAGTCATAACAATCAAATTCCAAGATGAAAGTCCTAACGAATTGGTCCTAGCTGTGGATTGATGCAACTGGGAGGGTTCTGCACCATTTTCTAGCTTCCGCTGTGAATGTAAGAGTAAAAATCCTGCACAAAATGCCTTCATCAATTCTTTGAATATCAGAACTCGAAACTTTTTGAATGAACTGAAGGGCATGATTAAATGCAGAAGAATTATTCTTACCGTTGAATTTTACCTGAGACAAGAGCCTTACCACATCTGGTGGAGTGTTGGAAGAGGTAGGAACATGGATGCAACTCCAAATAGGAATTCTATGAGCAGCCATCCTGTTTCAAGATTTATAATTTGGAAAACATTCCAACAGACACTATGCTCAGGCCCTCCTTCTAGCGCCAAATATGTTGAGGGCCCCGAAATCGGGTCAACAACAAGGGGGATACCCACCCGGTCCGGAACCTGGTTGGCGGCTCCTTGCCCGTTTGGTGTAGCGGGTCCAACTGGGGATAATGGGACCAGCTTCCCAATCTAAAGGGTGTGTGTGTGTAGAGTTTGATTATGTTGATTCTGGAAGTACTTTAGAGCTAACTCAAATCTAACTTATAAACTAAATCTATGTTATTATAATCTAATGAAAACAACACATCTAATCTACGCTAACCCGGGATATAACTCTTCTATCATGCGATCTAAAAAGATTTCGAACAATAACTGGTAATAAAGATCATTCAGCTATTATAAGAATATAAATCAATTAAGATGAACCATTCTGCATAAAAAGTTAGGCAAAACAGTTGTGAACAGCATATCGCATAATAAGTCATTCATATGTCAAGCACAAACAAATGATTCCACCGTACAGAAGTGCCAAATGGTAACCCAAACATCCATACATTAACATATAAACAACTAAAACTGCATATCACTTTAAGAATATAAGCAAAAATTCGTCAAGAGATAAAAGTACCATTTATGACTGATTTTCACTCACAAACTTCAAGCAATAACGATTCATCTCTACTTACTTCTAACATCTACCAAGAGTACAGAAGTGCAACATCAGTAGCAGACATTAAAATGCAAACATAAATAAATCTCGATCCTTCCATTCATCAAAACCTCCTCTGAGGGTGCAGAAGTGCATGTTCCGAGGACAAGTTTTTGACAAATTTCTGGACCCTTCTCCAATGCAATGAGAAGGGTTAAAATACTACTTCCTAATTCTAATAATAGTATCATTACAAAATTTTAGGATACGGTTTTCAAATGACCGTCCTTTTTCTAATTTAGTTAAAAGGAAAAAACAACATTCTAAATGAAATCACTTGTGAACTTGGTCTTTGAAGTTGCAAGTGTCCAGCATAGGCTTGAGAAGAGTCGGCTGGCTGATTTCTGTGCTGAGCTGGGCTACGAAAACGGCATCTATGAGAGCTGGCGCTACCTTCTCGGCTGCGTTCGTAATGCACTTCACCGTCATCCATTGGCTGTGCGGTTTAACCAAGTACGTCCAGTAACCTTCCCAATTCAGCCTAGCCAATGCTTGGATTGCTTTCCCTTTTGCCTGCGCTTTCTGCCTCCATTCTGTCTCCAGTTGCAACTTGTTTGGTAGGTACCCCGGGGTGGTCTCTGTAATTAAATTGGCCCTGTGTAAATTCTCATTTACACAGTCGATAAGAATGCTTGCCTGTGTCGCCGTTGTCTCTGCTGCTTGCTCCGCCTGCGTGATTTGTTCGTCCCATTTATTAAAGAGCAGCTCCTTATGATTTTCATTAATGCTGGGTGCCCCTGCTCTTTTCCCTTCCTCATCATCTTGCCAAGTCAGATATTCTGTCACCCTCTTGTCGTTATGATCATAGTCGCTCCGCAATTCCACCACCTGACTGGTGATTTTGTCGCTCAGCTCACAAAAGTGCCTCCACTGTGATATTTTACGTCCCAACTCTTCCTGTTGCTGCAGTAGTTGCTCGTTCAAGCCGATGGACTCTGAAATAAACTCTGCCAGCTTAGGCTCATCTTTATGCATTTCTTGCACCGTCTGCAGTTGTTTTTCTTTTTCTTCAAGACTTTTTTGATAGCCTATCTGCATCTGTTGAAAGTCTTCCTGTAGCTTTTCGAGCTGCCTGAAAGCTTCAGCGTTCGCGTTGGCTTGTTGCAACTGTTGTTGTAGCAGTTGTATATGATTTTCTTGTTCCTTTAAAAGTTGCTGAACTTCAGAGGCCTTGTCAATAGTTGCAGAAGCATATGCTCCTGCAATCTGAGACAGCTTCGTGAGATGTTCGGTCGAATTATTATTTGGGTCTTTCCACAAGACGTCCAAATGTTCAGCATTTTGAGACAGTGTATTCTCAAGCTTTCTCTTCTTTCTCTGTCTCCTTACAACTGCTTTGTGTTGGGGACTATAGAATACATCCAGTGGGGGAATTTATTCTACGTTAAGTTGAAGTTCTGAGGTTGGAGCGATAGGAAGGTCTTCAGCTTCTGTGGCGCTACTGACCATGGTCGAAACGACTTCTTGCACCACCTGTGTATTATTCACAGGTGTTTTCGGGACTTTCCCTTCAAGATTGATCAATTCATTGAAGGTTTCCCACTCTTTATCTAGCTCTGTCGTGACAAGTGGTGCTTCGATGACAAGAGGGGGGACATCTCTTGGTGGTGAGGCAATAACTTGCTGCTGAGACATGGTACTCGACTGAGTTGTGTCTTTGGTTGTTTCTTCGTTTTTTCCTTGTTCGTGACCAGACTCTTCAGGATGCTCAGATACTTCTTGTGCGGCGTTGGACTTAGATCTGGAAGTGCTGGAGTTTTCACTGAGGCTGATGCTCGGAGTCGGTTCTCTAGTAGGTATTCGCAGCCTCTCTAGTGGAATACTAGCCAGCCTTCTTTCTCTGTATAACGTGAATTTCTGGAGGTCACCTGAAGACAACCTCGACTGAGCTTCCCGCAAAATTTCTTTGAGCGAGCTCTTACTCTGAAAGAGATCATCAAACAGATCTTTCTTTCCAGAGAACACTCTTATCTTGACGTTCGTTGTGAATTCTTGGGCCACATCATTTGGGTCGAATGGCCTCGCTGGGAACTTAAATAATTGAAGACATGTCACATTCTCCACCTCGCCAAAAGTGTGTCCTACATCGAACAAAGAGAAAACCCCACAAGTGACGGGAAATTGAGGCCAAATGGCCTTCTTCTTGTCCTTTAGGTCCTTGGTCAAGCCGCCTTCAGAACAGGTTTGATAAGCGATTTCCCGGGCCAAAAGTTTATCAGGGATATATAGGGGTAGGACATGCGGAGGTACAGTGCTTCCAAAAACTCTAATGTAAGTAAACCATTCTTCCCCAAACCATCTTGCGACGGGGATGATGTTAATTTGGGCCTCGGGGGAGCACCTTGGGGGGTCCTTATCGTATATCATTCTATATAGGGGCAAAATAACCCCATGGCAAATCTGGTAAAAATGAGGGGCAAACTGGGAATCCCATAAGATCTTATGATAAACATGGATGGGCAATGGGTCTTGGGTAGTCCATTTCCAACCCATAGCAGGAAAATTAGATACAAGACAAACAGAATCCATAATATAGGCAGACAGATAAAAAGGAGGATAGACCCTTTGAGAGAAGGATCTCTTAGACCGGTAATTGAGAACAGCCGTGTATAGAGTATCTGAAAGGATTTTGGCCCAATCTAGGATGTCGGCGTTAGTGGCAGCATCAATTAATGGTAGCCATTCAGATGAAAACTTGTTGATATCAGGCATACCAAATAACCTACAGAGCATGGTTGCAAAAAAACAATATGGAGAGGTAAGGGAACCAGTGTTGTACATACCGTTTTTATCCTTTTTTAACGGCTCGTCTCTTCTAGACCATTCTTTAGTGGTGTCTGATAGATCTGGATTCTCTACCGCGAACTTCTTAACAAATTGTGCATTATAGGTCGCTTGCGGTTCAGGAAGATGATACATAAGCTTCAGATCTAGGGCAGCAAACGATCCCACGAGCCCATGTCTATGAACTTTGAATTGTTTGCCCTTCAATTCTGCATCATCCAATATCCACTTGATCATATCTGTGTATGGTAGAATTTTGGGTCTTGCCGCTATTCTGTGAAGGAATGAACATGCTAGGTCCTCCAAGGACGCCTCAGAAGAGCGTGGTGCGCCCGCGACAGCAGTCACCTTCATTATTCTAGGCTTTTCTTTCTCTAGCAGCCTATACATGCCTTCCCATGTTGATATCCCTGTGTCTTTGTTGCAGGCTGTGTCTGTGTACAGGGGCGCCATCTCCTTGGTCTTCTCCCTCACTTCGGAGCTTTGAGCTCTATTTTTCTTTCCCATTTCTCTTTGTGTTTCTGTCTGAGACGTCTTAGCGTTTTGTTCCTGCAGATTACGAGTGAAATGGAAATGACTGATCCAGAAAGGTGATGGGAGAGTTTTAAATGCAAGAGATAAAACAAATATGCCACCTTACGTGAAGTAAATCTCTACCAAGGCACGCGTCTTTAATCCATTTAATAACTGACAACTAATTCATTTACTATCATTAAAAGCGCATGATTTCGGGTCAGATTATAGTAAGTGGCTTTTCTTTGAATGGCGCGCCCGAAGGATTCGTACTAAGGTGATTTATGATTTGCTGACGTACCCTCGCATGTCGTGCAATCGCAAATCGCACCGTCGCAAATCGCATGATCGCAAATCGCATGGATGTGGTATCACAATATCGCAGATCACAGGAATTTGATGTTCACCAAATCTTGCCTGGCTCATTTCTGCGACATGCGATCTAGCGATCGGCGTTATCGCAGATCGGCGAATCTTTAAGTTTTTCTTTATGAGCGTTACTAATTTGCGATGCGATGTCATTATTAACACGAGGATGTTGCACATAAAAAGGGAAATGAAGGTGTTTCCTATCCTTTTGCAACGCGACCTTAAAGGTTTTCTCTTTTATAATAGACTTAGGCTTTAAAATATCCAAGAGGCTTTTTCTAAGCGTATGATTGTGACTTCAAAAAGAAACTCTTGCTTTTCCTAAAAATTAACTAAGGGTCCCCATTCATTCAGTATCATGGTTGATACTTAATTGAATAAGGGAGGGTGTTGCTGGCTACAACAGTAACACATTCACGTATGACCCTAGATCCAAAATGACCTGGTCCATCTCATATTCACTAATTTGTGTCGTCATCCGCATCTCTCGCCCAGTGCGTAGAGCATGTTTCCCCAGTTTCCGGACTACGCGAGGTTCCCCTGATCCCGCGCACCTAGTAATCAACTCTTGGAGTCCTTTAACTGCCCTATTATCGCGTAGCAACTTCATACATGTCTCTAAAAAGGTGGTAAGCATAGAGGGATCCATTCCTGGCTCAATTGGATCCCTATCACCTAGGGTAGAGACTTCCGTGAAGCTCATCTGAGCTTCTTTAGATGTCCCCTTCGCCTGTTCCATTTCCAAGTTAGGTTCCTTTGTCAGAGCACCATGACCCCTCTGTTATAGACATTTTTGTGCCTTACAGCATTGAGCATGAAATGTCCATAAACTAAGGGATCCAAAGTCCCTAAACATGTTGTTCCTACCCCTAGAGGAACAAGGCAAACCAACCACAGCAATTCACAGAAGTTCTCCACCTGAAAACACTCAAAAACAAGCCAATTCTGGATCATGTCAACTGCTCCACTGAGCATCTGCGCTGAATGTCAACTGCTCCACTGTCTACCTGCGTTGAATTTCAACTCCAACAAAGGCTACCTGTGCTGAGCGTAATTGGACAAGTGGCAGGCTCATTCCTCAATGTGTCAATGCCCAGGAAGCTTCTAAAATGACACTTGCATCAAGGAATTCGACTGGTGATGAGTAAGAGGTTCCAAATCTCCAAGTGGAAGCAAGAACCTCCAAGTGGACTCAAGAACATAGAGAGGGAGAGGACACTGGTCAGATCTCAAGCTGACTCATCCTCTCTCCAAATATCTATATATGGATCTCTCCTCCATGGGATCTGGGGGCTGGAATTTTGTTATTGCAAAGAATTGCTGTTGGTTTGTGGTTGGATCATTGGGTGCTTAATGCTTTGAAGGGAGCTGAAGAAGGAATTCCATTCTGCTGGGAAGGAGATGCTGGATTGGAGCCCTATGGGTTGTATCTCTTCCTGAACCCTGTTATCAATTAATAAAGCTATCTTGATTCTTTCCTATATGCTGGTGTATTTTGTATGACTGCATTAGTGTATTTGATTTACTTCTAATCCTGAATCATTTATGAATATGTATATTTGCCTTTGTGTTGTGTTCTTCTCTTGTCGCAAGTAGCTGTTCTCTTGTCACAGGTAGTTGTTCTCTTGTGATCTCGTGGGATTCAAGTAGCTGTTCTCTTGAGCAAGCGAGGAGACAAGTAGCTGTGGACACACAAAGAGAAGAGGGTCTAGTTCGAGGGAAAACTGGAAGACAACGGTAAGTCTACCGATCTCCCCTCTTTCCCATTTCATAAAGGAAGAAATCATAATAGCTGTATTCGTTTGTTGCTAAGGCGCTGTCACACCTTAGGTGGATAGGATCGTCCTGCATAGGCATTTTTCCCCACAACAAATTGGCGACTCCACTGGGGAAGAACTTGTTTATTCATTTCATTTGTGTTTCCGTCATTTGTTTACTTCATAGACTTGACAGCAACTATCGAACTGTATCTTTCCCGGATGCAAAGTAGAAAGTTGCTGCTTTGATCCAGTTGCTAGACTTGCCTATGATCTAAACTAGATCCACAAATGATTTGATGATCCTTGTGATAGTCTTTAGTACCCTCTCAAAGAATCCCTCTGTTTATACCTTGCTTGTGTTTCTGATTTGGCCTGAAACAGTTGATTTTTGAGCATTTTGTGACCCAGAAACCAAGGGAAACGAAAGTTTCTCTTTCAGCGCAGGCACTGTGAAGGCAATCTGCATTTCAACGCAGGTCCCGTGAAGGCTACCTGCGCTGAATTTCAACTGCACAGGGTTAGACTTGCGCTGAACCAGTGTGGCTTTGTGCAACTGGGGTTCTTTGCTGTCTATTGCCCTGTTTTGATCTCTGTTTTTTGTAGCCTTTAACTAGCATAGGTACCAGTCAGATAACCCCTTTTCCTTGCTTAGATTCCGCCTCTTTTTTGTACAAAAAGACAGTGAATGTTTTTATGTGTTTGTGGCGTCATTTACAGTTTTCCTTTGCATGAGTAAAGTAGTCATTCTGTAGCCTTTGATTCAGATCTGATTGATTGTGGTCTTAGAAGAGAGTTCATTGGCTGTTTTCGGATTGATTATAGATTTACTTTTGCTTATTGGTTTGAATTTGTCTCTTTCAAAGTGTCAAAACAAGTCTTTATTTCGAAAATCGCAAAGTGATTGTAATCTCTTCTACCCTTGTTGATTTCGAAGAAAGTGAACTTGTTTGTATTGATCATCTTAAAAGCAAATTCAAAGTTGTGCAAAAAGCTTTCTTTTTAGGCATTTATACTAAGAAAGTGGAAAACAAACACCTGCATTGTGCATTTTGCATTTGATAGTTTGCATGTTGGATTTAGGGAAAGTGCATTAGAGTGTGCTGATTGCTCTTTGAGAAAAGATAGTGTTATTCTTTTCCCTTAGTAGCTAGGATTTTCAAAGTTGAAAGATATTAAAGCTTGCTTATCATCTTAGACTGCATTTAGGAATTTGTATCATACATCTCATGGTGAACCTTGAAAGGCAAACTTTAAAAAGATAAACCTAAAATAAACTGAATGAACCTAACAACGCTTTGTAACATAACGCACAACATAGAGGTCTAGGCTAGAGACGTGTTCCGGCGTCGTTAAGCCTAGTGACTGTCGATCTCGAAGAAGGTGGGTGATTCCTCCTGAGAGACGGTAGCGATAGTACGGATTGTGCTCCCACGTACCGTCGCGTATATATTGGGAGACCCCTATAGGCATATATCTTTTATCCTTAGGAAGCCGTGTCGGCCGCCCTACTGATCGCAATGCAGTGAACACAGCATTCACAAAGATTGACCGCCCGTACCCTAAAAAGTATTCTGCGGTTTTGCGAAAAGTTTGGCACACCCTCTGCCTAGAACTCCAGAGCAGTTTCTTTTGGCCTTTTTCAGACTCTATAACAGAAAAAGTCCATCCGAGCATTTGTCACTTCGGGCTCGTTAAAACATCGAAGGAGACTAGAGTCATCTTTAGCTTTTTCTCGACTCTTTAAAACTGAAAAAGCAAGTTGTGTCTAAAAGCGTCGTTAACAATTTATTTTAAACAGAACAATCACCCTTTAATCCTGCGTTGATCTTTAGGTTGAAAAGATGGAGCACACCAACCAAGGAATTCCTCTTGGTGGAAATCCTAGTCCCTTCTCCTCTTGGGGAGATGTTGGTGCGCCCCACATGGCCACATTGTCATTTCCAGGACTGACAATTGGCCTACCAGTTTGGCTCTTTTCAACCAATGTCGTTCAGAATACCACCATTCCTGAACAGTCGAGTCAACAGTTAGATCAAACAAGAGTTTCCTCCCAGCCTTCAACTTCATCTTCCTCCCCTCCTTCCTCTTCGCTTGACAGAACTGGTCGAATTAAAAACCAGGTTCCTAAGGAGAAGAAGGAGAAGAAGAAGAAAGAGAAGAAGAAGAAGGAGCCTAAGGCGACTGGGGGCAAACAAGTGTCATCTAACAAAAATCCACACACCGCAATCGTAAGGCCTAAATCGCCATGCGTCATATGCAAGGGAGACCACTTCCATAGAGATTGTCCCTGTATCCCGCGGATACTAAGATACTGGTCCCCCCGTTTGCACAATTCGGTAGCATCGACCTCTGATAGCCATGTCGACTGCTCACCGTCAACTAGTGGGAGTGAAGCTCCAGGATAGAGCGGGAGAGCTAAATTTCCCTGCAGACTGTGTGAAGGTGATCACGCCATCCACCGTTGTCCCTTATTAGACGAGGCAAAAAGAGTTCTGGAAGATCGCCCGATTTTACGAGCGCATCTCCCTCCTGGATATCAAAGACTCCTGCCAAGTCCCTCACTAGTTGAGAATCCGGCTAAGCCACCTAGGTGGTCAGCCGAAGCACCTTTCATTGAAGAAGAACCGTCTGGATCCATGCCTGACGAAAGTCAAAAGGTTGATACGGCAGTTGACCCGGTTTCGCCTTCAGAGGCTCCATCTTCGAATGACACCATCACAGAGGAGAATAAAGACGACACCGTCCAGATTCTCTTCATCAGCACTGACTCTGATGATCAAGGGGGAAATTCCACCATTCCTTTATCGCAAGAAGGAAGTTCATCGGAGCAATATCCGGCCGTATATTCGGTCCCACCACCAAGCAACCTGTTTGTGTCCTTTGATTGGAACCAACTAGGCAGGCCCCGGTTGCCAGCCGGTATACCATTTAGAATTATTTGTCAAATATATAGAATGGTAATGGCTGGCACTATCATTGATGAGGGGGCATCTGTGAGTATCCTTTCCTCTATTGCTTGGAAAGCGCTTGGTTCGCCAGCGCTTTTACCTGAGATGAGAAATCTATCAGGTTTTGATAAAGGAACCAGTCGACCTTTAGGGATCCTCCCCAATGTGCCTATAACATTGAAAGGGAAGACCGTTCAAATGAACGTGATGGTCATTCAAGGACCCTTGGATTATAACCTACTCCTTGGACGAGACTATATATATTGCATGGGAGCTGTAGTCTCCTCACTCTTTAGAGTAATGTGTTTTCCGCATGAAGGAAGAATGGTCAAGCTCATGGACCAACTTTCGTTTCCCGGATCACACATCGCAAATAGTCATGTACCATCCCTAAATGGTCTATTCATGCAAGAAGTGTCTCAACCCACGGTCCGTCCTCCTGATGAGCGCGAGTAATCCAGGAGGATATGACTGGAACCCAGGGGGCATGCGTCCTGGCCTGCTTCGGCAGGAAAACTTTGGGTATAGAGTAGGTTTCTGCGAGAGAATATGACTAGTCCGTACCCCGTCTGTTATTTGGAAGAGGGGTTGTTCTGGAATAAGATTCTTTTGTCAAAGTTATGTGAGGAGGCGGGGGTCGTCACTCACCTCTGTCTATTTCGGTAGACATTGCCGAGGAAGTGTTTTGTTTGAAAGATTAACGAGACAATCTTTGGGTAACCAGAAAGAGGTACCTCTCCCGGTGAAACGAAAGTTTCGATGGCAGAAAAGTAGAGGTAACCTTGAAACTCTGTTTTATACCTGGGGGCATGCGAACCTTTTGGAATGCAAGCAAGGGGCGACTATTTATTTTTTAAATTTTTAGGTCCTCCCTTTAAACCTGTAGGTCTAACCCTTTAAACTCGTAGGATTAGCCGTTTCCGAACTTGCATAAAGAAAGGATGGGGAGCAAAGCTTAGTGAGATGAAGCTCCATAAAAAATAGAATCTTGATGAGACACTCTTATCAAATGACTGGGTAATCGAGCAGTTTTAGCATAAAGTTCATGCTCGTTAAAAAATAAACGCAAGATCCGAGCAGTTTTAACGCGGTCTTCATGCTCGTTAAAAAATAAATATAAGCAGTGAGCAAAGTTTCCTCCAATGTTTAAGCTCATTTTTAACTAAAAAATGAACCTATCCCGGTAAATAACCACTGTGAATGTAATTTTATCAGCCGTTAAAGCCTTGGTCGTGTTTGCACCTGCCACCTCCACTTTTCATTTGGCCGATCGTTCACCCCCATATGATTGTTTACCCATTTTGAGGAACAGCTGCGAAGAGTGATTTCACCTAGCCATCCTTGTGACACTGCCGTGATTGGAAAATTCCAACCTGTACCTGGAATCAGTTGCTATCCCTGTTCATCACTCGTTCCTCAAAAGACGAGTCTTCTTTAAGCTCTTTTCAATTGACTCGTAAAATATGAAAAGATTGCGAGTTTTGGCCTTCCAGCTCGTTAAAGGACAGGAAGAGCTATCCCTCCTCTAGATTTTAATCTTTTTGGACCTGAGGGATTATTGCACAAAAAGGTCGAGCGCTTGTTTTATTCGGCTCGTTAAAATTATCGAAAACTCATCCCTTCTGTATTATTTTATACTTTTTCGGACTTAAGGGATTAGATGACGAAAAAGGAATTTTGGAGTTAACTTTATGTACCTTTTCAGACTCTCTAAAAATGAAAAGGACCGAGTTATCCTTGTCGTTAGACTCGTTAAAATTATTAAATAGCGACAAACTTGTCTTTAGACGAGAACGAGTTTCACTATCGCTAAGCTCGTTAAAACATAGCGATGGGCTTGCCCGAAGGGCAGGTTATAGAAAAAGCATATGTTATCCTTCTCAAGCTTGACAAAAATAAAGAGGTACTGGTCAGCAATGACTGGGGAAAAATTGGGAGAAAATTAAGAAAACTTTGATGGTAGCAGGTCGCTCTTGAACATGACACTTTTCCTCCGTATCACAATCGGGTGGGGTTGTTTCATTCACCGGTCACATCACCATGGTCTCGCCATACCATCCATATTTGGGGTAATGCTACCGATCCATCGCATCAGTGTCGCCATATGTTCAAGAGAAGTCGTTCAGAAAGAGTCAACCGGGTCCCATCCACTGCCATACATTATCCTTCGTCCATTCATGACCGCCACCCTGAATCATATGTCACAAATCGTTTTCACCTCCATTAAAATCATTAGCTCTCTTCCGTGTCACTGATGTGGGATTCATCAAGGCCCTCCTTTGACAAATCGCTTCTTGTCGACATCAGCTCATTATCCAAGAAGTTGATCTAGGAACAACCCCTTCAGTACTTTGAAGCTTGCATGCCTCAATGGCAAGTTTCTCACTTCCGCCGACAGGTATACATCAATGACCTTCGACCAAAAGATTTTGCGTGGTGTTCGACGCCAAGTCCTTTATTCACACCACGTGAATTGTACTGCAGTACCTTGAGGGTCATTATCATTATCGGTGATTCCTCTCGCGCTTGTTAACGGTTTACATCATTGACCGGTAATCAAGCAATGTCTTTCCATGTTCGACTTCAGCGCAATTCTCACATGGATTGACTTGTACTTAGAGTGAAGATCGAACAAGTTTTAAGACCCCGGATCTAGTTCCATCCATCCGGGCTGTGATATATATTCAAGAAAAATAAAGACATTTGACATGTACATCATTACAGCAGATGATCATCCTACTTAAAGGATGATAATTTCGCCAAAATTATCAGTCTACCATCAGACGATCGTGTGTTCTATGTACAAAAATGAATTTATAAAGCTGAGCATGGGAATGCCCGCCTCAGCTAGATCATGAAAGCAATATGAATCATAATGTATTGTATTGTATTTTATTACAGGTCTCCTCCCAGCAGATGGATGAACTTCGGACCCTCCTGGATAAAGCATTTCACCCGATAAACGGCCTCATACTTTAGGGGGCAACTATTATAGACATTTTTGTGCCTTACAGCATTGAGCATGAAATGTCCATAAACTAAGGGATCCAAAGTCCCTAAACATGTTGTTCCTACCCCTAGAGGAACAAGGCAAACCAACCACAGCAATTCACAGAAGTTCTCCACCTGAAAACACTCAAAAACAAGCCAATTCTGGATCATGTCAACTGCTCCACTGAGCATCTGCGCTGAATGTCAACTGCTCCACTGTCTACCTGCGTTGAATGTCAACTCCAACAAAGGCTACCTGCGCTGAGCGTAATTGGACAAGTGGAAGGCTCATTCCTCAATGTGTCAATGCCCAGGAAGCTTCTAAAATGACACTTGCATCAAGGAATTCGACTGGTGATGAGTAAGAGGTTCCAAATCTCCAAGTGGAAGCAAGAACCTCCAAGTGGACTCAAGAACTGAGAGAGGGAGAGGACACTAGTCAGATCTCAAGCTGACTCATCCTCTCTCCAAATATCTATATATGGATCTCTCCTCCATGGGATCTGGGGGCTGGAATTTTGTTATTGCAAAGAATTGTTGTTGGTTTGTGGTTGGATCATTGGGTGCTTAATTCTTTGAAGGGAGCTGAAGAAGGAATTCCATTCTGCTGGGAAGGAGATGCTGGATTGGAGCCCTATGGGTTGTATCTCTTCCTGAACCCTGTTATCAATTAATAAAGCTATCTTGATTCTTTCCTATATGCTGGTGTATTTTGTATGACTGCATTAGTGTATTTGATTTACTTCTAATCCTGAATCATTTATGAATATGTATATTTGCCTTTGTGTTGTGTTCTTCTCTTGTCGCAAGTAGCTGTTCTCTTGTCACAGGTAGTTGTTCTCTTATGATCTCGTGGGATTCAAGTAGTTGTTCTCTTGAGCAAGCAAGGAGACAAGTAGATGTGGACACACAAAGAGAAGAGGGTCTAGTTCGAGGGACAACCAGAAGACAACGATAAGTCTACCGATCTCCCCTCTTTCCCATTTCATAAAGGAAGAAATCATAATAGCTGTATTCGTTTGTTGCTAAGGCGCTATCACACCTTAGGTGGATAGGATCGTCCTGCATAGGCATTTTTCCCCACAACACCCTCTCATCTTCTCTGGGCTAGTTCCTCACATCTCCTCCAGTGGTTGCGTCGCTCCTTAGTACCATGTTTATGCTGGGGTCCTCATCACAGGGTTCCGACCTCATCATTTCGACATTTTGAGTCGAAGTGGGCTGCAATACCCCCTTTTCGTGCATCTGGGCAATAAGCATTGGACAGTCTACCATTTCATGGTCAAATTGCTCACATTATGGACAAGATATCCTCGTTGGATTCGTACAGTTGCGAGCATAGTGCCCTGGTCCTCCGCAGTTATAATAGATGAGCTATCCGCGTCCTCGGTCGAGCCCCATTCCTCTTCCCCGTCCGCGTCCTTGAAATCCCCCACATGGCCCGACGGCTGGGTCGAAACCTCATGCTTCAGTCTGCACTCGATAGGCTAGGGTTCTTTCCATCATTAAATCATAACTTTGACACGTTTGCTCATCATGACCCACTGATCTACAAAAGTTGCAATATAGCTGTTGCGGGGTCTGGGTATACTTCTGCAATAGGTGGCAGTTGTTTGTTGCGTGCTTCCCCCCATTTGACAAATTGTGCACCAGAGTGCGGGTGCCGCGCTTGGCCTTGCTTGTACCTCCAGCTTTAATGGCATCGGACCCCCTCCCGCTAGATAGTTCGCGAAGACAGGGCAGTGGTCCTTGTCGTTTCCTTGACTCTTGCACTTAATGCACCCTCCCTATGTACGCGCCTTCGGTCAAGGTGCCCTTTCTTGCTTCAAGCTTTACATTTCTAAGCACAGGTTTTGTAGTTGCACGTGGATTTGCCGAACTCCCAACCCCAGATCCTGTATTGGAGTTTCGTGCAACCTCATTGTTGTCTCTAATGCTTTGACTTGGGTTGAGATCTTTTGCTGTGATAGCGTCATCCTCGAGTGTGGTGTCAAAGATGCCACAAACCATGCACAATGTTGCGCATCCGTCAACGTCATGTTAGTCTTGCAGATTGTGCTTTTCAATCTCTGATTCAGATCCCACAGGGTTTCACCAAGTAACATTGCGATCTCCTTGAACCCAATGATCGACTGTGTCTCCAATTTCAACCGACTAAATTCTCTGGTCAACGCGACCTGGATCATCGTTATTCCCACATTCGATGATCATTTGAGTACTTTATATACCACGTCAACACGCGGTCCTGCAGAATGCTAACCAGAGTAGCCTTTTTGATGTTATCGTCTGTTATGCCTTGGGCTTCCCATACAGCCTTTACCACAAACCAGAATTGTCCTGGTTCCTCGTTTCCTACGCCTTTAAATACCGACAACTTGACTGCACTTGCCATCGCAACCTTCGGTGATGGTGGCGGTGGTGGCGGCGGTGGGGTCAACAAAGATGGCTTCGATGTAGGAGAAGTAGGTGATGGCATGGACGGTGGTGGTATCAGTGGAATGCGTAGCTTAATCAACTGGACTGCTCTTCTTGGAGAGAACCCTATGAGTTCTTCCTTACTTTCTCACGAAATAGAAATTAAAGGATTGTTCTCTAATCCTTCGGTTCCTCGGTAGTCTCTTCCGCTCCGTGTTACACTAGACATCAATGCATGCGCATAATCTGTTTTTCACATAATATCATTTTAATCCAAGTATTCAACGACTTGATGTACTTGCCTCGCGGTCCATGGAGAAAACACCTTTTTGCTTCACTATAGCTCACCGTTGTGTCTATCGTGAACTTAGTGATGAACCCTCCTATTATCCGATCCAACCAGTGATCCACTGCGCATGCAAGTTTGTCTTCAGATGCTTCTAGCTTGCGCACCACTTTTGGAGTCCACACTATGGGTTGATCTAGTATGCACCTTCCCACGTTGTTAGCTAGCCTCGTGATCCACTCATACAACTCTGTCGAGAATGACACAAAGAAGATCTTGTGGATCTCTGTGTATATGTAACGATCCAAACACCTTTCTTCTGATATCTGTAGATTTCTGTTTTCCTGAACCACAAACTCGTGAAGCTTCTGATCCAACCAATCTTCAAGCTCTTTCTTTGTAGGGTTCCATTGTTCTGACATTAGACATCCCTTAGGCAGATCCCGGTCCCGAAAACAAAACCATTTGTTGGCTTATTGGGCCCTGACCCAGGTTCAGAAGAGTTATTAGCCAAACAAATCCCACAGCTACTGGCCCTTTCGGCAACAGCCCGCAGAGCGTGGACTGAGGTCTCACCCGAGGTAGTAGGGGAGGTTGTTGGAACCAGGTTTCCGCACCCTAAGGATGTCTTGATGTGGTCTGGAGGGGTTGTGAACCATTCCACGGCTTCGCGCTACTTTACTTCCGTGTAGATATGGAACAATGCACTTCTTTAAGAGTTATTATTTATGAGTTTATAGATCAGATCTACTCTTTACTATCTTTAAGAAAAAATTTAAACTTAAAACCCTATGCATGCAATCATAAAGAAAGATCTAAACCCATATAACAGATCATGCATAAATTCAGAACATAAGTAACAGAAAGATTTGTAAGAAACCACACAATGATTCAGGAATTCTTATCTTTATTGATATTTTCTTCAGTACAACTAGATCTGCCCTGCGCACTCAGCTGCAGGGGTCCATGCACATAGCTGTGAACTCTACCAGGCCTCTGCGCACACAACTACAGAGCCTCTATCTCTCTACCAACTCCCTCGACTCAGACTTATAGATGCTTCAAGACTTCTTGCCTCATAAACCCATTACATTCCAGATCAAAAGAATACTTACCAAAAACTACTTTCTAACCATAGAGCCCTGCTCTATTTATACATTTCCATGGTCCACGGACCATGGACAGGTCGACTCATTTTACATTATTTTTTGGCAGACAACCCTTTGACTTGACTCATTACACTTTGCGCTCCGTGCATCTCGCGAAGTCTTTACCATACCTTTACCCAAAATTGTGGGCTTTGAGCCCCAAAACCATTATGTGAGGCCTTCGCTACCCAACACACTCTTCCACTCAAACTTCGCCATTTGAGGCATGTTTGGGATACTTGCCTAAATCTCCTTTGGATTTTATTTTTGGAAAAGATGTTGCTATTGAAGGTCATAGCGACATAGACAAAGCAAGAAAGATCATTGAATAAATTCAATTAGTACACCAAAAGGTTCAAGAACAACTTGAGAAAATCCAAGGAAAGTACAAAGCAAGGTATGTTAAGCATCATCAAGATCACAAGTTCCAAGTCAATGATGAAGTTTGGCTTCACATTAACAAAGAGAGGCTCCAAGGAGAAGGTAAAAATCTAAAACCAATTAGATATGGTCCATTCAGAATTTTGGAAAAGATTGGTAACAAAGCCTTCAGGTTGGATTTGCCTTCATATATGAAAATTTATGATGTTATTAATGTTGAGAATTTAAGGTTGTATGAGCCTCCTTTGATTGAAGATCAAGGAGAGAATATTCAAATTCCATCTATTGAAGACTTTTCTCCAGAATTCCTTGATGTGCTTCAGCAATACACTATACTTGAAAAAAGAACAAGGACATCAAAAAGGGGAAGTATCAATTATATTCGAGTGGGGCTCAAGCGTAAAATTCCTTCAAAATCCAAATGGATAGAAGTTGGAAAGGTGAGGGAACTATATCCTCACCTGATGAACAATTGAAAGTGATCCTTTTGGGGTCGAAAAGGCTTCTAGTGAGGAGGAGTGATCAGGTGCTCAAAATTAGGCTCAAAAAATCAAAGTGTCAGAATCTTGATAAACTTAGCTTCAGATCGAAGAGCTCATTTTTCTTATTCCAACAATGCAAACAGCACACAAATCCAAGCTCATATGCAGAAGTTAGAGCAAATCAAAGTTTAGGTTTGACTTGGACACATAGCAGGATTGGATGATGTGGCAGGTTTCATCAGCGAATCGGGAAGCACCAAGTGGTAGGTATTCATTAGTCCCTGCATTTCACAAATCGCATATCGGATGTGGGTCAGTGTCAAAAATTGGCCCCAAAGCAAGCTAAGGTGTGATGCGAGAATCGCAATCGCACATCAACAAAGGGAGGTGTTACATAATCAGCCCCGGCAATTTCGGGTCGCGATACGATATCACAATTGCATATCGCAACAAGACAAGTACCACATATGTATAGGACCACTGGTTTTCCACCAATTTCGATATCCCATATGCAATAAGCTTAGGTTGCAATTTAATGTCTTGTCGCATCCGCTGTATTGCAATAGCACATCGCTCGTCGCGTTCACAGACCATAAGACTCGCCAGACTTCGGTGATTGCAATTTGTGATGGATAGTTGATGCCGACAGATTTTGGCCTACCGCGCAACAAAATTCTTACTCAGTTAGAGGATTTTTGGAGTGAAATTGTGGGATCATGTCGGATTTGGAGCAATTTGTGGAACGAATAGTGGGAAAACTTGGGGACGTCATAACTTCTTTAATTTTCTACCAAATTAGAGGTCAAAAGAGGCTATATAGCCATTTTTGGGATATTTTAAATTGATTGGAGTAGGTTTCAGAAGCATTTGAGCATTGTAAACATGTATTTTTACACTTTTGAGCATAATAGAGAGGCCCAAGCCATTAGAAGTTGGACCAAGGAGACATAGCCCAGGAGGGGTGAACTCCTTTATCATGTTCTTGTTGTAATGTGTTTTTGAAGGTGTTATGTACATGTTTATTTTGTTGTTCAGTTTCTGGTTTATGTTAAATTGCTCATAAAATTAACATAATAATTCTTCATTTCACTTGCAAAAATTGATGAATCCTTAAGCACAATGAAATCATTTTGTTAATAATCAAAGGAAGATCTTAGCATTGCAAACTAATATTCTAAATAAGATCAAAGATAGACTGAAAACCCCATTCAGAACCAAGTGGTCAACATATGCTTATCAAAAAATTCCTTTTGGATTGATTAATGCTGGAGCCACTTTCCAGAGAGCCATGAACATTGCCTTCAGAGGTTTGACAAATAAAACAATTGTAGTGTACTTATATGACATTACAATTTATTTGAAAAAAGAGAAGTAATCATCTCCGTGACTTAAAAAAAATCTTTGAAAGATGTAAAAAAATTGGAATATCCTTAAATCCTAAAAAGTCATTTTTTGCCCTTAGCGAAGGTTAGATTCTAGGATTTATTCGATCCAAAGAGGGAATCTGAATAGATCCAGAGAGAATTAAGGCAATTTTTAAACCCCCTTACCATAACAAAATTCCACGCAATCCTTTCTTAGGCAGATTACTTTTGTTAAATGGTTAATCCCAAATTTTTCACAAATTGTCTTACCCTTACAGACTATGATAAAAAAGAAATCAGTTTTCAAATGGGGACAAATCGAAAGAAAATCATTTGAATCAATAAAACAAGCAATCATAGATGCCCCTTCGTTATCAACTCCCAATTTTTCAGAATAAAATTTTCTTTACACTTTTGTTTATGAACGATCATATGCAACAGTGTTGACACAACCTAATGAATAATAAGTTGAAGCTCATATTTCCTTCTTTAGTTCTAATTTAAAAGGAGCTAAGCTAAACTATTCAAAGGTTGAAAAACAAGCCTTTGCATTTTTTAAGTCAATAAATCATTTTAGACCTTTCCTCCTAAAAGCACATACAAAAGTAATTGTTCCTTTCCCTGTGGTCAGACAATTGCTTATCCAAAAGGAATTAGGAGAGAAGAGGGCTAATTGGGTTACTTCCCTACAAGAATATGACCTAGAGATAAAACCAGCTAAAATAGTAAGGGGTCAAGGTTTTTGCAGATTAATTACTGGAGCTTATGACACTTTAGTTGATGAAGATTCAGGTAACAATGTTCAAATTACAGAGGTATGCCCTGTTGACACCGAATCTCAATATGTTGATTTAATATTTTATTTAAAAAATGGTTATGCTCCATTAGAACTCAATTACAAAAGGAAAATAGCTCTGAGACTTAAATCTAATCAGTACCAACTTGTCAATGATGTCTTGTTTAGAAAAAATTATGATTTTGTTTTATTAAGATGTCTAGAGAAATATGAAGCAGAGAAAGTTTTGCAGGAGCTACACGATGGACCAACTGGTGGACACTATAGCGGGGACACTACTTCTCATAAGATCCTACATGTTGGTTACTATTGGCCAACTCTATTCAAAGACACCCATGCTTATGTCAGGAAATGCAAAGTCTGCCAAACTACTTCAGGGAGAGAAAAGAAACCAGCCTTGCCTTTGCAACCAATTAACATTGAGCAACCCTTTGAGCAATGGGGATTGGACATCATAGGTGAGATTGTTCCTCACTCTTCTAAATAACATAAATACATCTTGATTGTTATGGATTATTTCACCAAATGGTTGGAAGCGATATCCTTGAAGGTGGACAATTCTTAAAACATTATTGAATTTATTGATCAATTTATAATTACCAGGTTTGGCCTTCCTTATGCCCTTATGTTTGACAATGCATCTTATTTTTTTAGAAATACCATAACTTAATTTGCTATCAAAATAGGTTTCAAACTCAAATATTATGCAAACTAGTATCCTCAATGAAATGGCTTAGTAGAATCTACCAATCAAAACCTCATCAAGATAATCAAGCGAACATTTGACCAAAAAAAAATGGCACAAAGCCCTAAATTTTTGCTTTATGGGCTGACAGAATCACTCAAAAGGTCTCTATATGCACTTCTCCCTTTCACTTAGTGTATGGAAAATAAGTTATCCTACCTCCTAATATAACTCTTCCTTCACTAGCCCTAGTGCAATGTATTGAAGAAAAAATTTCTTCTGCTTTACAATTAAGGATGTCTCAAATTCTTAAATTAGAAGAAGAGATTGACAAAGCCAAACAAGTCCATGCCCACCACCAGCAATTGGTCAAGTCCTCATTTGATGCAGGTTCAGTTAATAACAAAACTTTTCATATTGGTGACTTAGTTTTGAAATGGGATAAGGCCCACGAAGAAAAAGGAAAACATACAAAATTTCAAAAATTGTGGCTAGGCCCATTTCAAATCATTGAGAAACTAGGCCCATCAACCTTTATCCTTCAAGATTTATAGGGAAAGAGGGATGCTCTTCTCGTTAATGGGCTAGTTTTAAAAAAATATTTTTCCTAAAGATACTTGTCTTGCTGTAAATATGTAAATATGTAAATAATCATATGTACATGTCAGTGTCTTTAGCCTTAGTGATGTTAGGTAATACTCTTTTGACTTCATATTGGGGTCTCTCATCATTTACATGAAGTTTGACTAATTAAAGGAGAAGTGTTGGAAATCAAATTATAATATTGAGGTTTAGTATTGCATCTATTACAATCTCTGAAATCTTTATATCCATTAAGTTGTAAATATTTCATAACTTGAAACTTTAAAAGACCTTGTTGTCCTATGCTTGGTCATGAAAAGTTTTCTTTAAAAATTGAAGACTATTTTGAAGTCTTAGCATCTTTTGACTTCATTGTCATCCATGACTCTTAAGGCATGAATTTACCTCCCCATCCACTAATTTTACATTTTTTCGAGTGTAATTCAAAAATATATAAAAACTTGAAAGATAAGAGGTCTCATCACGAGCCGACTTACCATAATCATGGGAAACTAATGATATTGAGATTATCGTGACTGTGGAGCTGTAACAAGGGTCTTTTTCACCTCTAGTTATCTCACATTACAAGTCAATCCGGAAGCGTTTTGTTATTGTAAAGGACATCTTAATTTGAGGCTATTTGTCAGGATAATGCTTCGTAGTATAGATCTAAAGAATACAAGAGTAAACGGATGCTAATGCTAAATTACTTTTGCATAAAGAAATCACACACGCAGCAACTTCGTCGGTCGAGGGTATGGAATTAGTAACCTATCCCCCTAGAAACTGATGAAGGAGTATGGATCATGATCTGGGAGCATTATAGCGTCTGCTGTATCTCACAACAGTCTTGAACCTCCTCTCATGCCACTTCAATAAACGCAAGCGAAAGGAACAGCAATAAAACAGAATGAAACAGCAACTTCAGAAATGGAACAGCAATAAAAGGAACGGCAGTAAATGGAATGGAAGTAAAGAAACTAAGTCTCGCGAGGTCAACACTTCCAATCCTTGGCACACACTTACATACAAAAAGGAAAGCAATCACTTATACAGGTTTGCAGCTTAATCAAATGGAACAGCAAATTATTAAAGACAGGAAACGTCAATCATATATATATCAGATGGAACAGCAAATCATTAAAGGCAGGAAACGTCAATCATATGTACACGATCTGCAATAGTCACCAACAATCCATTAACCCCAATCATCTGTAGCTGAAATATTCTACTTATGAATTCTGTAATTGATGCAAACAACTCAGATCAACAGTATGCGAAGAATCCTGAAAGTATGATATGAACTTGTTACAGAGATTTATAACAGGAAAGCTACAGACGAATAAATATGAAACAACATGCAACCATAACAGATTAGGAGAAACAAACCACACAAAGCAGAATTGTAATGGTACAATCAGCCAGTGTTCGTTGGAGCCGGGCCCAAAGCTTCCAATGGCGCACTGCCGTAAACTACTTCAGACGCACGGAGAAATTAACACCAAGATATTATATTAACGCATCAATGAGAGTACAAAACTAGGTCTCAGAGAGACTCAATAGTCTGAGTTCAACTGACAATAAAATTCATGACAGAAAGTTAAAGATACCCAAAAGTAATCTCCAGTTTCCAATGCTACCCTCCTTTTATACAATTAACGGCGGAGTTCATCGGTCGACAAAACGATTGATCGTAGCGATCCCTCAGGATCGAAGATCCTGAGGGATCCGCTAAATTGTTAACGCTTTCCTTTACTCGACCTGTATTTCCGAACTGGCAGTCCTTCATCTCGTTCCGGACTGATCTTCCTTGATTTACTCGACCTGGTCTGAACCTTATTTAGAATTGGAGGGACAGCCGTTATCTTCTCATCAAATCCTCGTTTTGCATTGCGCCTTCCTGCTTTTACCTTTCCCTGCGTAGAGAAGACAACTGTTAGTGATTGGATCATTTTAGACTCGTTCTCGTTGCATTTTCCCTACTTTATAATAAAGAAAAGATTACAACTATTGCTTAAAACATCACTAAATTATTTATTAAAACATACCTTCCCAATGCTCTACACACCCCCCGACTTACTCTGTTTCATGGCCTCATGAAAACGTTATAATTAACATGGAGAGCAGTAAGAGAATAGGCTGGAGAGGGTACTTCATGAGGGGGTCTGCAACCATGATAGGCAACCAGATTATCAAAGAAATAATGCAACTGATCTGCAGGCATATCATACAAGGCCTGGTACCCCGGTGCAGGGTGCCAGATAATTGGGCTACGGAACCGATATCCTAACCATGATGGTCCAGCTTGCAGAATGCACTGGCCATAAAAAGGCAATCGTTCAGCAGCCAGCTCAAAGTTCTCATATCTGAAGGGCTCCCTGAGCTGGATGCTTGGGGTGGAAATCCGATAACGGAATTTGGCAGCCTCCAAGGCGGAATCTTTAATAACCAGGAAGTATTCTAAGCTATTTCGGATCAACTCCTCATGCATGGGTCCTAGTAGTTTTATAACGCCAGGGTTTCTCATAAGGCTTTTGTGTGATTGCCATAGGCGAACTGGATCTTGAGGCTCAGCCCTGACCCATAGATCTAGGCTGTGCTCCTGCCTCTGAAAGGCATTGTAAGCCCTGAGCCATTTTAACTGGTTGACCCCGAATGAAACAAAGGCTTGCAGCTGTATATCCCCCACAAAGGGGCCAGGGTTTAGATCAGTTTCCTGCTCAAGAACCATATTGTGCAAATAAAATTCGCATAATAATCGTTGGACCTTAACCCCATAATGTTTGCAACAATCAATAAAATCATTAACAGTGTTAATCTGAATGGGGGCACCTGCCCTGACAGCTTTTATTTTCAATCTTAAGTATCTTTCAAGGAGGAATAAAGCATAATTCTTCGCGGGGGCCCTGCAAGTCAAAACATCATCATACAACGAACATACAGTGTCCAATTGTTTAATAACAGCATCTAGTCGACGTGTTACCTTAGCAACCTTTTCCTGTTCCTTCTGCCATCCTTCAAAAGCCTGACTCTCCGATTCACTCATGTTTCGCAGCTGCTGTTGCAGTTCTTCATGTTTTTCCAGAGGGATCCTTTGTTCCTCTAACTGCTCAGCCCTCTGCTGCAATTCTTCGTATTTTTCTCGAGGAATCCTCTGCTCAACTTCCTGCTGCAGCTCCTCATATTTCTCTCGAGGGATCATTTGTTCCCGTAGCTGTTCAGCCTCCTGTTGGGCCTGTCGTATCTCGCGGCGCAAGGCCTTGGTTTTTGGATCCCTTTCCCATGATTCCCTGGAGGCAGGAAGTTTCGCCTGAACCTTTACATTTCGCCGCTTAATTCTCCCTGAAGGTGGTGTCTCAGTGTGCACTGCTCTATTTTCCCCTTCCTTCTTGACATGTATAAAGGGGTACGGTGGTCCCTCTGTAACTGGGATGTCGTCTTGTGGCTCAGTTTTAATTGGAACGGCAGTTGGTTCTAATGGGCTGTTTGGAATATCAGCCTGCTCCTCTATGTCAATAGGAACGGCATTCTGGTGCTCTGTTCCAGATGGAACAGCATTTTGTTCCTCAGTATTAATTGGAACAGCTGCAGGTTTGCTAGCAGAGTATCGACCTACTAGATGCCTATAGGTGCTCTGTCTTCCTCTCTGAGAGGACCCAACTGTATTTGTCCTTCTTTTTCTTCTTACAGTCCTCTTTATTCTCAAACTGGCTTTCAGACTTCGAATTTTCTGCCGAAGCTGGGCTATAATATTCAGCAATTTCTGCTGCTTTCTTCTCAACTTCTTAATTTCTTTTGCCTCGGCTGTGGGCACATGGGCGGCCCTCAGTTCTGCTCCTCTTTCATCGAGGGTTTCTTCTATCATTCGGGGAACGTCCTGTTCCCGACAAACATTTTCATCCCCCCCGCCATCAGCGGGTGGATTTCCTTCTGGTGTTTTGGGAACGGCTTGTTCCTGATTGGTATTCAGATTTTCTTTGTCAATGACAGGGGGGTTTTCTTCCCCTGCCATCCCATCATGCAATTCGTCACGCGTCTCTTCCTCAGAAGGTCCTTCGGGAGGCTCTGCCGGACTGGAGGGTGAAGGATAACCTCTAAGGCTGGCCAAGATGGTGGCCAGCTCTTCTTCCTCCACAGGGTTTTGTGGATGGCTACCCCCCAATTGTTCCATCTCCTTCTCCCGAATTGGCTGCTCGGTAGCTGCCTCTGGATAGCTGGTCTCGGCCGCAGAGTCGTCATCCCTATCTCCTTCTTCAGCTCCTACTTCATTCTCTGTTTGTTCCAGGTTTTCCCCAGGTATTTGTTCTGGCGCTGGAGGGTCCTCTATTATTTCAATCGGCTGGCCTATGTTTGGCTGGATTTTTTCCAGCCTACCTCTTATCTTTGCCAACCGAACTGACTTTCTAGGCCTCCTAGGCTGTTCGGGTGTGCTGACCACCTGTTCTTCCACCTCCACCTTTCTGCGTTTTTCAACCTGTTCTTCTGTGCCAGAGGAATACCTTCGCTTTAAGGTAGCACGTCTTTCTGCGGCCAATTCCTTATGTTTTTCTGCATGTCTAGTTGCTTCAGGGGTGCATTTTTGTTTCCCTAGCTTTATGCGTTTCTTCGCTTGCTCGGTTGTGCCCGAGGGTTGCTTAGGTTTTGGCGATTCTCTGGGTTTTTTAGGTGTTTCGGAGGTGCTAGCGGGGTGCTTCGTCTTTGGGGATGGTGATGCTACTTCCCCTTCAATTGCTGTAATAAGTTCCCGCCAGCTAGTCTGCTGCCGAGCGAGACTGTATGTCACTATCAGGCGGATCAGCCCGTGGTGGCTAACCACTGCGTCTTCATGGTGTGCCTTTTTCAGGCTCCGAGAGGTATCATGCAACAATGAATTTAACAATGCAGGGAGATTCACAGCACATTTTCCTTTTAACACAGCTAAGAGCTTAAGGTGACGCGGCCTTACCACATCTTTTCGTCCTTCGCAGGTGATGTAGCTCTGTACTACCTTTGCCAGTTCGCTCCAAGGTTCTCCCAGTGTTGCCGACAGCACTCCTTTTCCCTTCACTGTCAGCTCCTGCCCTTCATCTTGGAAGAGTTCTACGATCTTTTGCAGTCTTTCTTTCTTTGTCGTCCATATTGGACCTAAGTCTGGTAATCCGGTTACTTCCGCGATTATTTCCTTCGTGACTGCTATCTGCTTCCCACCTACCACTGAGTGTTCTTCCTGCAAATTCTGCAGGAATTCCATGGCCACTATTTCGTTTGATTTGCGCAGGCGGCCAAAATAAGTTAACCACCCTGCTTTTTCTAAGATCTTCCGAGCGGCTTCGAAGACTATGAGCTCGCTCGGCTCGCTTCTGATAGATTTTCCCCCCATGGTTCTGTTTCAGGGTCTAGATGGAACAGCAATGCAAAGAACGTAATTGCGGCAAAAAGAAAAGACACAGAGCATGCATGAATAATTGATCATAAATAACAACTTTTTCGAAAAATAGCATTGTCATGCCGTTAACGCATATCGTACCTCCGTATCATATCATTTCCGAATGATGTGTTAACACGTGGCCGGCGGAGTAATGAAGTCACCTCCCCCCCACGCGAAATGATAGGCTGCCTCAGCCGTCAAATAGAAGAAGGCGGTCATCCCATCACCGAGTCATAATGGAACAGCTTATAAAGTTTTGCCATGTTTCAGATTAGACAAAGAAATACCGAGATCGATGCGACGGATAGATCGCGTTTAACATAAGCCTTCGTGATGTGATGCAGAACATAAGGATAGGACGTCTAGCACTCATGGAAAGTCTGAGATAGTCATAGTCAATACCTTTGCCATAATTGGTAATGATAAATGTTCATGTGACGTATCCATTAAGGTGTAAGATATAATTATTACGAGGATAGAAAGAAATATTTAATAAGATCCAAATTGGTGTATATGTTTTGACTCCGATACCATTAACAGAGCTCTGCTGCCGACCGGTGTTTATAACCGTGGCAGAGTTGTTTATTTCACCCCGGAACCATAGTCCTTTGTGTAGTTTTGAAGAGCAATTCTTGTCAACATGCAGGCCATCATGCTGGCTTGGTAACCAGATAACCATGACGCCATTCACCAGAGAGGCGCGAAACGTGGGCAGGCTGGCTCGTGATGAGACCCCCTGTTCCAAGGTTTGTTTATATAATGAACCTGTTGGACCATATCCCTGGTGTGGTGGCCATGATGGGAATGCCACTTCGCTTCCAATCTTATGATCATAGTAGGCTGGTTCTTTAATGAAACCCCCTATCCTGCATTTGACAAATAATTTCTTTTGGTTCTGCTGCTGCTTTTTTCTTTTGAGATGGACTTTTGCTCTTGTATAGTTACACATAAGGGTGGTTCAGCCCTCCTTAAGAGTGGGAATGGCGGAAGAAGTCTTGTTATCCCAATAGGAAGATATAAATTTTCTATTCTTATTTCCAAGTAGTAATAAAGAAAATTGTAGGAACGTAACATGATGAAGTTTTCCAACAGGGCAGAGGAGGTGAGACTTATGGCTGAAAGAATGATGAGTGTATGGTTCCTTCCTTTGTTGCATCAATACTAGGGCTGTTATAGATAGCGATTTATGATGTGCTGATCTTGATATATCATGCCTTTTATATTTGTTGCATAAATATATAGCTGCTACTTATGGCCTCGGGACAATGTTTTCTTCTTATAGAAAGGACGAGGGCATACTATTTCTTTCTTACAAGGGAGGGTGGGAGGGTTCTTTTTGATGCAATGTCCTAAGATAACAAAAGCACTCAAATGCTGCTTGCTAAAAAAAAGAATTGAAAAAACACACAAATGTTGCTCCTTCTAAAAAAAAGGATAAAAAAAAAAATAAAAAAAAAAATCAAATGTGTTGTTCCTTTTAAAAAGGAACAGCAAAAATTCAAAAATGTTGTTCCTTTTTCTTTTGGAAAGGAACAGCAAAAATTCAAAAAGTGTTGTTCCTTTTGGAAAGGAACAGCAAAACTCAAGGGTGCCGTTCCTTTTGAAAAGGAACAGCAAAAATTCAAAAAGTGTTGTTCCTTTTGGAAAGGAACAGCAAAACACACAAGTGATGTTCCTTTTGACAAGGAACAGCAAAACACACAAGTGTTGTTCCTTTTGAAAAGGAACAGCAAAACACACAAGTGTTGTTCCTTTTGAAAAGGAACAGCAAAACACACAAGTGCTGTTCCTTTTGAAAAGGAACAGCAAAACACACAAGTGCTGTTCCTTTTGAAAAGGAACAGCAAAACACACAAGTGTTGTTCCTTTTGAAAAGGAACAGCAAAACACACAAGTGTTGTTCCTTTTGAAAAGGAACAGCAAAACACACACTTGAAACATATATACAAAATTTACAATTTTATATACAAAATGTGGTAATAAAGAATGAACTTCTTACCAATCTATAGGGGAGGAAGTTTTTGCTTCCTCTCCCATAATCTTGATGTTAGTATCTTGGCGTAACTGCTGGCAAAATGATTCCCGAGTGAGCGGTTTGCGATACAGACGAACTCGGTGGCCTTTTACCTTAAATGTATATCCAGATCCATCAATTGTAATCAAAGTAAGGGTCCCATTGTCATGGACTTTTTGAATCTCGTATGGTCCCAACCATCGAGTCTGAAGCTTCCCCGGGAAATCCTGAAATCTAGAATCATATAACAGAGCCCAGTCTCCTTCGTGAAATATCTTGTTTTTGATGAGCGCATCATGCCATTTGGCTCGCTGCTGCTGGATGAGTGCTGTATTCTGTAATGCAGCGAGCCTTGTTTCGTCCAACTCATTAATTTGCTGTAATCGATTTTTCTGTGCTTCACTTAAATCCAATCCGACTTCTTGGGCAGTTCGCAGGGTTTGGATCTCAAATTCGATAGGAAAAATGGGTTGCTTTCCAAACACTAAGTGATATGGTGAATAGCCAGTGGTACTTCTCCATGTGGTTCGATAAGCCCACAGTGCCTCCGGTAGTCGGGCGGCCCAATCGCGGCGGTGTGAGGCAACAGTTTTTGTCAAAATTGACTCTATTATCTTATTACTGTTTTCGACTTGCCCATTTGCCTGCGGATGGTATGGGGTAGTAATTTTGTGATGGATGTGATGGTTATTGAGTGTTGCAGCTAATTTATGTCCCACAAATTGTGGTCCTCCATCTGTAACCACTTCCCTTGGAAGACCATAACGTACAAACAAATGGAACAAGAACTGAATTACCGACTCCTCTGTAGCTCTGGGTAATGCCTCCGCCTCAACCCATTTGGTAACATATTCAGTTGCCACCAAAATGTAGGTTTTTTGGTTTGATGGGGGGTTGATGGGTCCGACAAAGTCCAGAGCCCAGCGTTCGAAAGGTTCGATCACCAATTGAGGCCGCAAAGGCATTTCGTCTGCTGGGCCAGGTCGTCCTACACGCTGACAACTATCACAGGCCTGGACAAATTTTTTGGCATCTTTGAAGATTGTAGGCCAGTAATATCCCGTTTGTAATACTTTGTGTGCTGTCCTTCGTTCAGCGAAATGTCCTCCACATGGCCCGTCATGGCAGGCTTTCAAGATATCAAAGATTTCGTCTTCTCGAATACATCTTCTGATTTCCATATCTGCGCCTGTGTGAAACAGATAGCCCCCAACCCACGAAAATCGATTGCTTTTCGCGACGATCTGTTTCCGTTCATTGGGAGTTAAATGTTTTGGAAGCTTACCTACTGCAAGATAATTAGCCACATCAGCGTACCAGGGAGTCTGAACAGCGACTGCAAATAAGTGTTCATCTGGGAATTGGTCCTCAACTGCTGCTGTTTCAACTGATTTTGGTATTCGTGAAAGAAAATCAGCTACAGGGTTCTCCTTCCCTGGTCGGTCTCTGATTGTAATGTCGAATTCCTGCAACAAGATCAACCACCTGGTTATTCTTCCATTTGTAACAGGCTTATTTGCTAAATACCTAATAGCAGAATGGTCTGTATACAAAATAACGGGATAGCCTGTAATATAGTGTCTAAATTTATTAATAGCATGTATCACGGCTAAAAATTCTTTTTCGGTGACAGTGTAATTTAATTCAGCCGGAGCCAAATTTTTGCTGATGTAATAGATAGCGTATGGTCTTTTCTCTTCTTCTTGGCCCAACACTGCACCGATTGCTGTGTCTGAGGCGTCGGTTGAAATTTGGAATGGTAAGTTCCAATTAGGTCCTCTGAGAACTGGAGCTGTAGATAGCAACTTCTCTAATTCTGTGAAGGCTCGATCACATTTTTCTGTCCACAAAAAATCAACATTTCCAGTTAATGCATGTAGAGGTGCGGCAATACGTGAGTAATGTTGTATAAATCGTCTATAATACCCAGAAAAACCAAGAAAACTGCGTACCTCTGTTTGATTAGTGGGGGTTGGGATAAGCATGAGTATTTGAATTTTAGCCGGGTCTACCTGAATGCCAGCTGCTGAGATGTAATGTCCCAGAATGAGTCCTTCTGTCATCATCATGTAACATTTTTCGTGACTCAAGCAAAGCCTGGTAGCGATGCAACGCTCTAGGACTTTTTCGAGAGTGTCCAGGGCTGGATCAAAGTCATCTCCATATGGTGTGAAATCATCCATATAGACTTCCAATCCATCATTAATTAAATCTGCGAAGATGCTAAGAACAGCCCGTTGGAATGTGGCCGGAGCATTACATAATCCAAAGGGTAAGACTCGGTAGGCGAACGTTCCCCAGGGGCAAGTAAAGGTAGTCTTGTCCTGGTCTTCAGGGGCAATCTGAATCTGGTTATATCCGCTGAAGCCATCCAAGAAAGAAAAAAATTTCTTGCCTGCTAAGGTGTCCAATACCTGATCTATGAAAGGGAGAGGGAAGTGATCTTTTTGTGTAGCTTTGTTTAATTCTCTGTAATCGACACAGATCCTCCATTTCCCGTTCTTTTTAGGTACTACCACAAGTGGGGAGACCCATTTGCTGTCAGAAATAGGATAAATAAAATTAACGTCTAATAATTTCTGCAGCTCATCTTTTACAACATCTTTTAAATGGGGATTGAGTCTTCTCTGTGGTTGGCGAACCGGTCTTGCATCTTTCTCGATATAGATACGATGTGTACATAGCTGGGGATCAATCCCCTTCATATCGGGATAGTCCCAAGCGAATGCCTCCTGATACTTTCGTAGGAGGTGGATGAGTTTGGTCTCTTGCTCAGGTGTCAGATTAGCGTTAATGTTTAAAGTTTTGCCCGGTTCAATTTGTATTACTTTGCTGTTAGCAATAGAGGTTACAGGTATATTTGGGTCATTGTCATCTTTTAGAGGATCTTCCTCTAATTCGTTATCAAATGCCGCTTTTATCATAAAGCATTGTGTATACGATGTGGATTCTGTTTGATTAATGAATTTATTGATGGCATCATCTTCTGTTTGATCTTTAAAATCTAGCGCTTCCTGAACTGTTAATGGTGGTCTAATATTATCAGTAATATATGAGGCAGGGCGCAGATTGGTCAGCGATATATGAGGTGTGATGCTTGGCTGGGCTGGCGGGTACAAGATTAAATTTTTGATATCCGGTCCTCTGGTTATGGTCATGTTTCCCTGCCGGCATCCAATGTAGGCGTCAGCAGTAGCGAGCCATGGTCTACCTAGAATTAGCGGATGTCCATCTAGTCGGGTTTTTGGATTAATCACCAGAAAATCGGTCGGGTATTCCCAAGAGTCCACTGAAACCATGACATCATACAAGGTGCCTTCTGGTCTTATTACTGATCGGTCAGCTAGCTCTAGTAAAGTGGAAGTAGGCTCTACCGATGTGATTCCAAGCTTCTGGCAGGTTGATGTTGTCAGGATATTAATCGCAGCCCCTAGATCTACTAAAACGTTGGTCAGGGTCTGCCCACGGACTTGAACAGTGACAATTGGGTTTCCAGGATCCTCATATTTAATTGGTGTTTCTTTCCCTGATAAGAGGTCGGATAAGGTGCCGACTACCTGGACTCTAGGGTTAGGGGTTATATTTCTTTTTGTTTTTCTGCTACACAGGTCTTTTATGGTTTTTGCATAGATGGGGATATCCTGTATAGCCTGAAGGAATGGAATTCTTATATACAAGTTTTGAAGTTCTCCCAGAATATCAAAATCCGGATATTGCATTTGTCTCGGAATGGCCAGTCGTTCTGGGAAAGGTGGAGAAGATGTAATTACTTGCTGATGAACCTGGTCTTTACTTACTTCTTCTTGTTGTGACGGCTGTTCTATCGGTAACTGGTTCTCAATATGAGCGGTTCTATGTCCCTCAGTTTCTATTATTCGCCCAGATCTCAACTGAAGATCATTGCACTCCTGCAGAGCAGATTCAATCTCGGAAGATTCTATAATTTGAAGAGATTGAACTGGTCGATTATTTGGGTTAGGGTTGGGTTGGGCTGGGAGCTGCGGTCTTAGGTTGGGCTGGGGATTTTGTTGCAAGGCTGGCAGAGTTGGTTGAGGGAGCGGAATTGATCCTGGTGTTTGATATGTCGATCTTGGCCAGTTGCTCTGCCAGGGTGAACTTTGCGAAGTGGAAGGGGTCCACTGCGGAGGATATGAACTATTTGGCCAATATGGCGGAGGATAAGGAAAGTTTGGCCAACCAGCTTGGTTCATCCAAGGGTTCGGAGTAGGAAACATTTGAGGCGGCCAATGCTGAGACTGATTTTGCCACATATTCTGTTGCTGAGCATTAAATTGCGGAGATTGAAAAGAAGAGGAGGGATCTTGAAACATACCAGGTTGCCTAGGTTGCCATTGACGACGCTGGTTAATAAAGTATGTTGATTCTGGTTCCTCTTCTGCTTCTTTGTACACCGCCTTCAAACCAGGGAGCGAGGGACAGCTTTCAGTCGGATGGTCCTTGGTACAAATAGCACATATTTGAACTGTATCGAGCGGGCATTCTTTCTGGCTATGTTTCTTCCTGCACCGCGGGCAGAAAATTGCCAGATTCTGTTCCACCTCTGCTTGCTTCTGTTTAGCCTGCACAATATCAAGCTGTGTAGTTAATGTCCCCATGATATCAGTTTTAAAATTCTCTAACAGATTTCCAAGTTCCACTCGTGATACTCCTTCTGTTGATGTTCGATTGTCTCTAGTGAAGCGATCATATTCTGTTGGTTTTATCCTTGTGCTGCCTCTTGAGCTCCTGATACACAGATCAATGATGTCAGCAAAATTTTCCTGATAAATGTCTCATTTTCCCATAATATTCAACGTTTCAATCCATTGCTCCTTCATACCTCTAATCAATGCAGTTTTCAACACGTTATCGGGCAGAGGTAACGATGCATATGGAGATCTCTGCAAGTTATATTGGAAACGTTCTACATATTCTTCTAAAGTTTCATTTGGTCTGGCTGACATTTGAAAGATTTCATCCTTTAGTTCTCTTGATCTACAATAATCCTGATATTTTTTTAAGAAGGCCACTTTCATTTCTTCCCAATTGTTTATGACTCCACCACCTAAACCCATGAACCATCTCAGAGCTGCTCCCTTCAAAGTAGAGGGAAACAGTTTTAGCTTCTGGGGATCAGTGGTGTAATCGTATCCCCTGCATAACACATCAAATTCGAATAGAAACGCATCAGGGTCTTCTGATGTGAGTCCATGAAACGTCGGGATATGTTGAAGCGGAATTGCCTTCATTGGTGCATTCGCAGCGGAATCTACTATGGGATATTGCAAAGTAGAGGTTTGGGTATTTGGCTGATTCTGCGCCATGGAATCAAATATATGCCAGTAATCTTCAGGAATTTCCAATAGAGTATTCCTTGGTTGCGGAGGGGTAATCTTAGCAGGAACTGTTTTTACAGCACTCCCTTTATCAGGGATAATGATGGCCCCTACTGTCTGAGGTGAATGAATTCCCTCAACGAGGATTTTTGCAGCGCTTCCTTTATCTGGACTATTTAAAGGCTGGTTTGGTTCAATAGGAGATCTAGGTTCCTCGATTTCCCCTGTTTCTCCTTCTCCTTCGCAAAGGTTGCTAAAATTTCCTTCGTGCACTGGTCCAGGAGTCGAATTGTCAAATTCTTGAAAGTCCTGCTCCTCTGTCTGACTGTGCACCTCCGCAAAGGCTTCAGATGGTGATTCTGAGGCCTGAAGGGAACTAGCAGGTTGTTTAGAGTTTACTTTCCTATAACCTACTGATGGCGGAGATCCGGCTTTCTTGTAAATTTCGTCTATAAAGGTCTTTCGTCCAAGGGTCGCCGACCCCTTGGCTTTTTCGGTTTTGGATGGAGGCTTTTGATTCTTTTCTGGCTTTTTCTGCTTAGTCATGCACTCCAATTAAATTACTAAATCAATTCTGCTAGGAAAGCGGACGGTGGAGCAGGGCTTTTACATGCTCCGCACGCAGGTTCTTACCTTCCGTTTTTAAAATCCAGTTCTCCCCTAACAGGTTCACACACTACCCTGTTAAAAAAAACAAATGGCTATGCCCCTTCCCCGGCAACGGCGCCAAAATGTGGAGCTGTAACAAGGGTCTTTTTCACCTCTAGTTATCTCACATTACAAGTCAATCCGGGAGCGTTTTGTTATTGTAAAGGACATCTTAATTTGAGGCTATTTGTCAGGATAATGCTTCGTAGTATAGATCTAAAGAATACAAGAGTAAACGGATGCTAATGCTAAATTACTTTTGCATAAAGAAATCACACACGCAGCAACTTCGTCGGTCGAGGGTATGGAATTAGTAACCTATCCCCCTAGAAACTGATGAAGGAGTATGGATCATGATCTGGGAGCATTATAGCGTCTGCTGTATCTCACAACAGTCTTGAACCTCCTCTCATGCCACTTCAATAAACGCAAGCGAAAGGAACAGCAATAAAACAGAATGAAACAGCAACTTCAGAAATGGAACAGCAATAAAAGGAACGGCAGTAAAGAAACTAAGTCTCGCGAGGTCAACACTTCCAATCCTTGGCACACACTTACATACAAAAAGGAAAGCAATCACTTATACAGGTTTGCAGCTTAATCAAATGGAACAGCAAATTATTAAAGACAGGAAACGTCAATCATATATATATCAGATGGAACAGCAAATCATTAAAGGCAGGAAACGTCAATCATATGTACACGATCTGCAATAGTCACCAACAATCCATTAACCCCAATCACCTGTAGCTGAAATATTCTACTTATGAATTCTGTAATTGATGCAAACAACTCAGATCAACAGTATGCGAAGAATCCTGAAAGTATGATATGAACTTGTTACAGAGATTTATAACAGGAAAGCTACAGACGAATAAATATGAAACAACATGCAACCATAACAGATTAGGAGAAACAAACCACACAAAGCAGAATTGTAATGGTACAATCAGCCAGTGTCCGTTGGAGCCGGGCCCAAAGCTTCCAATGGCGCACTGCCGTAAACTACTTCAGACGCACGGAGAAATTAACACCAAGATATTATATTAACGCATCAATGAGAGTACAAAACTAGGTCTCAGAGAGACTCAATAGTCTGAGTTCAACTGACAATAAAATTCATGACAGAAAGTTAAAGATACCCAAAAGTAATCTCTAGTTTCCAATGCTACCCTCCTTTTATACAATTAACGGCGGAGTTCATCGGTCGACAAAACGATTGATCGTAGCGATCCCTCAGGATCGAAGATCCTGAGGGATCCGCTAAATTGTTAACGCTTTCCTTTACTCGGCCTGTATTTCCGAACTGGCAGTCCTTCATCTCGTTCCGGACTGATCTTCCTTGATTTACTCGACCTGGTCTGAACCTTATTTAGAATTGGAGGGACAGCCGTTATCTTCTCATCAAATCCTCGTTTTGCATTGCGCCTTCCTGCTTTTACCTTTCCCTGCGTAGAGAAGACAACTGTTAGTGATTGGATCATTTTAGACTCGTTCTCGTTGCATTTTCCCTACTTTATAATAAAGAAAAGATTACAACTATTGCTTAAAACATCACTAAATTATTTATTAAAACATACCTTCCCAAAGCTCTACAGTGACTAGTCACCAAACCACGATAATGGCTTGTGGTTGTATAAATATAAGGCAAGAGGTCTCATCACGAGCCAGCTTTTTCAATATCATTATAACTAGTGAATGGCATTGTCATTATCTAGTCATTATCTAGTTACTGGTTTCTAGTTTTTGATTGATATGACAGAGCATTTATTGGTTTGGGATGGTAGGTGGGATCCCGCACGCCCTCACACGCTTATTCACTATGATAACATGAAGTGTCGTATATTAAGGAAGATCCATGACGTGAAGGGTGGTAACCCTTGGTGCCTATAGGTGGTGGGAGCAAAGGTGGAGTTAAGACCATTTTTCCAACATATAAACTCAAGTCCTCGGCTTCTTAGGGAGCCTAAGTTTGATTTTTACAGGTTTGCGGCATCACGAATGCGAGAGGTATACATAGTTGTTGCATGTCTCAGATTGAGGTTAGCATATAAATTCTAGTATGTTATAATGCTATCTTCGTATCCGGGGTTGGGGGTTTCTTCTCGTGATAAACCTCATGTCTAGAGGGGAAAGGAAACACTGGTTAAATTAGAATTTTATGTGACTGGCAATATTGGCCTTCTCGACTATGTAATGTCAATTTATCTTTCTTGGAAACATCCTTTCTTGCATGGTCATGTTTACTGGTTTCTAGTTTTTTCTCATGGTGTTCCCTATTTTAAGCTTGAATTGTAAGGGCAAGCCCTGTGGAGAGTAAGGGTTCTAGTAAATGAACAGGGCCGAGTCTACGGACTCAGGGCTCAGGGGTGCATGGGGGCCACCGTTTTTATTCTGGTGGTACCTCCCACTCTTGGAGGGTTACTGTTTATGTATGCTTGTTGGCTCGAGTGGTGGAATTTTGAAGGGACACAGTGTTGTCCAGGGCTTCATTTGTTTTTCTGGTCATACATTAAATTAATGCTTGTCTTTTGGATGGTTCTCTGTATAAATCATATTCCAGGTCCACCTACGCTATATCCACTTTCGGCCTCTGTACAGAGGGTTGGTTTACAAGCACGGGAAGGTGTGAGAAGGGAGAATAAAGGGGTCCCAACCTTGGAAGATATGGTGAAGTCTCAGCCTCATGGTGGAGCTTCGAGTCGAGGCGGAAGGGGCCACGGACACCATGAAGATAAAGGAAAAGAATTTGGTTTGTCTTCCGGTCAGACTGCACGACAAAGGGGTCAAAAAATGAACTCTGATGTTGTTCAGGCCATGGATCAAGCATACTGTGAAGGGACTCTAACATAGGTGAAACAATTGATCCTGACTTGGGTGGTAGAGTTGAATTTGAAAGTTGATCTTGAACCGCCAGCCGATGATTGGGGTGATCTAATCACGAACCCTGGGTACACTTGTAGTCGCCTCACCTTGTTTAAACAGTTTGTCCATCTCTACTAGTTAATGAAATGCATAGTGGCAAAAGCAATGACTGTGACCACCAACACAACAACGCAAAGTGAGGTTGAGCCACGCCTCAGAGACATTTAAAAAGAGCGCCAACTTATTCAACTTCAGTTGCAGAATCAGAACACTCACCTAGACCACATTGAGAGGCATATTCCATGTCTACTGCAATCTGAATTTCCAGGATCAAGTGCTAAATATCATGCTCCAATGGAATCGTCAGATTATTCGTTTGTCGAATTTATGCCTATTAATTTTGGCTTAATTTTGGTTGTTTATGTCGACTAGAATTTATGTCTTCAGTGTTATGCTTACTAGTTGGTTTCTAGACTATCAACCTTATAAGGCTTGGTTAAATAGACTCAAACTATTTATGTTTTGGATGGCTTATAATGCGATTCGATGGGCAACAAACTTGGTTTCCCACTGGGCAAGTCAAGCCCACCGAACGACTTATATATTTGTAACCTACCTGTTTATAGATGAATGAATGAAAGGTACTGCTAAGCTTACCAAAAAAAAAATGGTGATGCTTCTTTCTTGTTAATAAAACTCTTTAGTTTTAATAAAGATAAGCCAATTTTGAATTTCTAATAAAATACCCCCTCACGTGAAAGTTTCTATTATCGAAACCCAAATATCGGAGCTCCAAACTTAGAAATGTTACGATTAATTCAAATCTAATACGCCTTTTGTTATTTAAATAATACATTATCGGATCATTGTATTGTAACATTCCTTATAGGAAAGTTACGATAAAATCGTTCACTGATCAAATGTCCCCAATATGTAAAACACAAAGTTAAGTGGGCGCTTCCTTTTAAATTAAAATAGTTTAAAGAATTGTCGGCCCCATAAACTGCCACTTGGCATACCAGAATCCCCAAACATCGTAACCTTTTAATTGCGCCATCTCAAAACTCCTGATATCTCAAACTTTCGATACTCAACACTTCCGCTATACCTTACTCCCGATATCGCAAGATTTTGATTACCTCCCACTCCTGATATCTGATATATTTGATGATGCTCCCCTCTAATATCTCAAACTTCCGATATTCTTGTCTCTACCCATATCGGGACTTTTCATATCAGATGTTCACTCTTTAAATCCCCGATATTTCATTTGTCGATATAAAACTTTTGATATTTCTTCCCGCCTCTAATTATAGCCGTTATATCTTTAAACATGACATATCGGGGGTCTCAAATATCGTAATTTTTAGTGTGCATCCGGGTGATTTCTCCAATAAAATTATTTCTATATGCTGATGTGTGTAAGACCCATGTGAATTCACGTTTTTTATTTAATATTTGAAAGTGGTGAAATTATAGTTTTCGAAATTGGTGAATTTATGGTTTTCGAAATTCTAAATAGCCTTATTCATTGCAACTTGATTTTATCATGATTTACCTTTTAAGACATAAATCGTTATTAAAAACTGCTATTTGCGCTAAAGTCTTTTTTGGTGAAGGAATTATCATTTAGTCTTGTGTTTATGCTAGCAGCCAACATGCCAAAAGACGACAATTTTCCCATCTTACAAAGGGGAATGCAAGACTCTAAGAAAACAAATGAAATGAGTTTCAAATTTTGTGAAAATGACCAACAAGATCAAGGGAGGCTCCTAAATTGGGTATAGGCCAAAATTTTGGAGGGTGTTGTAGCAGCTACAACAAAACTTTATGTGTAGCACACAATAGATTTTACTTTGGTTGATGTGATGCAACTGAAGAGAAGTCAAAATGCACAAAGACCACTAGGTTATGGGAAATGCTTAGAAAACTAGTGAATTAAAAATAGGCCTAATCTATCTTGCAAGAAAGGAATCATCATAAAGAAATCCTTACTCTATATTGCAGAAAAAAAATGATAGAAAGTGAACCCTAATCTAATTGCAAAGAATTAAATGACAAGAAGTAACCCTACTCAGTTTTGCAGAAATTAAATCTATGCTACTGCAGGAAAGTAAATGGCTGAGATAAACCTATGCTACTGCAAGAAAGCAAAGAAATTCACTTCAAGAACACTGGACTCTATGGTGAATGATGAATCAACTTGCAAGTGAAGAAGACATACATAAAAACAAACCCTAATTGCAAAAAGAAAGCTACAACTACTAGTGTAAAATATCTAAGGGGTCTTTGAACCTCTAAACTCCATCTCTAGGGTGTAATGGACATTGTAGAATTCCGAGGAACGATAAACAATATTTTGGTGCAATTATAGAGGCGTTATAATGCAATCTTCATATTGTTACAAGACGATCCTGTTTTGCTATAGGAAATATTCGAGAGAAAATTTATGAGGTCTAAATGCAGTTTGAATAGTGGAGAAGGTGGAGGAAGGTTTTGGAAGGGAAATTGGTCCTTTATAAGCTTTGGCACACCCAATGGATTGGTTCAAGTACGGTATAGGAAAATCTAGGGGCTTCCTGTAGCTCGTCTAGGAAAAATTCAGCGTACCGCCAGATTGCATGAATATGTGATAGTGAGTGAAAACATGATTATTAAGTTAACTAAATGCACAAAAACAACACTAACTATGCCTATGAAGTAACATTACTCAACTGAAAGAAGAATGCATAGTTAACTGGTAAAAACACATTGCATACATGACTGATAAATTACTAATTGCGGGAAATAAAGAAATAATGGAAAGGATGAGTTGAATTTTAAATAAAGATCAGTTGAAGAGGTGCAAGGCAAGTCTTGTTATTGGACTGTTTACATATGCTTATGATGTTATGTTACTATATTTTCAATCATTGTTATGCTTGATGGAAAAGTATGTTTCAAGTTATGTTGCAAGTTATGTTAATCAAATTGTTGAGCTTGTGATCTAGAGGTATGCTCGCAATGCTTGTTTTTGCTTATGATGCTTGGAGATGTTGATGAGCTTGTGACATATGTTGGCTTGCTTATGTTGCTATATGTATATTATGGTTGAGCTGAGATGTTGTGATGCAAGGCAAAGGTATAAGGCAAAGATAAAGGAAAATGCATGAAAAACGTTGTTATGCTTGTAATGTTGTGATGTGTTATAGTTGTTGATATATTACTAATGTATATTGCAGAGGATTTAGTTGTTATGCTTGTTGATATAATCATTACAAAGGGTTGAAGGTAATGTTTGGTGAAGAATTTATTTATTTTAATATTCAAAATCTCAAAAGGTGTGAAACGAATGAATGGAATTCTAAGAGACAAGTCTTTTCACTTCATATTCATGTTTGAAATACCAGCAACCATCAAAATTTGTTTATAAAAATGTGTGGGGTTGCAAGGATATATGGTTAGATTTTTTCAGAATTTAAGAGCTTATTTTAGTTGTTTATTACCTGGCACATATAAAGCAAATGTGAAGCAGATTTGAGGAGAAGAAAAAGTAGAGGCAGAGATGAAGGTATGAAAATTTATAGACCATGTAACCAACACATTATTTTCTTTATGTATGAGGGGATTATAGTATCCTTTCAAGTTGCAACTTTATAAATAATAAGTTGAAACCTATTGAGGTAGGAGCCCCTTGTGGGTTGTAGCCTGCAGAAAATTGATGGGAGTTGGATCTTCCTTACAAGTTGAAGGTTGCAGAATTGAGGTAGCAACCTCCTATAGGTTGAATTCTACAGAAAATAGATGTAATAAGGGAGTAGGAGCTTGCCTTTGCATCATAACAATAACAAAGTCATGGTTTTCTCCCTTTATGGATTTCCACTTTTATTTGATGTCCATACAAATGATTTTATGTTTTTATTTTTATTTTGTGGGTTACATGTTAAATGTTGGTTATACTGAATCTATTGTTCATAGGGTGTATGATGCTCATTTAATTATTCAGTTAACAATTTAAAAGTAATCAAAATTTAATGTACTAAATTGATTCACCCTCCATCTAAGTTTATTTAAGTTTCCATCAAAGGAAAGGTTAGATATGCCAAAGGATGGTCAGATGGGCCTTAAATTATACCTATTTGGGAGGCCCGTCAATGATTCTATAAGATGCATATCTGTATATAATTGTTAACCTCCAACCAATTGTAAATATTCATGTAGGATACTTACAAAAGCTTTAAATATATTTTTCTTGTAAGGGAAGGAAATATTTGGCCAACGGAGCCACTAAGCACGTCAAGAAAAACTACACCAAACGACTTGGGTTATTTAGAAAACCTTGATCTATGTTGTCTCCTCTTGTTGAAGAATGGCCATTTCTTCCCATCAACAAGAGGTTAGTTATATAAGGTACTAAAGGTGGTTCTAGCTATTGTAACTTCAATGATCTCGACAAAATAGTGGCAAAAGATAATCTTTTAGACTATAAAGTTTTTCCTTTTTTTGATTCATTCATAAGGTGAAAGGAAGGTCACTACGACCATCACAACCTCAATTCTCTACACAAGAGAAGAAGATGGACAAGATTGTAGAGGCATACAAAGATATATTTGCTTCAACTATGGGGGTGCCTTAGCACTACTTGGTCAAACACTCATTTTGATTTGATACTTAGTGATATTTTACCCAATGGCTTGATATATATACAGTCTCTTGGAGAATCAGGAAATAAAATGTCTGATCCATGAGCTCATCCAAAAGGGCTACATTCAATAGAGCTCCTCACTTTGTGGGAGCCTAATTATGTTTGTTCGGGAGAAGAATGGGACATGGAAACTCTATACTGAGTATAGAGCCCTAAATAAAATCATTGTAAAGAACAAATACCTAATCCCCTAGATTGATGATCTCCTTGATCATCTTGAGGGTGCCAAGTTGTTTACTAAGATTGATCTCAATTTGATCTACCACCAACTTCTAATTGAATAAATCGATGTATGGGAGATTACCTTCAAACCTAAAGGAGGCATTTTTCAATGGTTGTCCATGCCCTTTTGCTTGACTAATTCTCCAACAGCATTCATGAGGATGCTGGAAGACATCTTATGGCCATTCGCGGATGTATATGTAGATGGCATCCTCGTCTTCAAAAAAACATAGACAGAGCATTAATAGCACATTTAGTAGGTCATATTCACCCTATGATAACACAAGTTGTATGCCAATCTAAAGAAATGCTTAGTTGGCATGCAATGAGTTTAGTATTGGGGACACATCACGGATGAACATGGAGTGCATGTAGACTTATCCGAGATCCAATTAATTCGATATTTACCATCCATGATGACTCTAACAGAGCTCATTCGCTTCTTGGGTCTTTGACGACTTCAGTCACTTTTCCCTCTTCTTTTAGAGGATCAATGCTCTCATGTCCTTTTGATAGATCTCAATATATCCTTCAACAACCTTCATGTGACATGGAAGTGGTAGTAATATGCCTTAAATAAAGTGTCAAAGTTAATTTCACTTTGTTCAAAACCTCAAAACTCTAATTTTATCAAAGCCCCAAATTAAGAAAAGAAAAAAACAAAACAAATTTCTCTTAATCACACACCCTAAATTTCTTGGTATCTAGTATCCAAAAAATTGAGATAGTCTCCACTTTGTTTATGCCTGAATTACTTTAGGCCCAAATATATTTCATTTAATCCAGATGCACTCAAATCTAGATGCTTTCCACCTTGCTGACCTAGATATCTCTCAAGCCGAATAACATATATTCCCTAGATGTGGTTTTGATCCAGATATAACTTCTAGATTTGGAAATTCGGGAATCCAGCGTGTTTGCAATGTGCACACTTTGGTGAGACCCAACTATGGTTGGCATGGACACATTCTGGGCATGAACTTCAAAATATGGTTCTTGTTCTGAATAATAGTGGAGTCCATCCTAGATTATTTATGATCCAGATATAAGTCTCAATCCGGAACTCGCTTCTCCTTAACAACTTTTGGTGGGGTCCACACCAGATACATTCTTGTTTGGCTTATAAATTTCTATCTATATACCCAAATAATTAGGGGAAACTTTATTATTTGAACTCTTGTTGGTCCAGATATTTTTTAATCTAGATACCTCCACCAATCCAGATGACGAAATCTTATGACAGACGTTGATTTACATTTTTGTCAATTGACAAATCTGTCAAAAGTTGAACGATTTGGCCTGAAACACTAAACTGTACTATGACCAAATTTAAAGCAGTTACTTTGAAATTAACTTGGAGACCTGATTACTGGAGACACTAGTATTCATGTAACAATTAAGAATTTAATATGGTTCTATTGCTATATCACACACAAATTAAACATGTACTGCACAGAGAAATATAAGAGTTATATATTAATTCAAGCATAAAAGGGAGATTTCAATTTGGTGTATGCGCACAACCTTCCTCTGGTTAGATTCAACCTCTTCACTCTCAATTGTATATCTTTGTACCCACACTCAATTATGTTCAAACTCTATTACATAAAACTCTCATATTCAACTCAGCAAATTCAACTTGTTTTGCTAAATTATCTAACAGATCCTTAATTTGGTTGAATCTATCCCATTACATAGAAACTATATGAACCTTATCTAACTTCCTAACAATATAAATACGTTCTAGATTATATTTAGGAAAATACTACAAAATTAAATAAATTAAGGAGACCAACTTCCTTTGGTTAATGGGTTTTGACCTAAGAAAGTCTAAGGTGAATTTGGTTGGTAGGTGCTCGTGCATTAGCCTTGCTAACTTCTATTGAAGGTTTGTGTTGGTATTCTCTCATATTGAATGGCCCTTAATTCAAGTAACTGGGGGTGGAGCTAAAGCGATGCTTTTTGGTTTGAGTCACAATATAAAGTATTCGAGAATTTGAAACATTGCCTCTGCTTTGCACCAGTCCTCCCCCTTCCATACTTGAAACAACCATTTGAGTTTTAGATAGATGCCTCCAACTATGTTATTGGTGCATTCCTCACTCAAAAAGGACATTTGGTGGTCTATCCCAGTGAAATACCCTCTGATATTGTTTGGAGAAACCCCACCCATGACAAAGAGATCTCTCCATCATGCAGTCATGCTGACAATGGAAACATTATATCATGGGGAAGGAGATGATCATCCACACTGATCAGAGTCCTCTACAAATCATGCATACACAAGGAAAGTTATAGAACAATTGCCATTAGAAATGGTTAACATAACTACAATTATCCCACTTGAACATCAAGTACAAGGAGGGAAACACCAAACATGTTGCAAACTGTCTCAGTTGGCCCCTGATTGTGGAGATAACCACAATTTTTATCTCCTATGGCCATGAGACCTCCAATTGACCACAATTATATAACAACAACTATGAATTTGTTGCTATATATCAAATGTTGATTGCAAGAAAACAAGTTCGAAACTTCCTCCTCCAGGATTCCCTCTTCTACTACCCAAGCCACCTTTATGTTCCTTCAAGCAATCATGCTAAGCTAATTTGGGAGGCACATTACAGTTGAGTGGAAAAACACTTTGGTCTAGAGAAGACAATATCATTACTACAAAAGTATTTCTAATGGCCAAATCTTTGACTAGACATTATTTGATATATCAAATCATGAATTGCTCATAAATATTTTTCCAACAATATATTGTAAGTGAAAAAGAGATCTAATATGCAAAAGTTACACATATAACAATATAGAAATTGGAATAAAGTACCACTTCACTCTAGGAGGCATAAGTCTTCACTCAAATCTTGGAATGGAGCATGCTAGCACCAAATGTAAAGATCTTAGACATAAGGATTCATTTATGGAGCCAGGATTGCAATCTATTCATCCAAAACTTTAGTAGACTAGTAGGAAGATTCCTAGAGCATTACAAGGGAAATTGGAAAAATAAGCCAAACTTCAATAGGTTGTAAACTTTACTGCAGAGATCAAATTAGGCAAATGAGGTGTCAATGAAAAGATTGAGAAGAGAAAAATTTAGGTGTTCACCAAAAAAATTGATTGGAAATTCTCAAGAAATCCAAAGAATTTTACTAGTGACCTTAAAGGGCAGAAAAATCATATGTATGATTTCCTGATTTTTATAATTTTTTGTTTTATGTAATAGAATTTAATTGTATGCACATTTTGCAGAATTAGGGTTATTAGCATAATAGGATTAGCTCAAGGTTATAAATTAGATGCAAGGAGGACAAACAAAGAACTTATAGTCGTGAGATGGAAGGAAAAGATCTAAACATTAGTTTGGGTAATGAAGAAATTGAATCTAATATACATAGAAGTAGAATGGAACTAGTTAAATTGGTAGAGACCATGAGGAGTTTGAGAATAGAAGTGCAAAGTGACAAGGTTGATAGTGAAATAATAATAAAAGCATGAGAGGATCAAAATAAAACAAGCACTTAGTTATTGCAAAGCCTAAATCAATTGCAAAGACAAATAAAGAATGGTTGAGGCTCAAGACATGAAGAACAAGAAAAACCTCGTGCAACAAAGAATGACTATATAGGGTCCAAGGATGATGGAAGTGCTAACAGAGGTTAGAGATATCATCACTCACCCACTCAGTCATCTAGGAGGTTATATTCCTTGATGATTGTAGGAGTAGAAGTGTGCCCTATTAGATGGTAAAGAAGAAGAAATGGGTTGGACAATTTGCAAGGTGAGCTTAGGAATCTTAAGCCACCTACCTTTGATGGTGAAAATAGAAGGGGAGATGATGCTAATATTTGGTTACTTGGAATCATAAATTATTTTCAATTGCATAACTACTCATCTAATTTGGAAGTCAAAATAACCATATATCATTTGCAAGGAAAAGCCTCTATGTGGTGGAACCAATTGAACCAAGTCAAGCACATTGTTGAGGACATTATTTTTGGGAAATTCAAGAAATTTTTATAGCAACAATATGTTTAGAGCACTATTATGATAAGAATACACAGAAGTTGTTTTAACTCAATTTGAGAATCGTGACCATGGAGGAATATGAAAGAAAGTTCTTGGAGCTAATGAGGAATGTGAGCTCCATCGAGGAGGAGAAAGTGAAAATTTAGAGGTTCTTAAGTGGACTACCATATTTTTAGAAAGGCAAGATTCAATTTGATGAGCATAGGACTTTGGTTGAAACCATTATAAAGGCTAAGTATTTATATGAGCAGATTAATGGCAAAGATATTTTTCGAAAATCTTAGAGGGATAAGAACAAAGAAAAGTCAGACTAGAGGAAAAAAAGGGTTCAAGCCAAATTTCAAAATAAATAGTTCTAAAGGATATCAACAAAATTAACATGCTCGATATGAATCCAAAGTGGAATTCCCATTGGAAAAAAAGATGTATACCACCACTCAAATGTTCGGGATGTAAAAGGATATCATCTATATCGAGATTTCCCTCATAAAGCTGACCAAATGAAGACCTTCATAACGTCCAAGAGGCTACAATAGTGCAATACATGGGTGTTTAGCTAGTTTTCCTTTGTTTCCACAGTACTAGTTCTCATAGGCATGCCCAAGACCTATGAAAGACATATCCCATGACCTAGTTATCCCTCTATATATGCATACATGTAAAACTTAAACTAACAAGTGAAGAGACGGAAGGTGGATGGCTGATTTATTTTGGTGCTTCTAGTGCTCAAGATTCTACTCCTTGCACCAATGACTTGCAAAACAAACAATCAAAATCTACAAAACTCTACTACCTGCAACAATGTTAGTGTTAGCACATACAAAACCATAATTCATATATTAAAAATCACATGAAATACACATAAGTGGAGGGAAATAGTGTTTTATTATTATGTCAAATCACTTTTAGAAGTGTAGTCCCTTGAGGCCCTTGTCCTCACTCCTCCTCTATATAAAGCTCACAGTGAGGCTCACTTCTAACCTTAGTTTATCTCAAGGCAAAACAAGGTTCTCAATTTGAAAACATGTTATTATGTTCACTTATCTCTCTTTTTTGTTCCATGGAGATCTTTGCTTTTATAGATGAGTTAACAAAGTGATTAAATGAATTTGGACATCTTTTTGATTGAGTTTGATTTAGTCATTTCATCCTTATCTTGAATTTATGATCATTTTTTACCATGATAATGTGTATCCATGCACTTTAGAAATAATTATATTCACTTCAACATTTTGTGCTTGTTAGAGCTCTCAACTCTCCCTACTAGGTAATCTGGCGCAATGGAACTCTATTTTCCAATGTTTAGGTGGCGTTCAAGAGGCAAAAATGGAATTTTCTAGGGTTTCCATGATTCATTTTATATGTCTTAGCCTTCTTCCCATGTTGCTTCTCTTGCAGACTTAGGGGAGTGTCATTTCTAGCTACAACAAATCCCTCCTAATGTATGAGGTCAGAAGATAATTTGATGGCCAAAATACATTACAATATTATAGTGAGCTTTATAGATCGAGGGACCCAAGGATGTGAAACCTGTAAGGCTTTGCAAAAGTCACAATCAAATATATATGATATACATCCTCGAGGTAGGCACACCCATACTTGATACAAATGAATAGAGCATGGTCGCGAACACAATACATTGCAAACTCATGTCTTTGAGGACCAATTAATAGAATGTGGATCTTTGTCACAATATAAATTTGGAGTACTCTAAACACTAATGAGAAAATATCTAGATGTTGTCCTCATAGTACGAAATACATTCTCCATCATATCTTGGGTGAAGAAACATGCATGAGTGAGGTAGCCCCAGTACCTAAGGCATTTGACTCACCCTAAGGGTACAACTCATCTACATGCAAAGGAATGAGCTAAATTCAAGCATGTAGGGGAAAAATCTGATCACCAGGGCTTAAGGGATCTTGTTAATAGACATAAGGGAGACCACCAATGATGAAAATGGTTCCCAAGTCACCTAGTACAACCTAACGAGTGTGAACGAATGTTTTGATGTCGATCACTTTTAGAATTGGTCAACATGGGCCAATGAGGAAAACCCACTATCAACTGCAACAAAAATTGCCACTGAGGATTGCAAGCTCCAAGGTAACAACATGTGTCTAGATCTACGTCCCAAATAATTAGTTTTCATTGATGGGGAGTGTTATAGACATTTTTGGGCACTGCGACCACAAGCATAAAATTTACATAAACCAAGGGATCCTAAGTCCCTAAAGATGTTGTTCCAACCCCTAAAAGAACAAGGTCAACTGATTACAACTTCTCCCAGAAGTTCTCCATGAAAAACTACTTAGAACTGGTCAAAACTGGATCATTTCACCTGCTCCATAGGCAAATTGTGTTGCATCTCACCTAAATACACACATTGGGTGCATTGCATTTCAAAAATCCCTTCTATGGGGTGCGATGGGCAAGAAGAGACAAATGGAAGTGTCAATCCGCGAGGTGGAGAAGCATGGAATCTTCCAGAAACTTCTCCTGTGACACTTGCCTTTCTGAATTCGACCAGGGATGAGTAAGAGATCATCAATATCCAAGTGGAAGCAAGAACTATCAGAGGGAAGACACTAATCAAATCACAAGCTGACTCATCTCCCTTGCAGACATCTATATATGGATCCCTCATCCCAGAGATCCAGAGGCTGGAATTTTGCATCTTGTAAGGAATTGTTGTTGGTTTCTTGAGGCAACATCATAGTGTTGGGTGATCTAAGCTTCTCATGAGGTGAAGAAGGGCTTACTTGCCGAGAGGATGATGCTGGGTCAGAACAACTAGTTGTAACTCTCTTGGCTCTTTCTTGATTATCAATAAAGCTATTCAAGTTTTCCTCCATACTCTTGTGTAATTTATGTTTTGTGCATTTGTATGGTCAATTTACATCTGATCCTAGATTGTTTATGATAATAGATCCATGTTCTCGTATAGTGTTACGCTTCTTTGATTCTACAGATACTCTGTGAAGCTGGGTATACAAGAAAGCAAGTAGCAAAGGACTATCAGAAGAGAGAGGAATCGAGCAAGGAACCAAGCGCAAGACAGAGGTTGGTCTCCTTTATTCTTCTCTCATCTATCTTTCATAAAGGAAAACGAAAGTAGTTTTATTTTGTTTGTTTCTAAGGTAGCTACCCGCCTTAGTGGGATTAGCAGTTCTGCATAGACACTTTTCCCTGTAACAAAATGGTGACTCCACTGGGGACCAACTAGGTTGTTTGTTTATCTACATTTATTTACTTTATAAACTTACAGACGGAGCCTGAAGTTGAGCCAGGTAGCCTTCGAACTGCATTTGCTATGCAAATGCAAAGTAGATAAATGTTGCTTCAGTCAATCTCTGGGTTTTGTTATTAAACAACTGATTTACAAACTCTCTAATTTCCCTTGTGGTGGCTCTAATAACCTCCTTAGATCTACCCCTGTGATTGATTTACTGATTACCACTTGCTCGGCCAAAATCCCTGAACTGAACTGCAAACTGTGACCCGGAACCCAATCAAAGTCTCGTCCCTGGCCCAGCGCACTGTCTGTTCTGTGAATCTCAAATTCAGTGCACTTCCTGAGTGTAGTAGGTGCGCTGCATTTCAAATTCACTGTGTTATAGGTGCGCTGATCAAACCAGGCATTGTTCCTAAATTTTGGTTTTTGTGTTCACTCTTTTCAGATCTATTCAAGAGTTTTGCTGCCTGTAGTCAGTACACCTCTGTTTGAAACCCCTTTCCTTGCTGTTATTCCGCCTCCATTGTGCAAAGAACTGTAAATGTTTTTGTGTATTTGTTGAGTCATTTTCAGTTCTCCTTTGCAAAGAAGTAACGTAATTGTACTGTCGTTTCTTGATTTGAAAGTGTCGCAAGTGTCGTTTTTAGTCATAGAAGAGACTCTGATTGCTCTTGATAGTTGATTACCCTATTACTATTGTATTTGATCTAAATTAGTAGTTTTTTCTAGTGTCAAAAGCAAGTTTTCATTTCCAAATCGCAAAGTGTTGTCATTGTCTTCATTTTGATTTTGAAAAGAAACTTGTTAGTAATTGTCGCTTTGAAAAATAATTCAGATTTGCGCATTAGCTTTCTTTTTATCATTCACATATTAAGAAGGTTGAAAACAAATACATGCATGTGCAATTGCATTTAGACTGTTTGATTGGTTTGATTTAGGACAGTGCATATAGTGTGTGCTCTATGCTCTTTGTTGAAAGAATATTGTCTCTCTTTCCTTAGTAGCTAGAATTTTCATTGCACAAAGAAGATAAAACGATTGTTTATCATCTTAGATTGCATTTTAGGAATTGTACATCTACATCACGCGGTGAACCTGAAAGGCAAATTTCTTAAGCAAGATCAACTATAAAATAAATTTAATGAATCTAACAACGCTTTGGAACCTAACGCACAACATCTAGAAGTCTAGGCTAGAGACGTATTCCGACGTCGTAAAGCCTGGTAACTGTTGTTCTCATTGTTGGTTGGGTGATTCCTCCACTTTGAGACGATAAGTGCCAATACAGACTTGTGCTCCCACGTACCGTCGAGTATATTTTGGGAGACCACAATAGGCTTAATCCTTTATCCATAGGAAGCCGTGTATGTCACCCTATCGATCGCAATGCACTGAACACAGCATTCGGGAAGATTGACTACCATACCGTAAAAAGTATTCTGTAGTTTTGCGATTGGTTTGGTAATCCCTCTGTCTAGATTTCTAGAGCAGTCCCTTTCGTTCCTTTTCAGACTCTTTAACGGAAAAGGTCCATCTGAGCACTTGTCACTTCAAGCTCATTAAAAATCGAAGGCGACTAGAGTCATCTTTTGTTTTTTCTCGACTCTTTAAAATTGAAAAAACAAGTTGTGTCAAAGCGTCTAAAATTTATTTTAAACGGAATAATCATCACCTTTCCTACGTTGGTCTTAGGTTGAGAGAATGGAATCCACCAACCAAGGAATTCCCCTTGGAGGAAATCCTAGTCCCTTCTCCTCTTGGGGAGATGTTGGTGCACCCCATATGGCCACATTGTCGCTTCCAGGATTGACAATTGGCTTGCCCGTATGGCTTTTCTCAACCTCCATCATTCAGAACACCGCAATTCCTGAACAATCGAGTCAACAACTAGACAATTCCAGAGTTACCCCCCAACCCTCTACTTCGTCCAATTCTTCCTCTCCTCCTTCCTCTTCGCTTGATGAGGCTGGTAAAGCCAAAAATCAAGTACCTGAGAAGAAGAAGGAAAAGAAGAAGAAAGAGAAGAAGAAGAAGGAGCCAAAGGCAAAAAGGGGCAACCAAGCATCGTCTAGCAAAAATCCACACACTGCACCGACCAGGCCTAAATTGCCATGTGTCATTTGCAAAGGAGACCACTATCATAGAGATTGTCCCTGCATCTCTCAGATCTTAAGGGACTGGTCTCCTCGTTTGCACAACCCGGTGTCGTCAACCACTGATGATCATGTTGAAAGCACACCGTCGACTAGTGAAAGTGAAGCCCCTGGATAAAAAGGAAAGTGAAAATTTCCTTGTAAACTGTGTGAAGGCAATCACGCCATCCACCGTTGTCCCTTCTTAGACGAGGCTAAAAGATTTTCGGACGATCGTCCGGTTTCACCGTTACGACTTCCTCCTAGATATAAGAAACTCTTACCGAGTCCGTCGCTAGTTGAAAATGAGGCTGACCCGCCCAGGTGGTCGGCCGAAGCATCTATCATTGAAGATAAACCATCTAAACCCATACCAGACGAAAGTCAAAAGGTCAAGGCGGCAGTTGACCCGGTCTTGCCTTCAGAGGTTCCATCTTCAGATGATACAGTCACCGAAGAGAACAAGGATGACACCATCCAAATTCTTTTCGTAAACATAGACTCTGATGAACATGGGGGCAATTTACCCATTCCTTTACCGCAGGAAGGAATTTTTTCAGAGTCGTACCCGGCCGTCTATTTGGCCCCGCCTCCAAGCAACCTAGTTGTTTCCTTCGACTGGAATCAGCTAGGCAGACCCCGTTTACCGTCTAGTGTACCATTCTGAATCATTGCTCAAGTACATAGAATGGTTATGGCCGGTACCATCATAGATGAAGGGGCTTCTATGAGTATCCTTTCCTCGACTGCTTGGAAAGCGCTTGGTTCACCATCGCTTTTGCCTGAAATGAGAAATCTAACAGACTTTGACAAAGGAACCAGTCGACCGTTAGGGATCCTTCACAATGTGCCCATAACATTAAGAGGGAAAATCGTTCAAATGAATGTAATGGTAGTCCAAGGACCCCTGGATTATAATCTACTCCTTGGAAGATACTATATTTATTGCATGGGAGCCATTGTCTCATCACTCTTTAGAGTAATGTGTTTTCCGCACGAAGGAAGAGTGGTCAAGCTCGTAGACCAGCTTTCATTTCCCGGTTCACACATGGAAAATAGTCATATACCATCCCTGAATGGTCTTTTCACGCAAGGAATGTCTCATCAATCCCCAGTCCGTCCACCTGATGAGTGCGAGTGATTCAGGGGACATGACTGAAACCCAGGGGGCATGCACCCTGGTCTGCTTCGGCAGGAAAACTTCAGGTATAGGATAGGTTTCCACGAGAGATATATGACTAGTCTGACACTCCTGTCCATGGTTGGAAAAGGGGGTTGGACTGGAATAAGATTCCCTTGTCAAAGTTGTGTGGGTGGAGGCGTCTGCGCCACTCGCCTTTGTCTATTTCGGTAGGCATCGTCGAAGAAGTGTTTTGTTTGCGGTGAAAATAAAACAACCTTTGGTAACCTAAAAGAGGTAGGCCTTTCCCGATGAAACAAATGTTTTGTCGGTAGATTGAGAGGTGACCTTGAAACTCTATTTTATACCTGGGACATGCAAACCTTTTGGCATGCAAGTGAAGAGCGACCATTTATTTTTTTAAATTTGTAGGTCCTCTAACCCTTTAAACTCGTAGGATTGGTCGTTTCCTAACTTGTATAAAGAAAGGATGTGGGGCAAAGATTTGAAAAATTGTCGTTTTTATATATGAGACATCCTTATTATACAACTGGATATATCAAGCAGTTTTAACGTGGACTTCATGCTCGTTAAAAAATAAACATAAGCAATGATCAAATGTTTCCCCCAGCGTTTAAGCTCATTAAAAAATGAACCAATTTCGTAAATAACTGTCGTGAATGTAGTACTTCAGCCTTTAAAGCCTTGGTCGTGTTCTCATCATCACCTCCACTCTGTATTGGCTGATCATTCACCTCCATTTGATTGTTTACCCCTTTTGAGGAACAACTGCGAAGATTGATCATGTTAGCCATCCTTGTAACACTGCCGTGATTGGAAAATTCCAAACCTTACCTGGAATCAGCTGCTACCCAAATTTATCACTCGTTCCTCAAAGATGAGTCTCCTTTAAGCTCTTTTCAACTGGCTCGTAAAATATGAAAAGATTTCTGAGCCATTGGCCTCTCCAGCTCGTTAAAGGGACCGGAAGTGCTATCCCTCCTTTATATTTTAATCTTTTTGGACCTGAGGGATTATTACACAAAAATATCGAGCGCTTGTTTTGTTCGGCTCGTTAAAAGTATCGAAAATTCATCCCTTCTGTATTGTTTTATACTTTTTGGGACTGAAGGGATTAGATGAAGAAAAAGTATTTTTGGAGTTTCCTTTACGTTACTTTTCAGACTCTCTAAAATTAAAAAGGACCGAGTTATCTTTGTCGTTAAACTCGTTAAAACCTAATAGCGACAAACTTGTCCATCGCAGACAAGAACGAGTTTCACTATCGCTAGGCTCGTTAAAACATATCGATGGGTTTGCCCGAAGGGAAAATTATAGAACAAGCATATGTTATCCTCCTCAAGCTTGACAAAAATAAAGAGGTACTGGTCAGTAATGACTGGGGAAAAAATTGGGAAGAAAACTTGAAGAAACTTTGTTGGTAGCAAGTCGCTCTTGAACATGACACTTTCATTCCGCATCCAAGTCGGGTTGGGTTGTTTCATTCACCGGTCACATCACCATGGTCACATCACACCATCCACATTTGGGGTTAATGCTACCAATCCATCATGTCATTGTCGCCGATATGTTCAAGAGAAGTCACTCAGAGAATTCACCTGTGTCTCACCCGCTGCAATACATTTACACTCCATTCTTTCATGGCCGCCACCCTGAACCTTATATCACTAGACCATTTTCACCTCCATTAAAATCATTTGCTCCATTCCATGTCATTGATGTGGGATTCATTAAGGCCCTCCTATGACGGATCGCTTCTTGTCGACATCAGCTCATTATCCAAGAAGTCGATCTAGGAACACCCATTTCAATACTTTGAAGCTTGCATGCCTCAATGGAAAGTTTCTCACTTCCGGCGACAGGTTTACATCAATGGCCTTCGACCGAAAGATTTTGCGTGGTGTTCGACGCCAAGTCCCTTATTCACACCACGTGAATTGTACTGCAGTACCTTGAGGATCATTACCATTATCGGTGATTCCTCTCGTGCCTGTTAACAGCTTACATCATTGGCTGGTAATCAGGCGATGTCTTTCCATGTTCGACTTCAGAACATCTCTCACATGGATCGACTTGTACTTTGAGTGAAGATCAAACGAGATTGAAGACCCTGGATCTAGTTTCATCCATCCGGGCTGCGATATTTATTCAGGAAAATAAAGACATCAAATGTACATCATCGCTGCATAGATAATCATCCAATCAAAGGGATGATGGCTCTACCAGAATCATCAGTCTACACTCAGACGATTGTCTTTCCTATGTACATGAAAATGAATTTCTAAAGCTGAGCATGGGAATGGCCGCCTCAACTAGATCATGAAAATATTATGAAGATAATGTATTGTATTGTATCTTATTACAGGTCTCTTTCCAGCTTGAAAGAACTTCGGATCCTCATGATAAAGCATTTCACCCGACATCAAATAAGATTAACAACCTCATGCTTTAGGGGGAAACTGTTATAAACATTTTTGGGCACTGCAACCCCAAGCATAAAATTTCCATAAACCAAGGGATCCTAAGTCCCTAAAGATGTTGTTCCAACCCCTAAAAGAACAAGGTCAACTGATTACAACTTCTCCCAGAAGTTCTCCATGAAAAACTACTCAGAACTGGTCAAAACTAGATCATTTCACTTGCTCCATAGGCAAAGTGTGTTGCATCTCACCTAAATACACACAGTGGGTGCATTACATTTCAAAAATCCATTCTATGGGGTGCGATGGGCGAGAAGAGACAAATGGCAGTGTCAATCCGCGAGGTGGAAAAGCATGGAATCTTCCAAAAACTTCTCCTGTGACACTTGCCTTTCTGAATTCGACCAGGGATGAGTAAGAGATCATCAATCTCCAAGTGGAAGTAAGAACTATCAGAGGGAAGACACTAATCAAATCACAAGCTGACTCATCTCCCTTGCAGACATCTATATATGGATCCCTCATCCCAGAGATCCAGAGGCTGGAATTTTGCATCTTGTAAGGAATTGTTGTTGGTTTCTTGAGGCAACATCATAGTGTTGGGTGATCTAAGCTTCTCATGAGGTGAAGAAGGGCTTACTTGCTGAGAGGATGATGCTGGGTCAGAACAACTGGTTGTAACTCTCTTGGATCTTTCTTGATTATCAATAAAGTTATTCAAGTTTTCCTCCATACTCTTGTGTAATTTAAGTTTTGTGCATTTGTATGGTCAATTTACATCTGATCCTAGATTGTTTATGATAATAGATCCATGTTCTCGTATAGTGTTACGCTGCTTTGATTCTATAGATACTCTGTGAAGCTGGGTATACAAGAAAGCAAGTAGCAAAGGACTATCAGAAGGGAGAGGAATCGAGCAAGGAACCAAGCGCAAGACAGAGGTTGGTCTCCTTTATTATTCTCTCATCTATCTTTCATAAAGGAAAACGAAAGTAGTTTTACTTTGTTTGTTTCTAAGGTAGCTACCCGCTTTAGTGGGATTAGCAGTTCTGCATATACACTTTTCCCTGTAACAGGGAGAGATCCATTAAAGGATGGCATTGATGTATCCCCCATCATTCGACAAGAAACTAACACCATGATGCTGTTAATGAAAATAGTTGGTGAAATATTGATGTACGACTGACACATGGATTTCCAACTCAAGAGTTCAAATGAGACTCCATATGGCTGACTCTAACTGGGACTTACCTTAAACATATAACGACACAGCACAAATGTGAACTTGGAAGCTTGACTAAAGAAAACCATTTAGATGTAATGATGAAATAGGAGGCATCACCACAACCCATGGGACTAGAAGGACAACCAATCAAGTGGGATACTGACTCAATAAAGGAGTGACTTGAATCATGCCAATGGTTTGTCTTAAAAGCTAGGTGAAGACCAACTATAAGAGTATGACTCAAACAAGTGCCATGTTCAAGGGAAATTGATGGTATCCTTGATAGAATGAAGACAAACAATACTTCCTTCCTCCTCATTTTGGATAAATGATCCCCTTCATAGTTTAAGGAGAATGGAAAAGAAGAAAAGTGAGCTCAATAGTGTCTTTTTCATTCAATTTTAACAAGCCTAAAAAAAGTTAAAAATATACCTAGATTTGTGTCTTTCTTATGGGAGTTTTTGATGAGTCTGAAAAAGAGGTAAAAGTGTACTCGTGACTTTCACATGGTTTAACAAATGTGAGAATGGAAAAGAGGTTGCTTGTTAGCTTTTATCTTGAATAATGACTAAGAATGAACATAAAGAACTTGGCATTTTCATAGGTTTAACGGTCTTGAAAAGAAAAACAACAAATATTCAAGATTTTCATCATTCAACAAGCATGAAAATATGTCAGAAATAAATCTCATTCCAAAGAAACAAGTGCCATAGTGGTATGCATCTAGTTTTGAAACTAATGGAAACGATATAAGTAAAGAAAAAAGCAGTGGCAAAGTGTATAGCAAATGGAAGCCCACTCATTGCAATAATAATTCGAAAAGGTGGAGATAGGTTGCAAAATGGAGGTAAGACTAATGGAAAGGTAAGAGGTCAAGTGGGACTATAAAGGCAATAAGTTAGATGATCACAAACAACATGAGAGAAACAAATGGAAAGACATTGATAACCATAGGTATAGATGACTAAAAATCAACAAGAAAAAGATTGGGAACCCCCTTTATGGGCTAAATTAGGCTAAAAATAGTAGAAAAAGAGGGAAATGATGCTCAACTTCTATGTCATGGCAGGCTCTAAAGAGGATTCCTAGGTCTATAAATGATTACAGTATGGGCACCAAGATGCAAAATCGGGTGCTACTCCAGGGTGCCCATGAAGGGAAGGCTCTACCACACTAGTTACAACATGCAAAAAGGCATGGCTAATGTTGCAACCAGATGGGGAGGGACCTAAGGGTTAGTGATACGGTATATAGAAGGTCAAAAAATGCATTAGCAAAATTGATATGGATCCTAACCCTATATGCTAGTTTTGAAACTATACCTCAAGTCAACATGTATAACTCGAACTGTCACTGTCCCTATTCAAAATGAATCAAAATATCCTTGCGAAGGAATTAGTAGCATGAAAATATAATTAAAAAACAATAATAATATCCCAGAAAAATGAATTATCTAATAAGAAAATGCATGTCCAATGTGAAAATGGATATTTTTGAACCACATTCCGCATGTAAAAGGATAAATTTGTGGTCATTGTGTGCATTATTTACCCAAAGGGAGAGGAATTTGTGAAAATCACACTTCTTGCAAGAAGTTGTTTTTTAGATACTGAGAGCATCAGGGCACTGATCATGATTATATCCCCACCATGTAAGAGCTCTTGTCCTCCTCTTGCATTTAAGTACCTTTTTGCTACATATTCCTTGAATTTTAGGCTGGGGGGACCCCTTCTTGAAGTCGAGAGCATCCAACGCTCCATCAAAGGCCAACCAAGTTGTTGGGAAAGTCATCCAATGCCCCCTAATGAGAGGGAGAGAGTGTTCAACTCTCTTGACAAGCCTAGGAAAAGAATTGGACTCTCAAAAACTCAAATATAAGCTCCTAGATGCATGATTTTTCTTGTGAAATTTGAGATATGCTAAGTCATTAATGTTTACATGTTGATTATGTTAGGTTATCATCATTATTGAGTGGAGAAAGAGATAACATGAGGCTAAAGATGTGGAAACCATGAAGGACTGTTACACTAAAATTTGTCACCATGACTATTTGCAGTTAGTATGGCTCCATCAACTGTCATACTATCCTCCTTGGCAAGCCTCATACCTCTGCTCTCCATGTCAAACTCCAAAAAGAGAGAAAGTCATTAAAAATATATATATCTCTGGGTACGCAATCTCTCTTAGCCTTACCTGCGTGTACGCACTCCAAGTTCACAATACCTGCGTACTTGTTCGCTCTGTCTATAAAGCAATGGGTGCGTATTCCTGTAAAGGTCAAAAGGCGCAAGTTTCACTCCAAAAAAGTTACTTGTGGTCATTTCTAGAGCCTTCTAGAAGCTTGTTTGACGTGTATGAAGCGCCTCCAGATGGTTCATGTATCCCTACCAACGAGGAACTTATCCCATCAAGAGGGGAGCTATCCCATCCAAAGAGGGGCTTATCCCATTGATGGTGGACCTGAATAACTTCCTCTATAGCACTATAAATACAGGCATTGGGCCAAAGGGAGGGAGGTTGAAAGCTAAACATTCCTAAGGGTAGATGCTGCTGGAATTAGGACTTCCTTGTAGAAGCTTGTTAGGAAAATTCCTTTTACTGTGTCAACCTCGTTAAAAAATGAACCAGTGTGCGAGGATAGTTCCTTTTCCTGTGCCGACCTCGTTAAAAAATGAAACAGGTGTTCACGAGGAAAGTTCCTTTTATTGTGTCAACCTCATTAAAAAATGAATCAGTGAGTGTGAGGAAGGTTTGTTCCCGTCTCAACCTCGTTAAAAAATGAAACTGGATGCTACGAGGAAAGTTCCTTTTCCTGTGTCAACCTCGTTAAAAAATGAATCAGTGTGAGTGAGGATAGTTCCTTTTACTGTGTCAACCTCGTTAAAAAATGAATCAGTGTGTGCGAGGATAGTTTGTTCCTGTCTCAACCTCGTTAAAAAATGAATCAGGTTAGAGGATAGTTCCTGTTACTGAGTCAACCTCATTAAAAAATGAATCAGGTAGATTTTAGGATATATAGGTAGATTGTAGAGAGTAGAAACGAGGATAGTTTCTTCCCGTCTCAACCTCGTTAAAAAATGAAACCGGATGTCTTGAGCATAGTTCCTTGTCTTGTGTCAAGCTCGTTAAAAAATGAATCAAGGATTTTAGAGCATAGTTCCTTGTCTTGTGTCAAGCTCGTTAAAAAATGAATCAAGGTTTTTTATAGTAGAGTTTTTTGTTAGGTAGATTGTAGAGAGTAGTTACGAGCATAGTTCCTTATCTTGTGTCAAGCTCGTTTAAAAAATGAAACAAGGGTTTTGAGGATAGTTCTTTTCCTGTGTCAACCTCACTAAAAAATGAAATAACTCCCACAAGTCTTTCCAAGATCTTGAAAGTAAAGCTTCATTCCATCCACCTCATTGAATGCAATGAACCTTGGGGGGCATGTACCTTGTTTTGCGTCATTATGCTGGGGGGTATGTGAACTTATAACAAGCATAGTTTTTCGTTTCAAGCTTGAGTAAACATGAAACTGAATCCGAGCATAGTTCTTTTCCTGTGTCAAGCTCGTTAAAAAATGAAACAAATCCTCCTCTACTTGAATCGAGAGTTTGACTAGATCTCGTAAATGTTAAGTTGTATATTTAGGTTAGTTATTTCAGTTTTTTGCATAATTTTCTTACATTTTTAGGTCGAGTCTTTCAAATGATCTCGTACATGAACCTTCATTCCATCCAACTTGTACGTAGTTGAATGAAATGAAGCTGGGGGGCATGCGCTCTAGCAGTTATGCTTAGGGGACATCAAGCACAGTTTTATCTCTGTTTCAAGCTTGTGAAAAAATGAAACTACTTTGAAGCATAGTTTTTCCCTGTTTCAAGCTTTTGTAAAAATGAAACCTATCTCGAGTCAATTTCAGTTATTTTCAAGACTCGTTAAACTCATGAAAATCCCGAGATTATTTTGCTATCTTTCATTCTCGTAAAACAAATGAAAATGCCGAGTTCTTTCTGTCTTTTGTTGCTCGTAAATTAAATTGAAAGTCGGCCATATGAGTACATTTTTTATCATTTTTTCGAACTCATTAAAACTTACGAAAAAGTGAAAACCATGAGTACATTTTTATCATTTTTTCGAACTCGTTAAAACTTACGAAAAAGTGAAACCTTGGAGTTCTCTTTTAAGCCCTTTTCAGACTCTCAAAATATGAAAAGATTGTCGAGCGCTTCTTTTACACTCGTTAAAACGGAATTAAAAGACGGTCCCCTTATAGCTCTTTTCTGACCATAAAAACAAGAAAAGATTGTCGGGTTTTTGTCGTTTCAAACTCGATACTGGAAATAAAACGACGTGTCCTTGATCGCTTTTTACTTTTCAGGTCAGAGGCACTAATCATGAAAGTACTCCTTGGTCGCAAGACTAAGCGGTTCTCTCAAGTATTTTTTTATACTTTTTCAGGCTTGGGAGACACAACTTTACGAAAAAGTTCAACCTGGAGTCTTCTTTAGTTTTTTCAGACTTTCTAAAAATGAAAAACGTCGAGTTTCTCCTATACTGGACTCGTTAAAATTTCACAGTAAAGGACCTGTTCGATTACAAACAGGAACGGACCACTCCTTCTTAAGGTTCGAATCAAAACTAAGTTGGACTCATCCGAAGGATGAGCTTATAATCAAGCATATGTTATCCTCCTCAAGCTTGTAAAAAATAAAGAGGTACTTGCCAGAAATGGTGGGGGAAAAGAGAGAAAAATGAGCCCATTTGTTATCCTTTGTCTCAGAAGAAGCCTTATTACCACTCTTGAACATGACACTTTTCATTCACCTGGGTTGGGAAATCCTTTGCCTCACAGTTGATCAAGCCACATTGAAAGTCTTTAGCCGGGTATTAACTTTGGGTCAAATGTCACCAAGCCATATGTCATGTCGTTATGTGTTCAAGAGGTCTCTGCAATAAACATTCATCTACAAAATACTCGTCATCCATTTTGACCATCCCTGAGTCAGTCCTTACAGTTACATTTCTTCAACTTGATCTATGATTTCGTGTTGTGGGCTTGCCTGCAACGGGTCGCTTTTTATCGACATCAACACATTATCTAGAAAGATGACCTAGGAATCGTCAGTACCTTGAAGTCTGCATGCATCAATGGCAGGTTTCTCGCCTTTTACGACAGTTTACATCATTGACTTTCGATCGAATGATTCCGTGAAATGTTCGACATCAACTCATTCATTCACATCTCATGGATTATACTAGGTACTTTGAGAACCATTGACATCACTGGTGGTCTCTCTCATGCTTGTTAACAGTTTACATCATTGACTGGTAATCAAGTGGTTTCTACCATGTTCGACATCAACTCATTTATTCACATGGATAGAATCGTACCTGTTCGGGAAGTAGAAATGAAGACCCTGGATCTAGTTTCCACCATCCAGGGTGCGAGGATTTTTGTATTCATTGTACAATAGACTAATCATAAACAGATGGCTGCGTCCATACTGTGTCTACAAAAGTCTATGATTATGATGTACTACAGAATCATTCCTGTATCAGAGCAGTAGATAGTCAATTAGTTAAAGTTTTCAATCTGAGTATGGGAATGCCTACCTCAGCGATGATATGATCATGTATATGTATTTTGTGTTGAATACTTGCAGGTTCCGACTGGGCTCTCCACAAGATAATCCTTGAAATGATAAAGTACTTCACCCTTCCTAGATGATATGAAACCCTTATCTACTACAGGCTTCGCACTTTAGGGGGCAATCTGTTACACTAAAATTTGTCACCATGACTATTTGCAGTTAGTATGGCTCCATCAACTGTCATACTATCCTCCTTGGCAAGCCTCATACCTCTGCTCTCCATTTCAAACTCCAAAAAGAGAGAAAGTCATTAAAAATCTATATATCTCTGGGTACGCAGTCTCTCTTAGCCTTACCTGCGTGTACGCACTCCAAGTTCACAATACCTGCGTACTTGTACGCTCTGTCTATAAAGCAATGGGTGCGTACTCCTGTAAAGGTCAAAAGGCGCAAGTTTCACTCCAAAAAAGTTACTTGTGGTCATTTCTAGAGCCTTCTAGAAGCTTGTTTGACGTGTATGAAGCGCCTCCAGATGGTTCATGTATCCCTACCAACGAGGAACTTATCCCATCAAGAGGGGAGCTATCCCATCCAAAGAGGGGCTTATCCCATTGATGGTGGACCTGAATAACTTCCTCTAGAGCACTATAAATACAAGCATTGGGCCAAAGGGAGGGAGGTTGAAAGCTGAACATTCCTAAGGGTAGATGCTGCTGGAATTAGGACTTCCTTGTAGAAGCTTGTGAGGAGAGATTACCATCTTTGCTTGTTTCATTTGGAAGTGGGTGAGCTGATCAGAGTAAAGGAGAACTCTTGTGGACCCCGGGAAGGACCTGCACAACACCAAGGCTCAGGTTGTAATGGTTCCTTTTGTTACCTTTTAATACAAATAAGTCCATTCTTCTCAACAATTTGTTATTTATGAGTTGTTTCATATACTCCTTGGTCTATATGTTAAATATGTTTTATTTTATGTGATATTCAGGTGCTATTTAATCGTTTGATTGTTAGTGAATGCAGGTTTCGAAGAGAAGGAGGAGCTCATCCGGATCAAAGAAGCTGGACTACTACAACAGCGTTGAGTTACAGGTAGGATCTAAACACTTGATTTCTCATATTGTAAATGCATATTTAGAGAAGGATTGATCTTATTTGTCTTGTTTGTCACTAGAAAGTCTTAGGCTTCTAGGGAGGTCGGTTGTGTCCGCACTAACGACTCTTTCCGCATGACAAGGACCTAAGAAATATTGATGCCTTATGCAACTTTGGCCTTCTATAGTTCTTCAAGACTCAAAGTATGAAGGCACAACTTATGCTATTGGAAAGAATCATCGAATGGTGGGATCCTATGAAAAACCAGTTTGAACTGTAGAATCTAGTGGTGAATATAGATGTAGAGGAAATCTACTTCCTCGTAGGCCTTTTGAGGCTGAGGACCCCGCTAGTGGTATTATGAGGGAGATTTGATAGAGAGAGGTTGAAGGAAAAATTTATGGTTGAGTACTATGTTCCCACCACGCGGGAAAGTAGGAAGGAAGATCCATGTCAAGGATATAATTGATCTCCCTCTTTGCATTATCTTGTTGACAATGACTTGAGTGGCAGATTCCACCATTCCATGTTTGAATTCCAACAGCCAAGTCGATGTCATAGTGTGGTGCATGGCCCCTACAGTGCTCAACTTGTGTGAGGGTCTCTTGAAAAAGCTAGAAGAACAATGAAGCATAAATAGTTTAGATGTGGTAACATCATTGTATCAATTAGAGTGAGTGCTAGTACTACAACCACAAATCACATCAACCACATCCAGATAGGTACGATCCATGGATTAATTGGTGGGCTTACGAGATGGTGAGGTCAGGAGGCAGAGCTCAGACACAAGCCTACGACTTAGACTACTTCATTTGGTTCAATGAACCACTAATTGTGACATATGATTTTCAATGTGATCCCGAGTTAGTCTTACCCCCCAACAAGCAGTAGGGTAATTTGGGTGAGTGTATGATGTTGTAATTTATGTTTTTATACTTGTTGATTTTCATGTATTTTTAAATTTTAGGATGTCTTTACTGGTACAATGTACTAATCATGATTTTTCTTGTTAGAGATGTTGTGCATCAGAGTCTAGAGGGAGAGTCTCCCTATGTTCATCGGGGAGCTACTAGAGATGCAGAGCCTACAACAAAGTGTCTGGAGGAGGATTCAAGTGAGGAATATTACCACAAATGAGCTAAGGCAGGTGAATGAAACCTCGAGAAACTCACTATAGGTGTCCCATTTACTAGACTAAAGGAGGTTTAAATGCACATGTAGTGCCACACAATATATGTGTCTAGTAGGATGGGTTGTCTTCTTCATCATGTGTTATCGTGCTCACGGAGACTCAGATGAGGATCCTACTTTTGCCTTCTAGCCTTATTGTACTCCTTTTGGATAGATGCTTGGAAATTATTGTTTGGTTATGGGCCTTTGTGCCCAATTTTGACACCATATCAGGTTTGTGTTTATGATGATGTATGAAGACTTATATTTTCCATATATATACACATTTGTTTTCATTATTACTTATGGTTGTTTACAATGATGATGAAATGTGTCCATGTGTTTATGTACATGCATGTTTGTTTACTTGTGTTTATAATTGTGATAGATGTCATTTTAATACATAGTTAGCTAATGAATTAACCAATGTATTAGAACTCATAGGGATAGGTTGATATATTAAGTATTGAAATGAACGCTCAATAAGACATACCCTAAGATAGTGATAAAATAATACAAGATGCCTAACATGGTAAACATGATTCTGTTGAGATATCATGAGCTGCAAGTCTAGATTAACCACCAACTAATAGATGCTTAGAGCTATGGCCTCAACTAAGAGTTCAATGAATGCATTGTACTCTGCATCATTATTGGTAGTAGGGTCTAGAAAGATGCCCCATGAACTCATGAGTTCGTAAGCAGACAAAAATATCACCCAAGTAGTGGAATTAATGTTTTGAGAACCAAAATCGGTGTCATTGGCATATCCTATGTAGATCGACGAGGGTACACACGTCTAAAAACCAAGTACCAAACATGATAGATACCAAACTGAAATGTATCACAAATGCTGAAAATAAAACAAAATCACACACTAAATACATATTTACAAAGCAAATGCCCAGAGATCTGGGTATAGTACTTTTTCAAATAGAGTCCATTGTGGAGCTAGGAGAGAGGATTGCCATCATAGTCTACTAACACATATGGCCCCTTTTTCATCACATGTTTAACGATGTAGAGGCTAGATAAGATCTCTATCCTCTTTGCTTTCAAAAAAAAAATATAAAATCCTTTTCTATAGTACAAAATAGCAATCGACTCATGATATACCCAATTTTTAGAAATCCAATCTAGAATAGAGCTAGGATTGGGCCAAAGGCACGTAAACTTACCACGTAAGCCTATTTCCTCAATGATAATGATGATCTTTTTTGTGACATAGGACCCCAAGTCTAGCCTAATAATTACTTCCTCCCTTTTTTCAAATCTACATTTCTGGTGACATTTTTGACCAACTGAAGAAGAACCATTGTGTAAAGAAGCACAAACTACTTCAACGGGATTGGGAGAACCACCCATTGAGAGGTCGACAAATAGAAATCACCAAAGAAAAGAAAGAAACTAACCAATTTTTAGTAGGAATAGAGATCCCTACAACTAAATAACATATATATTCACATAGAAGGCACCCAACATCAAATCTACAAACAAGAACAATCCATGCGTGGGTTGAGGAGATCAGCTTTCCACAGATGTTGATTTCTACAGAAAGTGATGAAGCGATAGGCTTCCTTTGTATCTTGAATTAATGTTGTTTATGTTATGAATTGAAATAGTTTCTAATTTGTTTAATTGTGTTATAAGTAACTTGCATCTATAAATATGGTGATATTCCCATTGATTGGTTAAGTGTGTTTACAAAATTAGGCATTACATGTTTGCATGCATTAATTAGTTAATAAAAAGACAATGAATAAAGGTATTATAGGAAGAAGAGTGGAAATTGGTAGTTTTAAGAAGTATCTCATAGCCTCAATAAAGTATAGAGGGTATCGAGTTTGTTACATTAAGCATAACTAGTTGAGTTTTTGTGGCTTAGTGAATTATAAATAAACAATTAGATGTAAAAAAGGATCGAGGTCCTCATCACACATAGTTGATTGAGAAATATTTGAGTTTTCCACCATGTATATCTTGCATTATTTTCAAGTTATTATTATACCATGACTTTGTTATTATGTGCAATATCAAACATTAGGATGGAGATTGATAAGGAAAACAAATAACCATGTCCATCAAAATTTTATAGTAAGTTAATCTTGTATCAAAGAGATCCTCTTCTAACAATAGATTTGAGAAGAATTCTAAACTTTTTTAGATATGAGTAGAGTTTTACAATGATCCAAAAACCATGTGCTTTCCCATTCTAAATCATCCTAAATTAGCATCCATTCATATATTATATGGATTCATGCAAGTTTGTTTGTATGATTTTACGAACTTCCATACAACTGTATGGAACTGTATGGGTTGTTGTCTCGAATTGCATGTTGCCCGAGAACATCTCTTACATGATTAACTCCTCTCTCTCTCTCTCTCTATCTCTCTCTCTCACGCACACACACACCCATTCAACTGCTCAATTTCTCAAATGTATGTTAAAAGCATCTACCTTGCCCTGTTTTTATACATTTAACAAATAGTCCTTTTTTAATATTACTTGACATCTAATTCATGCATGGGATAAATTTTAGACTCAAC